>CM076672.1:99788196-100220696 GCA_038501925.1 Xenopus petersii
CCGTTATTGGGGCATCCACAGCAGCTAAACATAGATGCTGGTGTAATAAAGGTATGAGCTGGCAACTGCTGCTAAGGGAAATAGCCGACGCTCCGTTTATGCACCTGTAAATGCCTAACTACATGGCAGAAGTGATATGCTTAAAGGGGATCTATCGCGAAATTAAAAATTGGTAAAAAGAATCATTGCATGAAGTTATTAAAATGTCTAAATATAATGTATTAAAAAAAATTTACAGTTTTTAAAATATCACAGTCATTATAGTGAATCCATACACAGCTGCTTCTCCCCTACCTGCCTCTGGCTAGCTCTGAGGTCGGGTCGGGTTTCTCTGCATAACAGTTCTGTCCTGTCTCTCATTGGCTGTCAGTGCTGTCACTCATAAACTGTGTGAAGCCAGCATCGTTGCTAATCGTTGCTGGAGTGATCCTCTACTGAGACAGACCCTCTCCACCCCCCTGCAGCCAGCTTCTCCCTTGAGTCAGTCCCCCTGCAGATATTATTATTATTATTATTATTATTAACATGTATTTATATAGCGCCAACATATTGCATAGCACTGTAAAGTAAATGTGATTATACAACTACATCACACGAATTACATATATGGAATATATGGAGTAACAAACGTCACAATCAATACAGGTACAAAAAGGTGAGGAAGGCCCTATGCATAGGCATACAGTCTAAAGGGGAGGGAGTAATACACAAGGTGTGGGAGTGGGCAAGATCGAAGTAAGTGGGTGAGAAATGTGGTACTGTATGTGGTGTTGCGTTTGGTAGTTAAGCAGAGTGAGGGTAGGCTTCTCGAAAGAAGTGCGTTTTCAGAGATTTTTTGAAAGCAGAAAGGTTGGGAGAAAGTCGGACAGACCGTGGGAGAGCGTTCCAGATGAGGGGTGCAGCCCTTGCAAAGTCTTGAATGCGAGCATGTGAGGAGGTAATGAGAGAAGAGTTGAGTAGGAGGTCAGTAGAGGAGCGTAGTAAGCGAGTGGGTGAGTATATAGAGATGAGTTCAGAGATCTAGGGTGGAGCAGAGTTGTGAAGTGCTTTGAAAGTCAGTGTCATTAATTTGAATTTGATTCTGAAAGGTAACGGAAGCCAGTGTAGGGATTGACAGAATGGCGAGGCAGAGGAGGAGCGGTTGCTGAGGTGTATGAGCCTCGCAGCAGTGTTCATTATGGACTGGAGAGGTGACAGTCTCTGGAGGGGGAGGCCAATTACAAGCGAGTTACAGTAGTCTAGACGCGATATGATAAGAGAGTGAATAAGAATTTTGGCAGCGTCTTGGGTGATAAATGATCGTATTTTGGATATGTTCTTTAGGTGGAAGTGACATGATTTGATAAGTGACTGGATATGAGGAGTGAATGACAGGGCAGAATCTAGGATAACCCCAAGGCACCGGGCCTGGGGAGAGGGGGTGATAGTGGAATTGTTAACTATGATGGATACTTCGGGGATGCTACTGGTGTTATTTGGAGGAAAGAGAACCATTTCAGTTTTAGAGAGGTTTAATTTAAGGTAGCGTTGCGACATCCAGGTAGAGATAGCGGACAGGCAGGAGGAGACGCGAGTTAGGAGTTCTGGGTTGAGATCAGGAGATGAGAGATAGATCTGAGTATCGTCAGCATAGAGGTGGCCTTGGAAACCTTACGAATTTATTAATTTGCCAAGGGAGGAAGTGTAGAGGGAGAATAGTAATGGTCCTAGGACAGAGCCTTGAGGAACTCCAACAGAAAGAGGTAGGGGAGAAGATGATACTCCATTGTAGGAGACACTGAAGGAACGATTGGTGATGTAAGAAGAGAACCAGGACAGGGCTGTGTCACGAAGGCCAAGCGACTGGAGGGACTGGAGGAGGAGAGGGTGATCTACAGTGTCAAATGCGGCTGAGAGATCAAGCAGTATCAGTAGTGAGAAATTATTGTTGGCTTTTGCGGTTAAAAGGTCATTAGTTAGTCGAGTCAGGGCAGTTTCCGTGGAGTGTTGTGGCTTAAAACCAGATTGTAGGGGGTCTAGCAGGTTATTGTCAGAGAGGAATGAGGTAAGTCGGTTGTAGACTAGGCGCTCAAGTAGTTTAGAGATGAAAGGTAGCAGAGAGATAGGTCGGAGGTTGTCAAGATTGGAGGGATCAAGAGAGGGTTTTTTCAGAATGGGGGTGACAAGAGCATGTTTTAGTTGAGAAGGAAACAGTCCAGTTGAGAGCGAAAGATTAAATAGGTGAGTTAAGGCTTTGATTAGACCAGGATTGGTATTGCGGAGAAGTTTTGAGAGAATTGGATCAAGCGGGCAGGTGGTAAGGTGAGAAGAGGCCAGAAGCTTTGAGACTTCCTCATCAGTGACAGGGGTGAAGGAGCACAGGAGAGACTGGGGAGTGTGGAGGGAGGGTGGTGGAAGTCTAGGGGGGTTGAGTAGTGTAATGTCCCTTCTGATAGTGTCAATTTTGTTTTTGAAGTGCTCAGCAATATCTTGAGCAGAGACAGATGTGCATGGAGGGGGTGGAGAAGGGGAAAGGAGAGTGTTAAAGGTGGAGAAAAGTTGTGCTGGTTTTTTAGAAAGGGAGTTAATGAGTGAAGTAAAGTATGTTTGTTTGGCTTGGAAGAGGCTGGTGTTAAAGGAGCGCAGGGCAGATTTGTAGCTCCAAAAGTCTGATTCTGAACGGGATTTGCGCCATCGACGCTCAAGTGCACGTGAGTGTCTTTGGAGCGCTTTTGTATGAGCAGTATGCCAAGGTTGAAGTGGTTTGGGTCTAAAACGTTTAGTTTTTATAGGAGCAAGCTCATTTAGGGCAGTGGTGAGAGTACTATAGTAGACAGAGGTAGCCACATTAGGACATGAGATGGCTGAGATATTAGAGTGAAGAGAGTCAAAGGAAGAAGAGAGATGTGACACGTCTACAGCTTGCAAGTCACGATAAGTACATGTTTGGGGAATAGCAGGGGGTGAGGAGGGAGTTAGTGAGAGTTGAAATGTGAGCATATTGTGATCAGAGAGGGGAAATGGTGAGTTAGTAAAATTGGTGGTTGAACAGAGTCTGGTAAATATGAGATCCAGAGTGTTACCACTGGAGTGAGAGGGGGAGTCTGAGCACAAAGATAAGCCTAGGGAGGAGGTTAGTGAAAGAAGTTTAGAGACAGAAGAGTTGTTAATGTTGTTAACGGGTATATTAAAGTCACCTAATATGATGGATGGGATGTTAGATGAAAGAAAGTAAGGAAGCCAGGCAGCAAAGTTGTCCAGAAATTGTGCAGTTGGTCCTGGTGGTCGATATATAACAGCAATGCAGAGTGAAACAGGAGAAAAGAGCCTAATGCAGTGAGCCTCAAATGAGGAGAATGATAAAGAGGGAACAGGTGGAAGAACTTTAAAAGTACAGCGGGGAGAAAGAAGCAAACCTACCCCACCTCCAGGTCTGTTACAAATTAATACAAATTAATGTGCGGCTGAGATTCACACACTGTTCCCCAGTCCACCTTTATTTCTTTATGCCTCGTTTCTGGGAGGGAGGGGGAGCTTGAGAACTAGGAGTGAAAGTCTTCACAAACAGGAAACGTACTTGTAAAAACTATGATGCTGACTGACTGCAAGGGGGGGCTGAGTCAGGAGAGAGAAGGAGCTTGTTACAGGCTACCTAGCTTTCCACTTTTCTGGATGGAAGGGGGAGGTGCAGAAGTACAGCAGCTTTGTGTGAAACCATGTTTTAAAAGTTACAAAAGTATGGAGGCAGACATGAGGGGACTGGCTGCAGGGGGGCTGGCTGCAGGGGGACTGGCTGCAGGGGGACTGACTCAAGGGAGAAGCTGGCTGCAGGGGGGCTGACTGCAGGGGGGCTGGCTGCAGCTTGCTCCATCCCTGCTCATTCCCCACCTTTAGGCAATGAGCAGAGTGGGGGATCCAGTGGCCCCTGGGGCTTAATCGCCATGAGGCCCTAAGGTAGCAGTAGGAACGTGAATTCTACGTGTCCTGCTGCTGCCTGCACTTCCTATAACCACAGCACCGCCCACTCACTGGATCTTCACCGAAGACATCTGCCTCCTCTTTGTGGGACCCCCTCCTGCAACCCCAGATGGATTGTCATGCATTTTCCAGGTTAGTGTTACACTTACACACACACACTTATTACACTGATACACATTTACATTCACACTAACACATACATTTTTGGGGATTGGGGGGGTCACACACTCACAGAAGTCACACTTGTACCCGCACACATGCGCACATAACGTAATTTTGAGAATTGTACACACACATATGCACATACACTATTTTGTGGCTTTTTTTCTCTTATTGCATCATTTGTTTTTTTGCCTGAAATTTTTTTTTATAGCCATTGTGAATAGTGTACCATACTGCGCAATACCTTTTATATTTGTAGTGATTATATTGCAAATTTTGGTGCATTTTTAGCCATTTTATTGCATATTTAGCTATTTTATTGCATTTTCAGCATTGCATAGGTGTTGTTCGCTTGTTTCTGTCTGTAAAACATATTTGGCCATGCTAAAATAGTCAGTGATTATGACTGCTCATTAAACTAGGCAAAAAAAAAGCATTGATTTTTATGGTTTTATTGGAGTTCTGTCTTTTGCTTCCACACTTCTTCCTGTTACAGTTAGAGTTGTAGTATTTCTGGTCAGGTGATCTCTGAGGCAGCACACAGACCATCACTACATGATGGTTCAAGGCAAGAGATGTAAAAGGACAATATTTACTTAAATATTTATTCCAGTTTGGTAAGATTCTTTAATACGCAACTTCATTTGATATAAACTGTTGCTCAAGTGTTAATTTTTTGGGTATAGTTTTCCTTAAAAAGTTATCTCAGAGTACACCCGATGTAAATTTGCACATCTCCCCTTGCACAATCTGTGGGATTTTTGCGCTTTATGACCTGTCTGCTCAGAGGGGTCAACCTAGGACTTAATATTTTACATTTCATTGGCACTGCTTTTACAAAGTCTAATGGAAAGGGACCCTTGGTAGTGGGGACCTCTCACTAGTAACACCTTAGCTGTGAATGTGGTCTCTCTCTGTCAGCACTTATATCAATAGTTTTACTTTTATGTTCGTATTGTCACACAATTGTATTGTCATGTGGTTCATAATGTTCCCAAGGGGTTGATAACTCACAACTACAGTTTTACTGCTGGACAAACCAGTTATATGCCATGATATAATTTAAAGAAATTAAAAAAAAAATGTTTCCCTAATTCTCGCCAATTCTTACAGCAGAGGGTGGACCATATTTTTTTGAAAACTCCCAACAATATGCAAATTAGGATTTGGTTCGGTATTCGGCAGAATCTTTCACTGAGCAGTAATATTTGGGCACATGATTAATGAAATGATCATATGCAAATTAGGGGTGGGAAGGGGAAAAAAATTTACTTCCTTGTTTTGTGCCAAAAAGTCACACAATTTCCCTTCCCGCCCCTAATTTGCATATACAAATTCGGATTTGGTTGAGCTGGGCAGAAGGATTCGGCCGAAATCTGAATCCTGCTGAAAAAGGCAGAATCCTTAACCAAATCCTGGATTCGGTGCATCCCTAATTATTTACCAATCTCTCTGTCTGTACTTGACTGAGAGAATGTGCAGAACTGACAGGCTTACTTTTCTCACAAGGAGCTTCCACAGTAACAGTTGGTGTGAGGATGCTATTCAGCATGGAAGAGGGAGGGACTTTGCTAGTTGCTAAGTGACGTCATAGCTAGTGAGAAGCCACTCCCATTCAGCAGTAGCTTGAACTGTCTCTCAGTGAAAGCACCCTCATTGCATGTAGTAATATGTCATTTTACTAAAAAAGTAAGCATTTCTGCTAAAGAAATATATTTGAAGATATTATTATTTCCACTTCAACTATCCATTCAGAGAATTTAAATTTCGCGATAGATCCCCTTTAAGTGAATGTGTTAAGGACCTCAGGTGTGAGGTAAGCACACACACACCCACACAGGAGGTGTGTCTGGTGGTTTTAATCTGGCATGGTGCTTCTTCTTACTTTAACCTCTGTATTCAACAAAATATCTTCTTTTCTATAATATACACTTGCCTGAATATTTTCTGCTTTCGGTATTTCTGCATTTTAAATGATCTGCTTCCTGATGGCTCAGTGACAGCAGTGGTTGCCTAGCAGTTTTGCCACCAAAGAGCAAAGAAATCCGCACTCATAGGTCTTTTGTGAAGAAAAAAATGGGTTTATTCAACGTTTCGGCTCTTATACTCGAGCCATCATCAGGAAGGGCACCAAACAGCGCCAGTGACGTCATAAGTAGACATCATAAGTGGGCATGGCTACATTACTGACATCATAAGTGGGCGTGGTTATGTTGTTGACTTCATCAGTGTGAGTGACACCAACAAAACAAATCATGTGCAGGTAATCAGTGATGTGCCACCAGTTGTCAGTCAGATTCAAATTAAGTGGTGTGATTATAAGAAACAGGGAAAAAAATACACTGCAGATGCAGTGAATAAAAACAGCAGAAGGGTCTCCCTGCTACCTTGGTGTAAGATCTGAGAAAACACCTTCCCTTACCTCCACGGGTAAGGCTATCAGCCTCTTTGTGTTAATAATGTATCGCCTCCAATGCAGGTACGGTAAAAACGTAACTAGGCGCAGGACCTGTCAAGTGTGCCCAAACCTGGTTAGCCTTTCTCATTGCTTCGCGTGCTGTGAATCAGATAAAATACTGCAACCGGTCCACCCCATTCTCCATCAACCGCAACTTCTCTTCTGTATCACAACACCTGAGGTCAAAACCTCATTACGGACTCAACTTGTGCCAGTATGTTAGGCCACTCCCATTGCACTGCAGCAGTGTCCTCAACTTACACAACACTTTGACCTATTCGGTGAACTCTATGGATTCATTCTTGCCGCACATCTCGGGTTCTTATCTGATGCTCAAATGCCAGGCTTGCGTCACTGTTAAGAGCCCAAGGTGTGCGAACCCCCACCCCCTCAGTCTGCCACTATTTTTAGCTAGGAAGCCAGCGAACAGTGAGGGGGGGAGGAGAGGAATAGATACGCCCCTGGAACCTGGATGTGTGCATCAGAGTTCAGACCAAGCCGGTCACAGGCTGCGCACATGCTGGGAGAGGAAGTGAGGGCCAGATTAGATGCAATAGGTGGCGCAGTTCAGCAGTTGTCCTAAGGCCGGCACTGACACTGATGACTGCTTGTGGCATCACCGGTGTGCGCGCCAGTGCAGGAACAGATCTTCTAAATCTGATCATGATCTGATCATGAGTACCTCAGCCTGTCAGTACCTGGTACTCCTCTCCTGGGATGCGGGCCCCACTGAACATGGAGATAAACCTACACATGTGCTTTAAGGTGGTGGATGGTCTGAAAGTGTTTTGATGCATATTCTTGCCCAATATGCTTTGATCTCAGGAAAGGCATTTTTATAATTTGAAAATAATGTTTCAAGTAAAAGTTATGATATTTAAACACATTTATATGATTGTAAATGAAATGGAAAATTAGGTTGTTGCTCCCCACAATAATTAATCCAGCCAAGAACTGAGCCTGTTTCAGAGTTGGAAGGTGGAAGTATTTCTCTTTCCAGGTCACCATGTTATTCTCTCTTTGGATCCCACTTGCTGAAGGGGGTGGTTGGTGTTGGAGAGTGTGAGGTAGGAGGCCTCAGTGGGAGTAGCTGGTGACAGGAAAAAATCTGTAATAGCCCACTCTTGGAGTGAGAATCTAGTTAGGGTAAGGACAGGTAGTAAAACAGCCAGAGGTCCAACAAGGACATCAGTAGTACACCACAGTGCAACCCACCAGTGTAAGGCTTCCTGAACTAGGAGAGGACAGAGACTTAGTAGAGACACACAGGTTCAGATGGGCCTCTACAAGAGTTGACTGAGAAGCCAAAGCTTTGTTAACTTGTGCAGCTTTGGATAGGACAACATCAGCTCAGAGTTCTGCAACAAACTACAAGGGTACACTGCGGCCAGGAGCAGGTTCTGACTGAGGAAGTGGCTTGGAATTCACTTGTGGTACCAGGGACAACAGTTAGGAAAGTCGCAACCGACCAGGGAGTAACGTAACTAAGATCTTCCGGGCCCGGGAGCAGGATGTGTAGCCGGCCACTCACACCTTTCTGGCAGGCCCGACGATCTCCAGCAGGCCCAGAGGGGGAGCCAAGGGGAGCCATTGCACCCCTGCTCCCCCGGTAGTTATGCCACTGAGGTCACGTCATACACAATTTACTAGCTGAAGTTTCAAAATTCACTAAGATAGCTTGCTTGCTGATAGGTTTCTCTAATAACAACATGCCAACAAGCATGTTAACTTAAGCCTTGCCAGGAACCTCACACCACAGCTCATACATTAGCCCCACTTTTGAGGGCGGCCTCTGCCTCTCTTAGGTCCTGGTTTAATAGGGTATCTCTGCAGGGGTGATTCTTACCCCCCTCCACTGCCTTGAGGTGGATGTTGTGCTGCCACCTTTTGCCCTTCTTGCCCCCTCAATCAGTTTTCCAAGGGGTCCATGACACTAGTGCAGAGAGCACATTTGCCCTCTCTCCATTAGAAGATCTGAAATTCTGGTTTTATAACTGGAAATCCAGCTCTTAAAGTTACCTAGAGTTGCTTTATGCCACCTGAGGTGAGCTTCTCAACTTGCCTCATTGGTGCAGCACCCATGTATCCTTGATGAAAATTCCTGATCAGTTTGTTGGCATGCATATGGTCCACTGGCTCATATGACTTTCTTCAGGGCCAAAACCTTCCCAATGAACTGGATACTAAACATGGCCTTTAGATATACGTAATTCAAAAATTTCTGAAAAATACATTCTTCTTCTCCATTCTTCATAGACACTCACACCTTGTCCACCTCAAATGCCATTTCCTTCCTTCTGTCAGCATGTTAGCCTACCTAAGTGTGGAGACCAAGGTAGCATGAATATCGGAGAGAGAGATATTAACTGTTTCTGGACTGCTGGAACTGAAGAAATTCTCAGTGTCCCTGAGTCATTTGAGTTGTGGCATGAACTGAATTATATGCAAATTCTGCTGTGGGAAGAAACTTAACACAGTCATCCTGCAAGAATGTTAGAAAGGAATGTAAATATTGTTCTAAAGTTTGATTGGCCATGTTTGGCAATTTCTTTGAGGTGTAAAGCAGAGGAGAAGGGCATTTGAATGCCAAGGTATTTATAAAACGCATGACAAAATTTTGAGGTAAATTGTGTACCTTAAACAGACAAAGTTATTGGGAGATCCATGAAGTTGAAAGGATTTTATCTATCATAAGATCAGCTATAGTAGCTGCAGATGGAAAGCCAGAACAGGACTAAAATGTAACCTTTCAGTGAGATAGGCTACTACAGCCAGTATGGTATTGAATTATTTAGATACAGGGAGATCTACAATGAAGTTCAAATGCAGGGAGTTCCATGACTTCTCTGGAACTGGTAATGGTAGTAATAAGCCCATAAGTGGTTTCTTTGGTACCTTGCATCGAGCACAAACATGGCAGGAGCAAACAAAGTTTAGTTGCCAAAAAAAAATTCTTAAAGTGAGTTCTGAGGTCTTGGAAATGCCTAGATGGTCTGCAATTTTGGAACTATGGTTCAGTAACAGTACTTGTTGCCAACAAGATGCAGGCACAAATATCTGTTGCTTGTGAAAAAGGAAAACATCTAGCAATTGCACTTTCCCTGACGAAAAACAGAACAGAACCAGGAGTAGCAGTCGCACACCCATAACACTACCAATGGCTCTAGCTTGGTGCACATTGATGGAGGATTTTTTTAAACCACCCAATGTACACTTAGAGAGAAATTCACAGACACACAAGACTTATAAATGCAAGATGAACCATGCCAATGTATTAATGTGGAAGTGCAACATTTCAGTGCAATGTCCCTTTGTCAACTTTCAGTTCTGCATTAATACATTAACACGGGTTTGCCCTGCATCCATAAGTCTTGTGTGCCGGATCAGTAAAATAAGCACTTTCAATATTCTCACAAAGATTAACCTGAGGAATGGAAAAAAGGAAATGTTTCTTATCTACAACTGTAATTGTGTTTTTAGGAATCGCAGGACTCAATGATGAAGGTCTAAAAAGGGCATAAGTTTTCCCATTCCAGTTAGCTGGGCAGTTGGTAATGAAAAAGTCAAACAATGAGAAAAACAAGGACCACCTTATTTGGTGAGCATTAAGCCACTTTGCAGTTTTTGAAAACTCAAAATTTTAACAGGATGCCTAGAATGTCACCATTCGTCAGAATTTTAATTTCTAGCAATTCTTTGTTACCTATGTTGTAATTTTTCTCTGCCTTTCACCTTTTTGATAAGAAGGCACAAGGATAGAAGAAAAACTTGTGGCCATGACATTGGGACAGAACTGCAAGTCCAAAGAATAAACTTAAATAAAAGAGTTTTTGCAAATCAGGGTGTTTTAAATGGGACAGAAGTAAACAGTGATTTTAATTTATCAAGGCAGCTTATTGCTCCTCAGCCCAATGAAAAGGAGTCAATTTATGTCTAATCTGTCTGATTGAGGCAACAATGGATGATACCCCCCTGAAAAAACATCTACAGAAATTTGCAAACCCTACAAATCACTTTGACATTATGGGGATTGGCCACTGTAAAACTGCCTGAACTTTATTCATATCTATCCACAACCCTTCAGAATTTAAACTTGAAAATGTAATGAAAGAGGACTTGATAATGCATTAAGTTATGTTTATGGAGTCTTGACAGCACCTCCACAACCTGTTGTCAGTGTTGTCCAAGATCTTCTAAAAAAATAACTATATCAACAAGATAGATTATCACAAACTGATCTAAATGGTCATGAAAAATGTCATCAACAAAAAACTGAAACATAGCTGCTGTGTTGCATAGCCAAAAGGGCATAAATAAATACTCATACTGTCCATAACGAGTGTGGAATACCATTTTCCACTCATCCTCCTCTTAAATGTGAATTGCATTGCAGGCACCTTAGATGTTGGGTTAGGTAAAGAGCCAAGCAGACTTCAGTTGATTGAGTAGTTGTGACAATACGAGTGGTAAGGGGTACCTGATTTTACAAGTTATTTTATTTAACTCTGTAATATATGCCTCAATCAATATGTCTGTATATCATCTGTAAAGCAACGCACAAAGTAAGATACTTTGCATTCTTAAACCATGGAAGGGAAGGCATTTTCTGTTATTTCTTGATTTTGACTCTTGATTTGTCATAGGTGTATATATATACCCATACCTATACTAACTATAGAGTTTAGTATCACAATAGCCTTTGATATTATGTCTGTCCAAAAAATCATTAACTGAATCAGCCATCACAACATCACCCGGCAGTGCATTCAACAACCTCACTGTTCTGAGTGTGAAGAACCACGTTGCTTCAAATGAAATTTCTTTTCTTCTAGTCTAAAGGGGTGGCCTCTGGTATGGTGATCCACTTTATGGGTAAAAAGGTCCTCTGCTATTTGTCTATAATGTCCTCTAATGTACTTGTAAAGTGCAAGCACCTTTTTTCCAGAGAGAACAACCCCAATCTTGACAGTCTCCCCTCATGATTTAAGTCTTCCATCCCACTAACCAGTTTAGTTGCACGTCTCCGCACTCTCTCCAGCTAATTTTTATCCCTCTTAAGGACTGGAGTCCAAAACTGAACTGCATACTCCAAATGAGGCCTCACCAGGGACCCTTTTTTATGCAAGACAGATCTTTATTTGCTTTAGCAGACACAGAATGACACTGCCCAGAATAGACAACTTGTTATCTACAAAAACCCCTAGATCCTTCTCATTTAAGGAAACTCCCAACACACTGCCATTTAATATATAACTTGCTTAATGATGACAATTAGTCTGGCTGAGCTGGAAGTGGAAGAACTGCATCCCTAAGCAGGTACTAACTGGGGAAGTGGCTTAGACTTCACTTGGTTAGGAGATTCATAGTTATACTAGAATGAATGTAGTTCCAAGTATAAAGGTGGCCATAGATGCAAAGATCCGCTCGTTTGGCAACATCGCCAAACAAGCAGATCTTTCATCGATATGCCATTAACAAACATGGCTATATTGGGTGTAATCTGATTGTTCGGCCGTATGGCTGAACAATCCGATTACCATGTGCCCTGGGTTCCGGCGGGATCGGTCAAACCTGACCGATCGACCAGACGACCGATCTCCGCTAGACGAAAGATGTCGGCACACGCCACACACGATCCGAAACACATTTCACTTGCTAGTTTCAGAATTAACCATGAAAAAACAAAGTCTCACTCTCTGCACTAACTGCCTAAAAAACAAATTGAACTGGCAATGGTGTGTATACTTCTGTAATTTAAAAGACCTGTGTCAGCCACTGATAGGCTGCTCCAACATCATGCCCCCAGTGCTCCCCCAGAAAGCAGCTGGGAGGCATGCTGCCAGGCCCGGATTTGTAGAGAGGCCACCAAGGCCTGGGCCTAGGGCAGCAAGATTTTAGGGGGCCCAACCATACCCACATTGGTTCAGAAACACTGGGGAGGCACAGGCGATATGAATTTTTTTAATTTACTGTGCGCCAATCCCCATTGCTCTGGTCCCAATGATGACAATTTTAGCAAATAAAAGGGAGGGGACGGGGGTGATGAACAACAGCGGGCCTAGGGGTGGCCTGCTTTGTGACCTTGCCACAAATATGGGCCTGGACTGGCAATCTGTGGGTTCTGACAAATGCCAAAGGTGCTGCTGTAAGATGGCATAGACACTCACTATGTAGTGGGCTGGTGAGGGGCTGTTTGGGCCTTTGTGTGGCCTGTTTGGGCCTCTGGGTACCTGAAATGCCAGGGCCTATTTTGATTCTCAGTCCGGACCTGCCCGCCTCCTTCTGTAGCTTATGCGATGATAATAGGGTGGGAAAATTAAGTGAAATGAGAATGGACTTGTGTAGGGCGGTGTATTATAATTTTAATCATATGTAGGTGTGAATTAAAGTTTTTACTATTGCATGCGTTTTGTTAAGTTAGTGGCATGGGTCATGTTTCACTCGACCTGCACCCGATCCTAACCTGCCACCTCCCAACCCGGCCTGGCCCGCTCCATCCCCACTATTTATAGACTTGTGTCCAGCCCTGCCCCGCAGAAGTCAGCAGTGTTAACAGTGTTAAAAACCTTAAGGCGTGGTGTTTGCTGTGCATGCTGAGAGTGCTGAATGTAAGGAGGGAGTGAGTGCAAATAACTGACTGCTGTGTGTTCTGAGTGTCTGACTGAGTCAAACAACTTTTTCTATTCTTTGTGTGTGGGTTAAGCTGGTAGATAAATTTAGTGCATTTATTTTTTTGTCTGAGATAAAGGGTCAAATTTACTAAAGGGCGAAGTGGCCATCGCTAGCTAAAATTCATCAGAAATCTAATATGCAGGGACATCACCAATTTACTAATAGACATAGAGGACAATCCACTACCTAAGGAGTACATCGCTAACAAAGTTTTGCTTCCTTTCACCAGGCAAATTGTTCACTCAGCGGCTCAGGCAATCGAACATTCCTCCAAAAAGTGTGAATTTTCCATTATGTTACACCTTTCACCAGAGTTTCCTTCGCCAGGTTATACCTGGTAAATGGAAAAGATAAAGCTACATCCTCCTCAATCTTCTGTTAGTGACATCATATACTGTATCCCTAAAAGTTATAACACGCTGGTGTTTTTTTCATATTTTAAAGTTGGATTGTGTTGAAAAGTTGTAACTGTTTAATGTTTTTGTTTGAATATTGTTTTTTACCATTTGAGGGGCATGCCACATTTGTTTTGTATGGGCTGCCGTTTGTCCCAAATACATTCTGTATACAAAACTATCCCTAATACACAGAATGAATGTCTCTCATGTTATATAAGTATTTGTGACCATACACAGAGAAAAAAATATACAAAAGACTTATTTCTATTAAAGAATGAAAACAAAATCTGGTTAGTGCACAAAAGGATGTCATTATATCACAAACTCCATTCTGTACAGTTTAACAAGCAATCTGTCGCACAAATGTATAACCTCCATGTAACGGACGTACTTATGTGCAAAGTTACTTACAGAATGAATTATGTAAAAACAAAGTTGGACATAATATATAATAGTGTAACTAACTAGTGCTTGTCAAGCTAGATTTGACTGACAAAATAGATATCTGTGACAAAAAGCAAGATTTTATAGTACAGGATTCATTCTTTCCACAAAATGACAGTTTTGTTTCACAAAACAGATAAAATAACCATTCTGTGAAGCAACACTGTCATTCACATTCCTGAACCAATAAGAACAAAGCTTATTGCCATATACAAACAAGATGAGAAGTGGCCAGCTCTGCTCCACATGGCTAAGGCAAAGTATCTGGCCTGCTATAGAGGGCGCCCTCTAATGTCCCCTGTGCTGCATAGTAATAAACATGAACAAACCTTTCCTAAAAGGGCTGCTGTTAAACACTACAGGTTAATAAATGGAAGTTTTTACAAATGGCCGAGAAACATACAGTAATGCTGCACTTATAATGATTGTAGAGAAAGAAAAGTATGCAAAACTTATATAAATATGATCATTTTAGGTGATATGGCTATTCTTATTGTAGTAACCTGCTTGTGTGGCCATTTTGGTTAAGGGCATTCCTGCTGTTTTGTCATTATCTTATGACTCACTCCTGTTCCTCTTCCTGTCTATGCTGAGCGTCACACCCACCTGCAATGTTGTATTTAATGTACCAGAAGTTACTGTGCTTGTCTGGCTGCTTTGCCTGACTCTCAGAGTCAGTTATAAGTTTTGTATATGATAGTTAGACTCCAATGTCTCCTCCTAGCTGTAATCTTGCACCAATTAGCTTGTAGTAGTCTCTTAATAATGTGTTTAGCTACAGTTCAACTACTACATAATAGCTTTAGCCAGAGACTTGGGACTGATCATGTGCATCACACATTGTGTATAGTATGATGTGTAGGTTATATGAGCAGCCACTCCTGAGTACTGTGTGTAAACAAAAGACTTCAGGACTTCAACTTCACCTCCTTTCGTGAATTCGTGAATTCGGGTCTTTTCGCCGCTTCGGGACTTCAGCTTCGTCTTTTCGGCACTTCTGCATTCTGTAATATGCGAAATGGCCTCATGGCTCGGGCGCTCATAAAGGGGACCTGGCTCTTTGAAAAATGCAGCACTTCTGGGCCCCCTTCAGGCACTCGAACACTTGTCCCCCCAGCTGGCGGCCCTGGACATGCATGTGACATGGGCACAGTTGTGCTCTCTGCTCTAGTGTTGTGCCTCCCTTGACCCACTCTGATGTGAAAGGGTTAAGCACTCGGCAGGTAAGGGGACGGTATCATTAGAGTCTTTTGTTATAAATAAATATAAAGCATTGTGCAGCTTGTTGCTCCTATATAAATAGATCCCCTAAAATTGCCCCTGCCTAAATGACACCCTTTTGTTTACACACAGTACTCAGGAGTGGCTGCTCATATGAGTACTGTGTGTAAACAAAATCTACACATCATACTTTGCGTGGTCATACCAACATTTTGGAAGTAAAAAGAGGGACAAAAAATTTTTTTGTCATGTAGCGCAGCAATTTTTTTTGGCCATTTGACCACACCCATTTTTGTGGCCACACCCTGTAATTACCATGTTCATTTTACAAAGTTTGGCAGGTTATAAAAATGTGAAAATATTTCTCCTTATCTAAACTGTTAAAATTACTTCTTTTCTTATCTCAAAATTGTTATAAAGCATCTTAGTTGCACCTGTTAGCTGTACTGGCCTCTCTGCCAAAAGCCAATTATTAAGAGACTACTACAAGCTATTTGGTGCAAGATTACAGCTAGGAGGAGACATTGGAGTTTAACTATCATATACAAAACTTATAACTGACTGAGAGTCAGGCAAAGCAGCCAGACAAACACAGTAACTTCTGGTACATTTAATACAACATCGCAGGTGGGTGTGGCCTGTCCCATTATTTCTCTCAGCTTAGACAGGAAGAGGAACAGGAGTGAGTCATAAGATAATGGCAAAACAGCAGGAATGCCCTTAACCAAAATGGCCACACAAGCAAGTTACTACAATAAGAATAGCCATATCACCTAAAATGATCATATTTATATAAGTTTTGCATACTTTTCTTTCTCTACAATCATTATAAGTGCAGCATTATGTTTCTCAGCCATTTGTTTAAATGTTTAACAGCAGCTCTTTTAGGAAAGGTTTGTTCATGTTTATTACTATGCAGCACAGGGGACATTAGAGGGCGCCCTCTATAGCAGGCCAGATACTTTGCCTTAGCCATGTGGAGCAGAGCTGACCACTTCTCATCTTGTTTGTATATGGCAATAAGCTTTGTTCTTATTGGTTCAGGAATGTGACTGACAGTGTTGCTTCACAGAATGGTTATTTTATCTGTTTTGTGAAACAAAACTGTCATTTTGTGGAAAGAGTGAATCCTGTACTATAAAATCTTGCTTTTTGTCACAGATATCTATTTTGTCAGTCAAATCTAGCTTGACAAGCACTAGTTAGTTACACTATTATATATTATGTCCAACTTTGTTTTTACATAATTCATTCTGTAAGTAACTTTGCACATAAGTGCGTCCGTTACATGGAGGTTATACATTTGTACGACAGATTGCTTGTTAAATGTACAGAATGGAGTTTGTGATATAATGACATCCTTTTGTGCACTAACCAGATTTTGTTTTCATTCTTTAATAGAAATAAGTCTTTTGTATATTTTTTTTCTCTGTGTATGGTCACAAATACTTATATAACATGAGAGACATTCATTCTGTGTATTAGGGATAGTTTTGTATACAGAATGTATTTGGGACAAACGGCACCGCATAGTTTTATGTCTCTTTTGTCTTTATTTTGCTTTCTTGGACATTTTAAATAATAAGTGGCCACTTCACGCATTTGCACCTACATCACTAATAAAGACCTATATATATGACCTATATGTACCCACCCTATTCAGATTAGCATATGCACTGCAAATTAACATCTGATGAAGTGGAGCGAAGTGTGAGCCCTCCCACTGTCTATATAAGGAGGTGCAGAGGCATTTTGGAGGTTAGAGACCCGATTTAGGAAAGATTTGTGTTTTATTTAGATATTGGAGTTTGTTTGGAGTTAGCTTTTTTTTTCCTGAGTCAGTGCAAATTGTGGAAGTTGTTGATTTCAGTTTACTGTTTTTCCTCTTCTGCTTGCCTGCTCGCCACCCAAGAGCCCGTGTTAGGGCTAACTATCTTTTTCATGTTGGTGTGTTTATGCCTTTGTGTACACAATTGTGCTGTGGGTTTTTAGTTTAGGGTTCTATTTTTTTCTCCTTTCTTTCCCTCAAATATCCAAAAAAAAACCTTATTTTTTTTTTTAGTTTGTAGGTCCGTCCCATTATGGCAGTGGGAGAGGGAGGAGGGGTGGGATGGGAGGTCTGGGTGGTGGTGGGAGGAAAGGTGAGATTGGGTGGGGTGGGAGAGCAGCTGCAATCACAGCAGCAGCAACAACAGCAGCAGGTGGCATTGGGTTGCAGTGGGGAAACTGGCACACATAGGACTGTACCAGACTTTTTTGCCACTGCTTCGCAACCCATACACTCGCAGCAGGCAGAGACAGTGGTAGACTGGCTTACCCAGACTCAGGGCTGCCATCAGAAATCACGGGGCCCCGCACAACAACATTTTCTGGGCCACCCCTCCCTCAGTATGAAAGCCACACAAGACACAGGCATTAAAACACGAAGTGCCCCCCTACAAGTTAAAAAAATAACTTTGGTGCCCAGACCCCTCCTACAAGTTTTGGTGGTCAGGTGGTGGTTAAAGAAAAAAAACATTGGTGGCCAGGGCCCCACACATTTAAAAAAAAAAAACAATTAGCCAGGGCCCCCACACATTTAAAAAAAAACAATGAGCCAAGGCCCCCCAAAAACAAACAATTATCCAGGGCCCCCACGCATCCTAAAAAAAAACAAAACAATTAGCCAGGGCCCCCATGCATCTTTAAAAAGTAAAAAACAATTAGCCAGGGCCCCCACACATTTTTTTTAAAAAAAACAACAATTAGCCAGGGCCCCCACACATTTAAAAAAAAAACAATTAGCCAGGGCCCCCACACATTTTTTTTAAAAAAAACTATTAGCCAGGGCCCCCACACATCTTAAAAAAGAAAATAGCAAAGGGCCCCCACACATTTAAAAAAAAAAAAATTAGCCAGGGCCCCCACACATTTTTTTAAAAAAAACTATTAGCCAGGGCCCCCACGCATCTTATAAAAAACAAACTAGCAAAGGGCCCCCACATATTTAAAAAAACACTTAGTCAGGGCTCCCACAAGTTAAAAGGGAAAAAAAAACTGCACGTACCTTAGCCGGGGAGTTCAGATGCCGGTATCTTCAGGTTCTTGTGCTCTGATTCGCCAGTGAAATGTAAGTCCCGGTAAAGGCGCATGGTGATTGGATAAAGTAGAGGGGAGGTTCAAACTTCTCCCAACCAATCCGCATGTGGCTTTACCGGGACTTACATTTCACTGGCGAATCAGAACACAAGAAGAAGTCATGGGAGCTCGGATGCAGGCGTCCGGCTGTGCAAGTAAGTGCAGCACGGCTGGGCCCTCCTTAACTCCCCAAAACATCCGAACCCGGGACAACAGTCCCTCCTGTCCCCCCTGATGGCGGCCCTGCCCAGACTACTTAGTCTGCAACAGGCACCAGTGAGCGGCAGGAGGTGGCGTGACCTGCCAGCTCAGTGCTGGGGGACACCCTATACCCCTTAATGTTCGATTCTGACGTGGACTTGGGCCCAGACATCCAGGATCTTTCTAATGTTTAGGCAGGAATGGGGGGTGCATTTAATGTCTGATGAGGAGAAGGAGTTGTGGCACAGCCTACATCAATAGGGGATATTTGGCAGGGTCCCCTAATGGGAGGGCAGCAGGCTGCTGATGTGAGGTCAGACACCAGCATGCTGTATGTGAGTGTGGATGCCATATATGATGCAGGCCTCCATTAATTTGCCAGTAAGGCTGTCCCTGTCCTCCACCAGCAGGTTGTGGAGAATGTGTCCCTGTAGCTGGATCAGGCTGTCGGCAGCAGGGTACACTGCACCACTGACACGTGGACCAGCAAGCATGGGCAGGGGAGGTACATATTGTACACTGTGCACTGGGTCACCCTGATGAGAGCTGGGGAGGGTGCAAGCAAGGGTGCTCCCCTCAGGCTAGAGTTGCCTCCCTGTGGGGTACAGAGCAAACCCCACACGCCCACTTCCTTCTCCTCCGCTATGAATGAGCCACCCCTGTAGTGTCCCCACAATCTATGTCAGGCTGTTCTGCAACTCCTTTGCCTGAGGAGAGGAGTCATACTGCACCTGAGCTCATGGCCACCTTCCCGACTGTATGCGACAACAGTAACAACCTGCTGGTTGCCCTCCGCCTAGGCCGACTGACCCATGTGCCTTGCTTTGCACATGTCCTCAACCTCATGGTGCAGCTCTTCCTGAAGAGCTATAGTACCAAGACTTGGGTGACTTGCTGGAGAAGGCACAAAGGATATGTGGCCACTTTCACAGGTCCCCCACCGCCAGCGTGTCTTTGGTATGGATGCAGTGACAGTATCATCTGCCATGCCACTGGCTGATCTGTAACCTGCCGACGCACTGGAATTTCCTGCTGCACATGCTGGAGTGCCTTGTAGGGCAGCACGGGGTAGTCAGCAGTTACCTGCTGGAGCACAGTGCAAGGGGCATTCAGGTGGCAGATTTGGGGTACTTCAGTGCAGAGCAGTGGCAGCAGATCCGAGTACTTGGGAGAGGAGGACTGGGTGCCTGCACAGCATGGGGAGCAAGGCACACACCACCCAACCACTCCAGCAATTGTCTGCAGCTGGGAGGGCACAGAGCAGGTGGAGGAGTAAGATGACCTGCTGCATCTGGAGGGCAGTGAAGATGAGCTTGGTCAGGGGGTACCTCTTATACGTGTCTGCCCATATGCAGACTTGCCTCTGGAGTGATCCCAGATCCGTTCAATCACAGAACGGGGTGATTACTGGGTGGCCACTTTGCTTGACCCACGGTACAAGGGAATGGTGGGGGAGTTCCTTGTACCCAGCTAGAGAGAGCGGAGGGTGGGTCAACTGAAGAGGGCTCTGTGCTCAAAACTGGTGGAAGCCTTCCGCTAGTCTGACACTTCTCAGGCCTCCACTACTCCACACATCCAGCAAAGCAGTGTCGGACTGGCCCACCGGGATACCAGGAAAACTCCCGGTGGGCCCAGGTGTCAGTGGGCCTCTTGCTTCTAACCATTTGGCCTATTTCATGGTCATTCCCTATTACATTATGGGAACAAAGAGGCTTTATAATGGAAGAATAGAGTATAGTATGTAGAGAAAAGAAACTAGGAGAATAAAGAGGTTTAGTGAGGAGAGGAGGTATAATAGTTTGGAAAGTGGGCCCTCAGCCTAAGATTATCTGGGCCCCTGGCATCCCAGTCCGATACTGCAACAGAGATGGGGGACCTAGCAGCAGCAGCAAAGGCAGAGATCTCATGGGTGTGTGGAAGAGATTTTTCAAACCTTAGCAGTAGGCCCAGTCAGTACCCAAAGTCACCACCAACAGCGGCTGGAGCATATGTTGATTAAGCTGATTACATGGGGTCAGTCAGTGTGCAGGACGCTATGCGCACTGATGATGAGGCCATGCATTTTTTGGTGGCCAGAACTGGCACAGTACACTCTGGAGGTGCTGGCTTGCCTCCCTGCCAGTGTCCTGTCAGAGTGTGTCTTCAGTGCTGCGGGTGTGGTGGTCACTTAGAAGCGGACACGAATATTCACTGGCAGCGTTGATATGCTGACATTCATAAAAATGAGGATAAAGTAGGGATATCCAAGTGCCCATTGCAGAAATTAAAGCCTAGTCTCCTCTACTCCTCCTCACAGATGTACCTCCTCTCTCCATTGCTGCCTACACTCTCCTTCATTAGACTCCTCCTCAATAGTTTTGCCTATTCCCCATCTTGCTGATATGTCTGCTCCTGCTGCTGCTGCGTCACCCTGATACTCCTAGTACTACTGCTGCATTGTCTGCAAATGATTTTGTGGTGGGGCCCATCAGTGCTCTTACTGCTGTTCTGCTACATTGTTGGAAAATGTTTTTCTGGTGGGGACCTATCAATGCTCTTACTGCTGTACTTCTACATTGTCGGTAAATGTTTTTCTGGTAGGGGCATCAAGGTTTTTACTGCTGTACTGCAGCATTGTTGGCAAATGCTTTTGTATTGGGTGGCAGGGGGCCTATCAGAGATCCTACTGCTGTACTGTTGTATTGTCGGCAAATGTTTTTTTGGTGGGGGCCTACCAAGGCTAATAATAATGTTGCTTCTAATACTGCCACATGGTTGGCAAATTTCTTTTGGTTGAGGCCTACCTTATCTAGTTCTAATTCTAATAATCTTAATTCCAATACTGCTGCTGCTGTTGCTACTACTGCTGCATGGTTGGCAAATTTCTTCTGGTTGAGGCCTCCCTCATCTAATACTAATTCTAATAATGTTTCTTCTAATACTGCCGCATGGTTGGTAAATTTATTCTGTTTGAGACCTACCTCATCTAATTCTTATAATGTTGATTCCAATACTGCTGCTGTTGCTACTACTGCCGCATAGTTGGCAAATTTCTTCTGGTTGAGGCCTACCTCATCTAATTTTAATTATGTTGATTCCAAAACTGCTGCTGCTGTTGCTACTACTGCTGCATGGTTGGCACATTTCTTCTGGTTGAGGCCTACCTCCTCTTAGTCTAATTCTAATAATGTTGATTTCAATACTGCTGCTGCTACTACTGCAGCATGGTTGGTAAATTTCTTCTGGTTGCTGCCTACCTACCTCTTCTAATTCTAATAATGTTGATTCCAATACTGCTGCTGCTGTTGCTACTACTGCCGCATAGTTGGCAAATTTCTTCTGGTTGAGGCCTACCTCATCTAATTCTAATTCTAATAATGTTGATTTCAATACTGCTGCTGCTACTGCAGCATAGTTGGATAATTTCTTCCGGCTGATGCCTACCTACCTCTTCTAATTCTAATTTTAATTCCATCTTCACCATCTTGGATTATGTGCTGTGATCACAGCCTGCTGAATTATGATGGGTGACATGCTTCAGGTTGTCTTTTAATTTTTTCCCCCGCATGTGTTCTTGGACTCAAGCCTATGTGCCTTGAGGTACAGAGCTCATACCCTCTGCATCCTCATCATATCATGCCACACATACATTACCTCCATATGCAGTTTTTTTAAAAACATATACTATAACTACATTGCCTTTATTATATTTCCAAAAGTTAGTTACATACCTTGGTTAGGGGTAATTGGTGAGGCAGTGTTATACCCTCTTTATCAAGCAACTTCCTCTCATCCTCAGTCAGAATTAGCTCCCCACAAACCACTGGTGCACAGCCCTGCAACAAGGAAGTAGGCTGTCTCTGCTAAACAGAACAATAAACACTGGTTAATTTTATAGATTTCCAGAAAATACTGGGAAAATGAGAAATCATGAAAGAATCATATAGAGAACTAGTGATACTAGTGAAACTCACCAAGTCACAACTACTGGATAGCAAAAGGTCCTTCACTGTCAGATGGCAGTCTGAGTCAGCAATAGGAATACTTAATTCCGTATTATTTTCATAAAGGCCTTTTCCAGAGTATACATCTGAAAAAAGAGAGTGACCTTGTGTCAAAAGTAAACTAAAATATCTTACAGTTAAACAATGAATTTAAAGGTATTCTTTCATGAATTTTATGATATCATGGGGTGCGAAAAGTTAGGTATATTTATATTTACTTACCCGACACCCCTGCTCCGACACAGGGTTCTTCCAGCGAGCACAACGGAGTGATTGTCTTCTTTGTTCAAATTTCCCGAGGCAGAGGCATGCGCAGTAGAATGAAATAGCCGGTGTGGTACAGTGACCAAGAAAAGCTGGAAAAAGTTGGCTTTACCCTTTAATTGCTCCCTAGTGATCAAAGTCAGCTCCAGGAAAGGAGTTAATAAACAGAGAATGGTTTCTCTGTTTAAAAATTGTAGTAGCCAGATACTCCATTTCCTAGATCCAGATCCAGGAGCAAACTTTCCACAGGAAGACTGTTCTGTGGAAAGGGTATTTAAAGTTAACGAGTCTGTTAGAAGGGGTCTCTGTGAGCAGGGCACAGAGTCAGCAGGGCTTAGTGAGAAGCCTAGAATATTCCAGAGTGCGGAAGCCACCATTGATGGTGATAACCCCAGACTGGGCAAACATTTTGAATGTGTTCTGACACCAGATGTTATGTTATCCATCATAACATTATCTTTGAATGCTATTTATAATTTTGCCATAAAAGTATTTGCCCTTTTACATTACTTTTCTTACCCCCATGTTCCTCTATGAGGGGGCTGCCATATTTGTGCAGCAGTAGTCAGTTAGCATTAGAAACTCTAACTGACAGACTGAGATGGAAAAGTCAGGTTGGCAAAACAGTCAGGTTTAGGAACGTTAAGTAATAATTACTTACAAAAGTAAGTAGCAGAACTATGAGGAAAAAACAATCAATATAATCTATATGTACAGTAACTTTGCCTGAATTAACCTGTTTTTGCCTACGCTTACCTGCCTACCATGCTAATTTCCCCCCAAAACTGTGTGTGTGTACAGGCAGCCAGCTTGTCACACTGGTTTCTTTATAAACGTTCATCTCTTCACTCTACTGCGCATGCACATCCACTAGAAGAAAGAAGAAGCAGGAAGAGGATCACTCCGTGGTACTTGCTGGAAGAACCCCAGGCTGGTGCAGTTTTCTGCTGATAGGAGCAATGACCTGGGGTATCAGGTAAGTTAAAAACAATCACCTGGTGGAGCCTACCTTTTGGCAAAAAGACTTTTCTTCTCCTTTAAACCAGTCATATTTACAGTACTTCCAGCTGCACGTGACTTTAGGTGTGGCTATATGGGATTTCCCTCTTAATCTCTCACTCACCTTGCACACAGGTTAAGTTGGCCATAGATGCAAAGATTTCCCTGCAATATTGGACGAACGATCGTACATCCTCATCTCCCGACCTGCCACTAACCATTCAGATCAAACAAAGCAGTAAGGAACAGATCAGCCGATGTTCTGCCCCACAGCAATCGTAGGAAAGTTTTTGTCCGACAAAGCTGACAGTGACAGTCTCCCACTGAAGATCGTCAGATCGGCAATACATGCAGAGATATGATCGTCAGCCGACAGAAATCTTTTAACCTGTCTGATCGACCGATCGGCATGGCAAGATAAATGTCAGGACACTCCACACATGATCTGAAAATTCTATGAATCGATGATTTGTACGATTGGATCTTTGCATCTATGGTCAGCTTTAGACTAGCTCAACAGCACCCAAAAAACAATCAACACCCACAATATGCACAAAACTTGTTTCCACCACTCTCAGGACTTATATATCTTCAATCGTTATACAACAAACACACTTCATTCCACAGGCACTAAAGGGTTATCTAGCATACAAGCAAACTAGTGTTTCCATTCAACATGCAGAGGGCTACAACGCACAGTTACATACTTTCGGGCTAGGGTTCTTTAGAGCATCAAAGAAAAACATAAAACATTTTTTTTATAATATAATATTATAAAATATTGAACAGTGAATTTATACGAAAATATGTTAGGACATGTATTAAAACAGTTTATGAAATAAAAGGGAAAACATAGAAAACCTATACTTAAAATATAGAATTTCCTGGACCTGGAGGCAAGGGGAAACAAATGGGATAAACTACCTGTAATATAAATACCTGGCAGGCGGCGGGTACGGCCACAGTTATGCCTGCGGGGAAGACCCCGCGCTGCCGGTATGATTCCACGTACTGTGTCGAGTCCTGCTCTGCCGGGTTGTTCGACTCTTTGGGTAAATCCGGAAATACCCAATTGCTGTGTAACGTCTTTGTCCAGTGGCACAAATTTCAAATATTTAAAGGGCACTCTGCCTAGTTTGTATTGCCCAATGTAAAGGTTCTTTATTGTTCCTGGGTGTATTCTGTATTGATTCCTTGATCTGATAATCTGTGATTTGACCCCTAACTGTCCCTGATTTTGCCATCCTGCTACCTGAACTGATACCTGCCTGTTTGTGATCACTCTTCTGATTACAATTTGGTACTGCATTGATTCTTCCTGTGCATGACCATGGCCTGTAACCCCGACCTTGCTACTGTTACCCATCTGGTATTACCCAGCCTGTATTTTACTGCGCTACTGCCCCCCAGTGTCAGACTAGACCGGCGGGACACTGGGAAAAAAACCTGGTGGGCCCCAGGCTCTTGTGGGCCCTGCCGGCCCAGATACGCTACTTAGTGGGGCGGGTTAGGGGTCGCTGTAGAATAGAATATCTGCGCATACCGACAAAGGTAGCGTTGTGCAAGCATGCACAAACACAGCGCGTGCGCATGCGCACTAGCCCGTTGCAGCACTCCGGAGCGGCAGAAGCGGCCGGAGGGGAGCCCTGGGGCAGTAGCCACGGTGGGCCCCAAGCCTCCCAGTCCGACCCTGCTGCCCCCCATCCTATCTGTACACGTTCGGTTCCTGTGCTTGCCCAGAACTCTCTCCTCCTCGTCTTGGAGTCAGTTCTGGGTTAGGGATACCATACATTACAGTACATTGGGCCAGCCATGACTGAGGCCATCCTTCTCCAGATAACCACCAAGAAAAGGATGGCACTCCGGTACGAAGGAATATAGTTTTATTCCATACTCCTTTAAGGATCCAACGCCCTAAGCGTTTCTGTCCGCAGTGGGGACACTGCGGACAGAGCACCCGACTGGAGCAGCAAAAAGGTGAACTTTGAGCGGTCCTTCTTTTTTGAGCTAAGCATCCTTCTCCAGAGACTCGGAGAACAGGAGGCTAAGTATGATCAGATTGTCCAGTGTCCCAGTGTCCCCAAGGGCTTTCGGCAAGACTGGACACTATCCAACAGAAACCAGTCGCTCCTACTCAACTTCAACCCCGACAAACAGACCGCTACCTTCTTCCTCTGGTAGCTCCTTCGTTGAACCCAAGAAAAAAATTCCTAATACGGGTGGTGGGGGAAGTGCAAGGAAGGAAAGGCAGGTTTTAGTTTTAGGGGAATCAATTATTAGATAGGTGGATAGGGTAATCTGCTGTAAGGAACCTTCAAGCCAAACAGTCTGCTGCTTGACTGGTGCTAGGGTTCGGCATGTGGTGGAATGAGTGAACAGATTATTGGGAGGGGCAGAGGAAGACCCGGCGGTCTTGGTACACATAGGTACCAATGACAAAGTTAAAGGAGGTGGTGAAGTCCTCAAGAACGATTTGAAAAAAAAACATAGGTGTAAAGTTGAGTGCAAGGACTTCCAAGGTACTTTCCTCAGAGATATTACCTGTGCCACTAGCAATGTTAAGAAGACAGCAGGAGTTTAGGGAGATTAATGTGTGGCTGAGAGATTGGTGTCGGGAGGAGTTGATTTCTCACTCGGCTACAGGCTCTTGGCTAGGGATGGGCTGCACCTCAATGATGATGGTGCAGCTGTTTAGGGGGGAGATGGCTAGAGGGTTGGAGGAGATTTTAAACTAGGCATGGGGGGAGGGTTCAGTA
Organism: Xenopus petersii; assembly: GCA_038501925.1. Lineage (NCBI taxonomy): Eukaryota > Metazoa > Chordata > Amphibia > Anura > Pipidae > Xenopus > Xenopus petersii. Next base: position 99,814,829 of record CM076672.1, read on the forward strand.
AAGGAAGACAGGTTAGATGAGGTAGTGGGCAAAGGAAGGGAAAATGGGGAGGAGATTTTTTTGGGGGTACTGTTAAGGATAGGGAGGACCACATGTCATATGTTCAATATGGTACCAGTATTACATGTATGTTTGCAAATGCAAGGAGTCTGACTGGTAAAATAGGAGAGCTGGAGCCTGGAGGTGCTGGTGCTGGAGGGAAAATGTGATGTGATTGGTGTGGCTGAAACATAGTTGAATGAGTCGCATGACTGGGCAGTTAATATCAGCAGCTATACTTTGTTTCAGAGGGACAGAGGCAATAGAAAAAGAGGATGGATATGTCTGTTTGTAAGGCAGGATTTAAAAGCTAATATAAATGAGGAGTTGATGTAAGAGAATGAGGGTGCGGAAGTCTTATGGGTGGAGCTCTTCCCAATTGTACAGAGTCCAGAAAATTAATTGTAGGAGTATGCTAAAGACCCCCTAATGTAAATGAGGAGGAGGAGGGTCAGCTACTTATGCAAATAGAAATGGTTGCTAGTTTGGGGAAAGTAATGATAATGGGGGATTTTAATTAGCCAGATAGTGACTGGAGCAACAGTACTGCCAGGTCAGTTAATGGGAACAAGTTTATAAACCTGATGCATGATCATTTTATGGCACAGTTTGTGAGGAGTAGTGATGTGCAGGTTGGTTTTTATCCAACCTGCACTCACCCGATATCCACACTCGCCCCAACTTCCGTGTCCCTTTTATAGACCAGCGCTGACCTGCCCTGCCGATTACATCACAAAAGGGGCGGGCAGGCGCGCATCTAGAAAAGTTGAACCTGGAAGTTGGAAGCTGGCAATGTAAGGTTACAGGCTGGGAGAGCCCGCAACCAAGAAAAGGGGGTTCGAGGTCGGCCCGAACCCGCCTGATCCACGGGTAAACCAACGGGTCCCGTGGGTATCGGGCCGGCCTGCACATCACTATTGAGGAGCCAACCAGGAAAAATGCTATTCTGAATCTAGTGATTTATAATGAATGTGCAAGTAATTGAACCCATGGGTAATAGTGACCATAATGTTATATAATTTAATGTTTGGTGCAAAAACAAATATACATTCTGGGACAACTAAAACCATGAGTGTCAGAAAATCTAACTTTAGTGCCTTGAAGGCTGCCCTTCAGAGCATTTGTTTTTAGCTAGAAATACAGAACAGCAGGGCATTGCGGCTGAGGCTAAAACTAACCCCAAAAAGTTTTTTAAGTATATTAATAGTAAAAAGATGCAGGTTGAGAGTGTTGTTCCTTTAAATAATGGTACCAGTATGATTGTAACAGATACAGAAAAGGCAAATGTGCTAAATCAGTTCTTTTCTTCAGTGTATACAATAGAGGAGTCTGTGATCCCAGGCTCACTTCATAGCTGCACTGATGGCTCAGCTCAATCTATTTGATCGATTTGATTCATAAAGCTTTAATTAAAATGAATGTAAACAAGTCGACAGGGCCAGATTGCATCCACACTATGGTTGTAAGAGAGCTTAGTTCTAGTTTTAGACCTGCCCCTATTTCTGATTTTTTCATATTCGTTTTTATCTGGTATGGTACCTATGGATTAGAGAAAAGCTGATGTCATTACAATATTTAAAAAGGGATTACGATCTCAGCCTGGCAATTACAGACCAGTAAGTTTGACATCCGTGGTGGGCAAATTATTTGAAGGCTTGTTAAGGGATCACATTCAAAGTTTTGTCTTAGTGAAAGGCATTATGAGCAGCAATCAGCATGGCTTTAAGAAGGATAGGTCATGTCAGACAAATTTGCTTTTTATAATGAGGTAAGTAAAATGCTGGACAGTGGGGGAGCAGTAGATGTGATCTATTTGGATTTTGCCAACACGTTTAATTCCGTTCCCCCTCAAATGACTGCTTTCTATACTCGGTTGGGCTAAATTAAGTCATTTGCACATGGATAGGAAACTGGCTACATAATCGGGTACAGAGGGTGGTTGTTAATGGTACATTCTCTACTTGGAGTAAGGTTCTTAATGGGGTCCCTCAGGGCTCAGTATTGGGCCCACTTGTATTAAAACTTGTTCATTAATGTCTTAGGGGAGGGTATTTTAAGTAATGTATCAGTGTTTGCAGATGAGACAAAACTATGCATGCTGCCCAATTAATTCCATCCAGGATGCGGCATCCTTGCAACAGGATCTTGACAAACTGGCGATCTGGGCAGCTAAGTGGCAAATGAGATTCAATGTTAATAAATGTAAAGTCATGTACCTGGGATGTAAAAATATCCAAACCAATTTACCGTTAATGGGACTGCACTAGACAAATCCATAATGGAAAAGGACCTTGGAGTCATTGTAGAAAATAAACTTGGCTGCAGCAAGTAATGCCTGTCAGCGGCATCAAGGGCAATTAAGGTCTTGAGCTGTATAAAAAGTTTTGGTCTCCATTGCTCAAACAGGACATTATTAAATTAGAGAGTGTAGACAGAAGGGCAACTAAGCTGGTAAAAGGTATGGAAAATCTTAACTATGAGGAAAGACTGGCCAAATTGGGGATGTTCACACTGGAGTAGAGATGCTTAAGGGGTGATATGATAACTATTTATAAATATATAAGGGGAACATATAATAATCTCTCAAATGCTTTATTTACCAGTAGCTGTGAAGATGTGGAATTCTCTCCCTGAATCAGTCGTACGGTCGTAAGATAGCTTTAAGAAGGGGTTGGATGACTTTTTAGCAAGTGAGGGAATACGTGGTTATGGAAGATAGCTCATAGTACAAGTTCATCGTTAAAAGGTTGAACTTGATGGACATGTGTCCTTTTTCAACCTAGCTTACTATGTCACTTACTATGTTACTCTTCCTATGATGATGCGTTCTCTAAAAAAGCAGCTGAAACCAAAGCAGCTGAAACCCTGCCCCCGCACAGACCATGCTATTGATCTAACTCCAGGCACCTTTCCTCCTAAGGGCAGAACATATCCTCTTTTCCTACCAGAGCCGCAGGCCATGGAGGAATATTTATTTATCAGGCCATCCTCATACCCTGCGAGTGCCGTTTTTTTCTTTGTAGAAAAGAAAGATGGGGCTTGAGACCCTGTATTGATTATAGGGGTCTCAATGAAATCATGGTCAAGAATCATTATCTCCTTTCCTTGACCTCTGAGATTTTCAATAAAGTGAAAGGCACCAAGATGTTTTCTCAACTTGACTTGAGAGACTTGTACAATTTGTTTCTTATTAGGGAAGGGGACAAATGGAAGACGGCCTTTAATACCTAAGATGGCATTATGAGTACCTTGTAATGCCTTTAATGCCTCAGCTGTCTTCCTAGAATTCGTAAGCAATTTCTTCCGTGACCTCCTGGTTCGCTATGTAGTGTTATGCTTAGATGACATTCTCATCTTTCCCTGAAACCTTTCTGATCATTGTGCTCATGTGCAGGAGGTATTACTTAGGCTAAGGCACAACCAGTTGTATGCCAAACTTGAAGAAATGTGTTTTTGAGGTTTCCTCTGTGCACTTCCTAGGGTACATAATTTCCCCAGAAGGGTTTGAGATGAACCCAAATAAGGTTCAGGCCATTCTAGGTTGGGCCCCTTTCATTAATGGCCATTTGGAGGTTTATTATTATTGTCAGTTTGTTAAAAATGTACCTTCCCTGGTGGCACCAATCACAGCACTTACTAAGAAGGGGGCAGATCCTAGTATTTGGTTCTCCTGAGGCTATAGTGGCCTTTGATCTATTGAAAGGGTACATAATGTTCCAGTTCTCCAGTATCCAGACACAGCTCTCCCTTTCCTAGTACAGATGGATGCTTCTGTACTTCTAAGAAGTGGAGATTAATTATGAAATTTGTAACAGGGAATTGTTGGGCATTAAGTGGGCTTTTGAGGCCACTTAATGGCCAACTACGTCCTATCCGTACACGTTCAGTTTCCATGCTTGCCTAGAACTCTCTCCTTTGTTCTCCCGCAATAAGACCTGGCGACATCTGAGTAGCAGAGGGCTATTACAGTTTGCTGTGACATCAGGTAACCAGATGCCCACCCCCACAGGAATGCAGTGTGGTAGCCTAGCAGAACACCACATGAGTTTTTAAATAATTTTTACTTTTCAAAGTTGAAATAGTTCAGGCAATATGTAGTTCACCAAACTTTGTGGTTGGCCTGTAGGGGAAAATCTCCTTCAGAAGACTATAAGAAAGTTCACAAGGTATGCACTTCTTTTTCAACATAACATTAACAGCAGGCAAGATAGACCTACTGAGTCAGACCAGGTGGGTACCTGTTCCTTTCTAGGATTATATAGAGCGTTAGAGGATTGTTTTAGCTTGCCATAAGTTTGAGAGGTAGTTAGTGTAGCTAGCCTTGTAGTGATCCGTATCACAGATCACAAACTATTGGCCAACAGGGCCAGCCTTTACCTACCAGATAAGAGGGATAGTTCCAAGGGGACTGGAACATGAGGCACCCCTCATGTTTGGCATCATTCTGATTGCCCACATATGGATCACCGCCTGCACCTGTTTTCATTTTAATATTGGGTACTGACAAGTCCAATTATTAATTGCAGAAAACTAGACTAAAAACCAACAGGGGGTAATTAATGAAATGACCCTGGGTACTACTACCTCATGCATAAGGTAATAAGCGTGAAGGAAGATTTCCCAGCAGACCATAAAAAGGTGGGGTGATGTAACCATGGCAGTTCATACTTGATGACTCACCTTTGTGGGAGTATGTGCCCAGGTTTCCAACTCTTGCCTCAGGAGGGCAAGCTATTTAGCAATCTATCCCAATAATAACATTATGTTACCATTCATATTCCTCCATGCCATCCATGTCATGATATACAGTATCAAGTAGAGTTAAGTCTAAAACAACTGAACTGAGTTTTCTTGAAAATGTTTCACAACTCCTGACTGAGCTGGTCAGATGAACAATAAAGCTTTTTTTTTTTTATATATAGTCTATCAAAAATTTATAAAAATGTCCAGAATCCGCTAGGTAGACTTATACATCCAGGAAGTAACTTCATTTCCGTTCCTTTCATTTCCTCAGAAACTACCTTTCTGAGTATTGTAAGATATGTGATTGAAAAGGAAACAATGTTGTGTATATTTCACCAATATTAGACTGGTGAATATAAAACTCCAGGGAAAATATGTATGTTTCTGCAGCAATTGAGGCTGTATTTATTTCACCAGCTCAGGAAAAGCTGGATAAATGGGTCTCTAGAGTGAATAGAGGAGAACAGGGTTGGCCCTCCATTCCTTACTCCACTAAGGGGGAATGTAATATAACTCGCTAATGGAAAAACTATTTGCAATGCGAAAAGTTATGCCTTTGCACGAACAAATTTTGCTTTGCTCAAATTTAATATAGCTTTTGCAAGCACGGAAACTGTTTAGCGACCACTTCCGACAGTGGACGGCCATTTGCGAATTTTAAAGTTTGCAACAATGCGCAGTCAATGTAAAAAAACTTCTTACTGAAAAAGTTGCCATGTTTGTTCAAAAAGATTACGACTCCTTCAAGCACTTCTTAAGAGTGCGCAATTACAATTCGCAATGCAATAACAGTTTAAGGAACAATATTACATTTTGAGATGTAGATTTTTAGTCTTATCGGCGCAAATTGTTTTGCACTTTTACATTCCCCTGTTAGGGGTTCGCAGCTGCATAGTTAGTTATAACTGTGATTAGGCTGCAGGTAAAATACAGTTTAAAAGAGATGTGGAACTACACCTCAGTGCCCCCTGGATACCTTCTTGTGCTGGAGGAGGTGTTTGAGTAGCTGAGAAGGAATGTATGTGTTTCCCCGCTGAGGTGAAGTGTTGTTGAAAGCAAAAAGCGACTGGAGAGAGGAAGAGAAAACTACTCCTAAGCAACTGTGTAAAGTGAGAGTCTAACAGAGGATTCTGGGACTTGTGATGTTCAAGGCTGTTAGTATGTACACCAATGTTACTGTGTACACCAATGTGGGTGTTGAACTGAGACTGCTAATCCTGTGAAGTATGATAAATCAGTTGATTTTGCCGGCCAAGCTGCATTAAACTTTAAAAGGTGGTATCAGACTCAATTTTATGTATAAACTTTGCTGTGACTATGGTCTCAGCTAACCTGAATGTCACAGTATGTACTACTAAAACTAAACATTTATCCAAGAGACTCTACATAGGTTGCACAAATTTTGCAAGAAAAACTGGGTTCCAGGGATGCTATTATGTACATTGAATGTAAGCCCATTATATATATCTAGTAGACCTGACTAAGGGCTAAAAGTGATAGCTCATTATCTAGAATTTTGTAGCCAAATGCATCCAGTATAAAAAGAGTGTGTGGACCCAGAGGGATGCTTTTCAAGGTAATGGAGAAGTTACGTGATGCTCCAATATGTACAACATGGAAATTGTTCCCTAATTGGAAGAAATGCAGGTTTGTGAATACCCATAGTCTTACACCATGTGCTAAAAAAGCCAGAGGGCATTTTTAGCACAGGGTGCAGACTATTGGTATTACCAAACTACCTGCATTTTTTCCCCAATAGGGAACAATTTGCATGTTGTGCATATTGGAGCATCAGGTAACTTCTGCATTACTTTGATGACAGTATCTCTAAGAATTTGCCAGTGAAACCTAAATTTAGCTACCAAAGAGGCAGCACTCTGACCCTTGTAGCAAATATTCAACTCCCCAAACACATCATTTTTTAACATCCCGACGAGGGGTCCACAGATGCAGTGGCAGTATAATATGCAGTAGCTTTAATCCTAGGTGATCACTTTTTGCACTCTAGGACAGGCAAAAGATATGAAATTAAGCAAAGGATGACCTGCACCTGCGACGTGTTTTGTTTACATTATGAAATGCCCTTGTGGGCTCATCTACTGTGGGAAAACGATCAGGATGCTTAAAGAGCATATCGGAATGCATAGGGTAAGCATTAGGGTGGCTTTGGACCCAGAAAGGGATGCCAAGGTTAAAAATAAAAAGCAGGACATTGCACAAAAGCTGTTAGCTAAACACTGGGCTGAAGCGAAACATGGCCCAGCTACATTTCGGTGCATGCCCATAGAGCATATACCTGCCAGACCTTAGAGGGGAGACATGGATAAAGCCTTACTAAGGAGGGAGGCGTACTGGCTACACAAACTAGATTTGACAATTGGTGCTAAATTGTTTTTTGACCTGATAAAATGATTCACTTTGAGTTATGTGCAGAGACAGAGTAAACAGTCCTTTAGAAATTAAAATATATGGGCATTATGCAGTGGCACATTAGAGTTATAATGTTGCTGGATGTATATCTGTCATTATTGAAACTTTTTATCTGATCTGTATAAACTTACAGGTTTGTAAGAATGGACTTTGTTTCTAAATGGACACTTATGTTTCACTTGGATATGGCATTCCCTTGCACTACAGCGACACCCAGTGGTGAAAATGTAGATTTTGCTTTCACGTTTATACCCATACGTGATCGTATTAGTCAGCACAAGTCCACGATTCAGAAGGACGTACTCAAATTCCCTGTTCCAGCTCATTTTCACTCAGCACGACATTCCATAGCAACCCTCAGATTCCTTGTGTTGGAGTCTATTGCCCCCCCCCCACGTCGGGGGGGGGGGCAATATACTCCTGCAACTCCAGAAAAGAGAAAAATTTTGGATACATACATTACATTATACCCTAAAGGGTTAAATAGAGAGGATGACCTGTATGCTTTCATATAGTGTGGTAACTTGGCAACTTATGCATATAGGGTCGAGGTTGTGACAAAGTCACATCCTGTATATATGTTGTATCTTCATATTGTGTTATTTACATTTGTACTATGATACATTTTGATTAACCAATCGTTTGTTTCTACATGAAAACCTTGATGTTAAGGGTGTATTTTTCCTTTCATTTAGATTGCTCATATACTGCATTTAAATATATACCACCCCTTTGTGGGCGTGCTTACAGCTGTAACCTTTTTAAGGATGTGAGATCATTGTAAACTTTATTGCTTGATAAAGAAGTGGGAGCTTCAAAACGTTTCAAATTCTTGCTTGATAAAGAAATTTCTTTTGATTACAAGACAAGTCGTCTAGACTTTTTTGTTTATTATAAATTGTGTCCTTAATTGGACTAAGTCACGGACTGGGTACACACTCCACTCCATTTTGTTTCACTATATATATATATATATATATATATATATATACTATATATATATATATATATATATATATATATATATACTATATATATATATATATATATATATATATATATATATATATATATATATATATATATATATATATATATATATATATATATATATATACTATATATATATATATATATATATATAATCCAAGAATAAAACATAGTAACATAGTAAGTAAGGTTGAAAAAAGACCCATGTCCATCGAGTTCAACCTTTTTTTTAACTACTTTTTTAACTACCTATCTGCCAGTTGATCCAGAGGAAGGCAAAAAAAACATCTGAAGCCTCTCCAATTTGCCTTAGAGGGGGAAAAATTCCTTCCTGACTCCAAAATGGCAATCGGACTAGTCCCTGGATCAACTTGCACTATGAGCTATTTCCCATAACCCTGTATTCCCTTACTTGCTAAAAAGCTATCCAACCCGTTCTTAAAGCTATCTAATGTATCAGCCTGTACAACTGATTCAGGGAGAGAATTCCACATCTTCACAGCTCTCACTGTAAAAAACCCCTTCCGAATATTTAGGCGGAACCTTTCTTCTAATCGGAATGGGTGACCTCGTGTCAGCTGGAAAGACCTACTGGTAAATAAAGCATTAGAGAGATTATTATATGATCCCCTTATATATTTATACATAGTCATCATATCACCCCTTAAGCGCCTCTTCTCCAGCGTGAACATCCCCAATTTGGCCAGTCTTTCCTCATAGCTAAGATTTTCAATACCTTTTACCAGCTTAGTTGCCCTTCTCTGTACCCTCTCTAATACAATAATGTCCTGTTTGCATGATGGAGACCAAAATTGTATGGCATATTCCAGATGTGGCCTTACAAGTGCTCTATACAGTGGAAGAATGACCCCCTCCTCCCTTGACTCTATGCCCCTTTTAATACAGCTCAAGACCATATTTGCCCTTGATGCTGCCGACTGGCATTGCTTGCTACAGCCAAGTTTATCATCTACAAGCACTCCAAGGTCCTATTCCATAATGGATTTGCCTAGTGCAGTCCCATTAAGAGTATAAGTGGTTTGGATATTTTTACATCCCAGGTGCATGACTTTACATTTATCAACATTGAATCTTTTTTGCCACTTAGCTGCCCAGATTGCCAGTTTGTCAAGATCATGTTGCAAGGATGCCACATCCTGGATGGAATTAATTGGGCTGGATAATTTTGTGTCATCTGCAAACACTGATAGATTACTTACAACACCCTCCCCTAAGTCATTAATGAACAAGTTAAATAAAAGTGGACCCAATACTGAGCCCTGGGGGACCCCACTAAGAACCTTACTCCAAGTAGAGAATGTCCCATTAACAACCACCCTCTGTACCCGATCCTGTAGCCAGTTTCCTATCCACGTGCAAACGCCTTCATTAAGCCCAACAGACCTTAGTTTAGAAAAAAGTCGTTTGTGGGGCACAGTATCAAACGCTTTGGCAAAATCCAAATAGATCACATCTACTGCCCCCCCACTGTCCAGAATCTTACTTACCACATCATAAAATGCAATCAAATTCGTCTGACATGACCTATCCTTCATAAAGCCATGCTGATTGTTGCTCATAATGCCATTCATTAGGACAAAATTTTGAATGTGATCCCTTAACAAGCCTTCAAATAATTTGCCTACCACAGATGTCAGCTTACAGGCCTATAATTGCCAGGCTAAGATCGTAATCCCTTTTTAAATATTGGAATAACATCAGCTTTTCTCCAATCCATAGGCATCATACCAGAAATAAGGGCTGGTCTAAAACTGAACTAAGCTCTCTTAGAACCCGAGGGTGTATGCCATCAGGCCCTGGAGCCTTGTTTACATTAATTTGTATTAAAGCTTTTTGAATCATATCCCGAGTCAGCCACTGACTAGATTGAGCTGAACCATTCATGCAGTTAAGTGAGGCTGTGAACCCAGACTCCTCTATTGTATACACTGAAGAAAAGAACTGATTTAACACATTTGCCTTATCTGTAGCTGTTACAACCATACTGGTACCCTTATTTAATGGAGCAACACTCTCAACCTGCATCTTTTTACTAGGGATGTAGCGAACGTCGGAAAAAAAGTTCGCGAACATATTCGCGAACTTGCGCAAAATTGCGAGCGGTTCGCGAACGGTTCGCGAACCCCATAGACTTCAATGGGAAGGCGAACTTTAACATCTACAAAAGACATTTCTGGCCAGAAAAATGATTTTAAAGTTGTTTAAAGGGTGCAACGACCTGGACAGTGGCATGCCAGAGGGGGATCAAGGGCAAAAATGTATCTGAAAAATCTGCCTGTGTGTGCTTGGAAGAGATAGTGTAGGGCGAGAGCTGTTAGTGATTTCAGGGACAGATGATAGTAAGTTTGCTGGCTAGTAATCTGCGTGATACTGCTCTGTATTGGAGGGACAGAAGTCTGCAGGGATTTGAGGGACATTTTAGCTTAGGTAGCTTTGCTGGCTAGTAATCTACTGTTCTCTTTAAACAACTGCCATACGTTGACCTTGTAGGCATTGTTTGCCCAGTTTTTTTGGACGCAGCCACTGAAGCACAGTTGCCAGAAAAAATATGCCATATAAATGCTGAAAATAGTCATTTTTCGCCATACGTTGACCTTGTAGACATTGTTTGCCCAGTTTTTTTGGACGCAGCCACTGAAGCACAGTTGCCAGAAAAAATATGCCATATAAATGCTGAAAATATAAATTTTTTTGGTTGCAGCCACTGAAGCACAGAGGCCAGAAAAATTATGCCATATAAATGCTGAAAATATAAATTTTTTTGGTTGCAGCCACTGAAGCACAGAGGCCAGAAAAAATATGCCATATAAATGCTGAAAATAGTCATTTTTTGCCATACGTTGACCTTGTAGGCATTGTTTGCCCAGTTTTCTTGGTCGCAGCCACTGAAGCACAGTTGCCAGAAAAAATATGCCATATAAATGCTGAAAATATAAATTTTTTGCCATATACGTTGAGTCAAGGTATGGCAAAAAATGACTATTTTCAGCATTTCTATGGCATATTTTTTCTGGCCTCTGTGCTTGAGTGGCTGCGGCCAAAAAAACTGGGCAAACAATGCCTACAAGGTCAACGACGTTGACCTTGTAGGCATTGTTTGCCCAGTTTTTTTGGCCGCAGCCACTCAAGCACAGAGGCCAGAAAAAATATGCCATAGAAATGCTGAAAATAGTCATTTTTTTGGTCGCAGCCACTGAAGCACAGTTGCCAGAAAAATTATGCCATATAAATGCTGAAAATATAAATTTTTTTGGTTGCAGCCACTGAAGCACAGAGGCCAGAAAAATTATGCCATATAAATGCAGAAAATATGCATTTTTTTGGTTGCAGCCACTGAAGCACAGAGGCCAGAAAAATTATGCCATATAAATGCAGAAAATATGCATTTTTTTGGTTGCAGCCACTGAAGCACAGAGGCCAGAAAAATTATGCCATATAAATGCAGAAAATATGCATTTTTTTGGACGCAGCCACTGAAGCACAGTTGCCAGAAAAAATATGCCATATAAATGCTGAAAATAGTCATTTTTCGCCATACGTTGACCTTGTAGACATTGTTTGCCCAGTTTTTTTGGTTGCAGCCACTGAAGCACAGAGGCCAGAAAAAATTAAACCAGTAGGGTTTGCACCCTAGTTTGTAACGGTGGCGGAGGGAGGAGGACGCTAAAGGACAGCTGTGTGTGGAGTCATGAGGCTTGAAGAGAAGGACAGCTGCATAGAAGTCAGAACAAGTCTTCCGGCGTGCAGTAACCCTCCGAGATCCACCCCTCATTCATTTTAATAAAGGTCAGGTAATCGACACTTTTGTGACCTAGGCGAGTTCTCTTCTCAGTTACAATCCCTCCTGCTGCACTGAAGGTCCTTTCTGAGAGCACACTTGAGGCTGGGCAAGACAAGAGGTTCATGGCAAATTGTGACAGCTCTGGCCACAGATCAAGCCTGCGCACCCAGTAGTCCAGGGGTTCATCGCTCCTCAGAGTGTCGATATCTGCAGTTAATGCCAGGTAGTCCGCTACCTGCCGGTCGAGGCGTTCTTTGAGGGTGGATCCCGAAGGGTTGTGGCGCTGCCTTGGACAGAAAAACATTTGCATGTCTGACGTTACAGACCGGCCAAAGGGCTTTGTCCTTGCAGGTGTGCTCGTGGCAGGATTACTGGCACCTCTGCCCCTGGAATGTTGATGAGTTCCTGAAGTGACATCACCCTTAAAAGCATTGTACAACATGTTTTGCAGGCTGGTTTGTAAATGCCGCATCTTTTCGGACTTGTGGTATGTTGGTAACATTTCTGACACTTTATGCTTGTACCGAGGGTCTAGTAGCGTTGCGACCCAGTACAGGTCCTTCTCCTTAAGCCTCTTGATACGGGGGTCCTTCAACAGGCATGCCAGCATGAAAGACCCCATTCTCACAAGGTTGGATGCAGAGCTATCCATCTCCGCTTCCTCATTATCAAGGACTGCATCATCCACGGTCTCCTCCCCCCAGCCACGTACAAGACCAGGGGTCCCCAAAAGGTCACCACTAGCCCCCTGGGAAGCCTGCTCCTGTTGGTCCTCCTCCTCCTCCTCCACAAAGCCACCTTCCTCCTCTGACTCCACTTCTGGCACCTCTCCCTGCGTTGCAGCAGGTGCCTGGGTTCGTTCTGGTGATTGCGACCATAAATCGTGCGCTTCCAGCTCCTCGTCACGCTGGTCTACAGCCTCATCTGTCACTCGTCGCACGGCACGCTCCAGGAAGAAAGCGAAGGGTATTAGGTCGCTGATGGTGCCTTCGGTGCGACTGACCATATTTGTCACCTCTTCAAAAGGTCGCATGAGCCTGCAGGCATCGCGCATAAGCACCCAGTAACGGGGGAAAAAAATCCCCAGCTCTGCAGATCCAGTCCTACCACCCAGTTCAAAAAGGTACTCGTTGACGGCCCTTTGTTGTTGCAGCAGACGTTCCAACATAAGGAGCGTTGAATTCCAGCGAGTCTGGCTGTCAGAAATCAAACGCCTGACTGGCATGTTGTAGCGCTGCTGAATGTCAGCAAGGCGTGCCATGGCTGTGTAGGAACGTCTGAAATGGGCCGACACCTTTCTGGACTGGGTGAGAACGTCCTGGAATCCTGGGTACTTGGAGACAAAACGTTGGACTATTAAATTTAACACATGTGCCATGCAGGGCACATGTGTTAAATTTCCCAGTCTCAACGCTGCCAACAGATTGCTTCCATTGTCACACACCACTTTTCCGATCTGCAGTTGGTGTGGGGTCAGCCACCGATCGGCCTGTGACTGCAGAGATGACAGGAGTACAGATCCGGTATGGTTTTTGCTTTCCAGGCACGTCATCCCCAAGACAGCGTGACAACGGCGTACCTGGCACGTCGAATAGCCTAGGGGGAGCTGGGGGTGCACAGGTGTGGAGGAGGAGAAGGAGGACCCAGCAGCAGAGTAAGAAGAAGAAGAGGAAGAAGACGAGGTAGAGAGCGATGGAGGAGTAGAGGTGGTGGCAGAACCGCGTGCAATCCGTGGCGGTGACACCAACTCCACTGTTGTTGTTGTTGTTGAGCTACCCATTCCCTGCTTCCCATTCCCAGCCATTACCAAGTTCACCCAGTGGGCAGTGTAGGTGACATACCTGCCCTGACCATGCTTGGAGGACCATGCGTCAGTAGTCATATGGACCTTTGGCCCAACACTAAGTGACAGAGATGCGGTAACTTGGCTCTGCACATGTTGGTACAGGTGTGGTATTCCCTTTTTAGAAAAAAAATTGCGGCTGGGTACCTTCCACTGCGGTGTCCCAATTGCTACAAATTTGCGGAAGGCCTCAGAGTCCACCAGCTGGTATGGTAAAAGCTGGCGGGCTAAGAGTGCAGACAAGCCAGCTGTCAGACGCCGGGCAAGGGGGTGACAGTCAGACATTGGCTTCTTACGCTCAAACATGGCCTTCACAGAAACTTGGCTGGTGGCAGATGACTGGGAATGGGAACAGGTGGTCAAGGTGGAAGGCGGAGTGGAGGGTGGTTCAGATGGGTCAAGGAGAGCAGAGGTAGAGCAGTAAGATGCTGGACCAGAAGGAGTGTGACTTTTAGTTTGCCTGTTGCCTTTGAGGTGTTGCTCCCAAAGTGCTTTGTGCTTGCCGCTCATGTGCCTTCGCATAGAAGTTGTACCTATGTGGCTGTTGGGCTTACCAAGGCTCAGTTTCTGACTGCACTCATTGCAAATTACAATGCTTTTGTCAGAGGCACACACATTAAAAAAATGCCACACTGCTGACTTTTTGGAAGTCTGCGATCTGGCGGCAACAGTAGAAGTTGGCGGCATTGGCGGCAATGGCGGGTGCGTTGGCCGGCTGAACACAGGTGCCGATACATGTTGTTGCCCTACTGATCCCTGCGGGCTGGCCTCCCTGCTTCTTCTAAGTCTTATTCTCCTACTGCCTCTCTGACTCTCCGTCTCTCCATCTGAACTACCCTCCTCTTGCTCTCTTCTACTAGGCACCCACAAAACATCAATCTCCTCATCATCATTCTCCTCAGATGCATCAATTTCTTCTGACACATCACAGAAGGAAGCAGCAGCGGGGACCTCCTCCTCCTCCTCATCACTCATCATTATGTCCATCTCTGTCGTGTTCTCTGCCAGAATTAAATCTGGTGTAACGTCCTCATCTCCTTCATCTTCTTCTGCCAATAATGGTTGCGCATTACTCAGTTCAAGAAACTCATGGGAAAATAACTCCTCTGACTCCAGTGAAGATGGGGCACCGGTGGTGGAGGAAGTGTTACGTGGGGTGGCCATAGCAGTGGAGGATGAGGAGGATGTTGTGGTAAAGTTAGAAACGGTAGAGGATGGGGTGTGCTGTGTAAGCCAGTCAACTACCTCTTCAGCATTTTGGGAGTTCAGGGTCATTGGCTTTTTAAAACTGGGCAATTTGCTAGGGCCACAGGATTGCATAGCAGCACGGCCCCTAGCACGGCCTCTGCGTGGCGGCCTGCCTTTGCCTGGCATTATTTTTAAAAAAACAACAACAACAAAAACTCAGTTGGTTTTTCTGGAAACGATAATACACACAGCTAGATGGCAGTTTGAAGAAAACAGTGTGCAAATAATGCCTACAAGATCAACGTATACACTACTACAGCGGTGGATACGGATTACGTAAAATATATGAATGCTGCTTGAAAAAAAGTAACTCAAGTGGTTTTTCTAGAGACGATAATATTATCAATATTTAGACAAAATGTGAACAAGCTCACACAGCTAGATGGCGGTTTGAAGAAAACACTGTGCAAATAATGCCTACAAGGTCAACGTATACACAGCGGTGGATACGGATTACGTAAAATATAAGAATGCTGCTTGAAAAAAAGTCACTCCGGTGTTTTTTCTGGAGACGGTAATATTATGGATATTTAGACAGAATGTGAACACGGTCACACAGCTAGATAGCAGTTGGTTGAATAACACACTGGGCAAAAAATGCCTACAGGGCAAATAATGCCTACAAGGTCAACGTATACACAGCGGTGGATACGGATTACGTAAAATATAAGAATGCTGCTTGAAAAAAAGTCACTCCGGTGTTTTTTCTGGAGACGGTAATATTATGGATATTTAGACAGAATGTGAACACGGGCACACAGCTAGATAGCAGTTGGTTGAATAACACACTGGGCAAAAAATGCCTACAGGGCAAATAATGCCTACAAGGTCAACGTATACACAGCGGTGGATACGGATTACGTAAAATATAAGAATGCTGCTTGAAAAAAAGTCACTCCGGTGTTTTTTCTGGAGACGGTAATATTATGGATATTTAGACAGAATGTGAACACGGGCACACAGCTAGATAGCAGTTGGTTGAATAACACACTGGGCAAAAAATGCCTACAGGGCAAATAATGCCTACAAGGTCAACGTATACACAGCGGTGGATACGGATTACGTAAAATATAAGAATGCTGCTTGAAAAAAAGTCACTCCGGTGTTTTTTCTGGAGACGGTAATATTATGGATATTTAGACAGAATGTGAACACGGGCACACAGCTAGATAGCAGTTGGTTGAATAACACACTGGGCAAAAAATGCCTACAGGGCAAATAATGCCTACAAGGTCAACTTATACACTACTACAGCGAGGGATACGGATTACGTAAAATTTATTATGGCTGCTTGAAAAAAGTCACTCCGGTGTTTTTTCTGGAGACGGTAATATTATGGATATTTAGACAGAATGTGAACACGGGCACACAGCTAGATAGCAGTTGGTTGAATAACACACTGGGCAAAAAATGCCTACAGGGCAAATAATGCCTAAAAGGTCAACTTATACACTACTACAGCGATGGATACGGATTACGTAAAATTTATTATGGCTGCTTGAAAAAAGTCACTCCGGTGTTTTTTCTGGAGACGGTAATATTATGGATATTTAGACAGAATGTGAACACGGGCACACAGCTAGATAGCAGTTGGTTGAATAACACACTGGGCAAAAAATGCCTACAGGGCAAATAATGCCTAAAAGGTCAACTTATACACTACTACAGCGATGGATACGGATTACGTAAAATTTATTATGGCTGCTTGAAAAAAGTCACTCCGGTGTTTTTTCTGGAGACGGTAATATTATGGATATTTAGACAGAATGTGAACACGGGCACACAGCTAGATAGCAGTTGGTTGAATAACACACTGGGCAAAAAATGCCTACAGGGCAAATAATGCCTAAAAGGTCAACTTATACACTACTACAGCGGTAGTAAAATAAAAAAAAAGTTAAATAAAAAAAGAATGAATATTAAAAAAAAAAAATTAAAGTTGGTGCTGCTGAACTACTAGGAGCAGCAGATTAGCACACCAGTCCCACTCCCCAACACTGCTAGACTAATAGCACTGGGCTCTTATAGTAGTAGTAGTAGTAGTAGTAGTAGTAGTAGTAGTAGTAAAACAACAAAAAAATAAATAAAAGCAGTCCTTACAAGGACTATTGCTATTGCAGCAGTCAGCAGATGAGATCAGAAGCAGGACAGCTGCCCACTGCAGCTACATACAGAGCACTGCAGTAGAAGGTAGATTACTAGCCAGCAAAGCTACCTAAGCTTAAATGTCCCTCAAACCCCTGCAGACTTCTGTCCCTCCAATAACAGAGCAGTATCAAAACGATTACTAGCCAGCAAACTTTCAACTGTCCCTGAAATCACTAACAGGCAGCAGCTCTCTCCCTACACTATCTCTTCAGCACACACAGGCAGAGTGAAAAAAAGCTGCAGGGCTTCGGTTTTTATAGGGAAGGGGAGTGGTCCAAGGGAGAGCTTCCTGATTGGCTGCCATGTACCTGCTGGTCTGGGGTGAGAGGGCAAAAAAAAGCGCCAACAATGGCGAACCCAAAATGGCGAACGTCGCGCGACGTTCGCGAACTTCCGGCGAGCGCGAACACCCGATGTTCGCGCGAACAAGTTCGCCGGCGAACAGTTCGCGACATCTCTACTTTTTACTATTAATATATTTAAAAAACTTTTTAGGGTTAGTTTTCACCTCCACCGCAATTAACTCTTCATTTCTTTTCTTAGCCTTCCGGATTGTTGATTTAGAACATTTATTACAGTGTTTATATTCATTAAATGCAGCTTCTGTCCCTACAGATTTGTAGTTTTTAAATGCCTTTCTCTTCTTTCCCATTAACTTCTTTACTTCTGTATCAAGCCACATAAAACCATCTTCAGGGAATGCCGAAACGTTGAAATAAATTCTCCACCTTTTTCACTATTTCAAGACCTTGGAGTGTGGTTTTATTCTTGGATTGTTATGCTATGCTATAACCAGCACCCAGGCTGTATCGCGAGTGCACCACTATATATATATATATATCTATATATATATATATATATATATATATATATATAATATATATCTATATATATATATATATATATATATATATATATATACTTTGTAGCTGGTGCACACGGCGAAAGATCCAATGCCCGTGTGCTGGTTCAAAACAATCACATAGTTCACTAGCAAAAAAAAACCACATCAACCAGGACTTAGTATGAAAAATCAGATATCAAAATTTATTATCAACGTTTCGGCTCCATAGCCTGAGCCGTCTTCAGGAAACAAAGACGGCTCAAGCTATGGAGCCGAAACGTTGATAATAAATTTTCATATCTGATTTTTCATACTAAGTCCTGGTTGATGCGGTTTTTTTTGCTAGTTAACTATATAGATATATATATATATATAGTAGGGAATTTGTGCAAACTCCTTGCTCTTACCTTGTAAGGGCAGAAGCACAGAGCCTGTGTCTTTGTGCTGTAAGCTGTTACCTAGCAACTAGCTGTCCAGTGATCTCAGTGCAACAGGAAGTGACACAGCAGCTAGTGAGTGGCTGGCAGGAAAAGGAAGTCACAGAGACTGACAAAAGAGAAAAGCCTGGCATAGAGAGCCGCATGGTGGATAGAGAAATAGGCCAGAGAGCTGCTGGTGGGCCCAGAGAGCTGAGAGGCTGCACCACAAGCATTCATTTGGATCAGGCTGGCACAGGGAAGCCATATACTGTGCCTGGAAAGACAGAGAGTGTGAAAGGAATACAGACTGGAGGAACAACCAACAGGAGATTCATATCTGAGCATCCAAAGGAGCTGGTAGTCGCACTGTATGACTGAATGTGCTGGACTCACCTGAAGAGAGCTCTAACGTATCCAAAGAGTATTTGTGAGTATCCTGTTTAAAGGGACAGTACCCTAAAGAGCGCTGAAGATAAACAGGGGCGGACCCCTTCGTCAGACATGCAAAGTGGCGTGCATCCACCTCATAAATAACCCTCGTAATTAAACACAATTACCACATGCTAACAATTCAAATTTCCTAATGCAAAGCACAACATGCTTGCCAAAAGCATTAATTTGCTAATAACCCCTTGTATAATACATAATAAGATAAAAAAAATAACATTATACATATAAAATTGTGAATAAGACACATTGTGAATAAGAAACATTATGAATAAAAGGCTGTGAGTAAAAACATCCTGTGATCCGCATACAGTATATGTGAAAGTGTCCAGTGTTTTCTTCTTGTTCATTATTGGTTAATCCAATATGTTAATGCAAGATACATTATTACCAAAAAACCAGTGATAATAAAGTTAAAAACATTTACACATATAAAAAAAGAGTACAAAGTTTAAGAACAACATTACTAATAATAAAGGAGAAGGAACTACTTTACCCTGAGTGAAAGCTTTCCCTGGTCTTAGTCACGTTCACTGAAACAATCTAAAGAAGGTAACTGCAACAAATTAGTTACAGGAACATAATAGATACAAATAGAGCTTCATGAGTAACAATTCAAGTTAAACTCCTCGTTTAACCCTCGTGGCTGTTTTGTCTGCAGCAGCCAAATCCAGAAGCACTCCCTTTGTAATAGCCTCTTTTTTATTTACTTCTGGTTGCTGCCACTTACTTTTTCTAAGATTTGCCATCTCAATTGGCAAACCATATGTCCATATTCGTGAAAATGTCGTGCCACCATAGTTTCTTTTCTTTTTTTTCTCTGACCCTGTTCTTTCCTCCTCTTTGGGGGGGTACATAGTTGCGGATAACTGATTTGTGCTTGTTTAAATGTATTTTTATGCTTCTGCTTGTCTGCCCTATGTACGCCAACCCACATGGGCATTTAATACAATACACAATGTTAGTACTGTTGCAAGTAAAAAAAACATTTGATGTTATGTTCCATTCCTTTGAGGGGATGTTGGACACTGTGACCATGTATAATCCCATTACAGTGTCCACAATTTCTGCATGGAAATGTACCACTAATTTTTGAGGGTCCCAAACTACTTTTTTTTTGTATCTTCCTGTTAAAATGATCCCCTATACTTCTCCCTCTTTTATATGAAATAATGGTAACTGTGCAAACAATTCCCCATATTTAGGGTCAGATTTTGAAAACCCCCAGTATTTTTTTTTTAAAAGTTTTTATTTAACATTTTCTCAACACAACAGCACATACATAAAGTTGCAATGCTATGACCATACAAATAAAATGACATGTATATAGGACAATAGTAAATTATACACATCAGGAGTATATAGTAAGACACATACCAGTAGTCAATGGGAGGAAATAAATGGTATTGGGAGATAATTATGTGAGGTGAGTTCTTATATATTCTTAGGGGGCTACCCCTGGGTTGACATCCAGCCAGGGGTCCCAAACCTTCGCGAACTTTTGAGGGTACCGTCTGGCCAAATAGGTTAGTTTAATAGTTGGCAGGATACTGTTTACTAGTCTGACCCATTGTTGAACCTGTGGGGGAAGGGGGCTCATCCACTTCATTGCCACATGTTTTTTGGCATAGAAGTACAGTGTTTTTATTAGGGTGCAGGTCTTAATCAGTTGGGCCGTGTCCTCTAACACTCCCAGCAAGCATACCTCTGGGGCAAGAATGCCAGGTAAAAGGACTTGTTCATTAATGTATTGCATTACTTCTGCCCAGTATTTATATACCACCGGACATTCCCACAGCAAATGGAAGAACCCTGAGTCTGGAGAATTGCATTTTGGGCATGATGCGGTAGGGTTCCTACCCATTGCTTTTAACCTTAGCGGTGTGATATACGTCCTGTGAATTATTCTGTACTGTACCATCTTATCTTTGCTGGAGATTAGGTAGTCATATAGCCCCTCGGTTGCCTCTGCCCACATCTCATCACACAAATGGGGCATGTCGATAGCCTATTCACTCCTTGCCTTGTCAAAGGGTTTCCCCAGGCTAGGAATCAAGGACTTATATATTACGGAAACTAGCTTGCCTGGGTCTGGGTCCCACAATCTACTTTCGTAGGATGAGGTTGTTGTGTTAGGTGTTCAAGAACCAAATTGGGAAGTAAATGCATAGCGAAGCTGGAGATACCGGAATAGTTGTATATTGGGTTGATTTAGGCGCTCTCTTAGTTGGACCAGGGTGGGAAAAGTGCCTTCAAATGGCTGACTCCCACTTTGGGCCAGTAATGAAAATCAGGCATTTGTAAAATTAGAATTTCTCTAAAGTGGTGCATTTGGGGAAGGTTGGGGGTTTGAATTGGATACTGTTTTAGTAGTAAGCACCGATATTTTCTGTGGAACCGATAATACAGGTGGCAGTTCAGGGGTGTCTCTGGCTTTCCTATGAGGCGCGTTTCTCAACACTTCTAGGGATCCCGCCATAGTGGCAAGCAGTGTCGTAAGTGGATTAACAGGGTCCGATGCAAGTCAATTGTGTCTGTTTATTGGGAGCCCGCTGAACTTGCCCATCTGACCTGCTAAATGTAGCACATTATAGAGAGAACCATTGTAGTCTGCTAGGAATAAGAGTACATCATCAGCATATAAGGCTATTTTTTCCTCTAGCCTTCCTGCCCTAAGACCTATCACCCTGGGGGATCCTGCTGGATCAACATGGCTAGTGGTTCTATTTGCTAGGGCAAACAACAGTGGGGATAAAGGGCAGCCCTGCCTGGTCCCTCGGGAGAGGGGGAATTCCCTGGAAAGAGTTCTGTTAATCTGTATGCGAGCTGTAGGGGAGTGGTACAGCAATTGAACCTGTGATATAAAATTAGGCCCTATGCCGAAGTTTTCCAACACTTTCCACAGATATGGCCATTCAACAGAGTCAAATGCTTTTAATGGCATCTAGTGAAGCAATCGCTCTGGTACCAGCATTGGCGTGGTCGATTTGAAGGTGGGAGAATATTCATCTCAGGTTAATAGCTGTGTTCTTGTTGGGCATAAAGCCCAAGTCTTTATGTAGGATTTTTGCTTATATTTTTACATCTGTGTTAATTAAGGATATGGGCCTATAGGATTCACACACTTCAGGGTCCTTTCCTTCCTTAAGTATGAGTATTATAGTGGCAGAGTAAAATGATTGAGGGAGAGAGCCTGCCTCTTGTGCACCCAACAGCGTGGCATGCAGCTTGGGTACCAATTATTCACTAAGTAGATGATACCAAGCCATCGGTAGACCATCTGGTCCGGGGGTTTTCCCGGGTGAGAGGCTACCCATGGCTGTGGCCACCTCCCCCAAAGTTATGGGTCCATCCAAGTAAGAAACTTCAGCCTGTCCTAATTTGGGGAATTCCATGCCCTGTAGGAATTGGTCTAGCTCTGTTAGTGTGTAAGATACCCGTGTAGTATAAAGGTCTTTATAGTATGTGGCAAAGGTTTCAGCAATCTCTTCCACATCAAGAATATAGGTGCCCTGTGCATCTTTAACTCTAGCGATCATTGTAGAGGAACTATGGAGCTTGGCCAAGTAGGCCAGGGTTTTCCCATTTTTGTCCCCCTGCTCAAAGGACCTCTGGCTGGCATATAGTAGTTTCTTGCGAGTGGAAGTGGTTTGTGCCAGTTCCAGATTCCTCTGCGCAAGAATCAGAGCTTGATGACTCAACACATCTCCCCCTTGCAATAGTCTTCCTCCGCCTGCGACACATTCTCTGTCACTTCAGTAACTTCCTGCTTGGCGGCTGTGCATGCTCTCGCAATTGCCGATATTACGCCTTAGAAGCTTCCCACACTACATTATTATGGGCAGTGCCTTTGTTTGTTTCCCAGTACTTCACGTGCTCGGTACGAGAAGCTTCCTCCACCTCAGCATTGTTCAGCCAGAGCGGGGATAGTCTCCACTGGAAATGTTGAGGTTGGGGTTTTGTGCATATTTTTAATGACAATGGGGCATGGTCCGACAAAACTCTTGGGAGATATGCAACTTCTTTTACCCATTGGATAAAGTCTGGGGAGCCGAGGGCCATGTCTATATGGGATAGTGCCCCCTTGCTTGGCGTATGACAGGAGCACTGCTTCTCATAAGGGTATTTGTGTCTCCATATGTCTAATCGCCCAATGGCTGATAGCCATTGGCTAAGGAAGGAAGATTGCATTGCGGGCGAGTGTAGCCTATCCATTGCTGGAACCATAACTGTATTGAAATCTCCCATCATACATATTGGGCAGGGCAGGTAGGTAGATAGTTTGGCAAATATGAGGTCCAATATCTCAGCTTTAAAATGGGGGGGGGGATATACACATTAACCAGAACCATTGTTTGATTGTTTACATTACAGTGCACAATTATATATCGGCCATAGTGGTCGGTATTGATATGTAGTAGTTCAAACTGTATGTTTTTCGGCACTAAAATCGAAACTCCTCTAGAGTATGTGGAATATGGTGCATGATATGCCTGATTAACCCATCGCTTTTTTAGGGCAGGTTTGTATCTGTTAACGTAATCAAATACTAGGGCTCTTTTAAACTTAGAGTTCAATCCCCTCACATTCCATGATGTCAATGTTACTTCACCCATTATTCATGTTGTAACGTATATAAGGTGCGTGTCCCATAGTGGGCAGTAGCCATAGCCATTTACTTACAATTACCCTTGGTAGTACAATATCATAACAGCTTGCAACAAATGTAACATAATACAAACTTAACATCCCAGTTTCCCCTGTTTCCCACCCTGCCCTTCTACAACATGTAGATGGCCTAAACTAAATCCCATTGGGAGGAGCTTGCACTTATTTCTGGTCATAGTCTCCAGGCAACAATCTTCTTGCGGCAGTTTGTGATAATGGGTTTTCCACTTATATATAGCGTGTTTGTAAAGCAAGCCAGCTGGGGAGGGGGAATAAGAGTCACTAGCTCAGGGTGGGTAGGGGGGCAACCCAACTGTGATCAGAGGGCCCTTAGCTGGGTCGGCGAAACATATTTATCAAAACGTTTAACAGTTCCAGGTACGTATATTGTATATGTCTCACAAGCCAGTGTGGCTAGGTAGACGCTGGGGCAATATATTCATTGAGACCTTTCAAGCTTGGCTGCACTGTGAACACTTGAGGGTTAACAGCCCCCCCCGGGTCATAGTATCCAGGATATAGCCTCCAGCTGTGCAGAGCAAAAAACTTGTCTAGGTTGCCCCCGTCATTCCCCATACAACTTGATGCTGACTTGAGGATGTGAGGGGAGAGAGTCAATATACTATATCAGCTGGATACAAGATGTACCATATGTTAAAGTCCCACGATCCCCATCTTTGGTATCGGGAAAGTGGTACCCCACATTAGAACAAAGGTGCAAACTACAGGAGTGCATACTCACAAACCACAACTACTGGCGCTGACTTGGGTTGTTTCTCGAGTTGTCTTGTCTTCTCCGGGTATTAAGCCATTGGTCCTCTTCAGCTGGAGACAGGAAAAATCTTGTGGAGTCTCCATCCACTATTTGCAGCTTAGCAGGGTATATCATTGAATATGACATGCCGGCGTCTCGGAATCTTTTTTTGACCCCTTGGTATGAAGCACGCTGCTTTTGCACCGCTGGTGAGTAGTCCAGGTAGAGGCTGATGGAGTTGCTGTTCCACGTGAGCGGGCCCTTTTTCCGCGCTGCTATGGCCGCTGCATCTCTGTAATTTAGGAATCTCATAATGAATGGCCTCAGGTTGGACCCAGGAGGCAAGGGTCTTGTGGGGATGCCGTGTGCCCGTTCAATCACTAGCAGCTGTGAGAAATTTTCCACCCCTCCGTCTCCGTAGCCAGTTTTCAGCAAACGTCTCAGGAGTAGTGATGGGCGAATTTGCGAAACGTTTTTCCGTCCATTTTTTCTAAAAAAATTTTTTGACGCCGGCGAATTTTTGACGCGAATTTTCACAGGAGTTTCGCGAATTTATTCGCTGGCGGTGAATCGCGCAAATTCGCAGCGAATTCGCGCCTGGCGAATAAATTCGCCCATCACTACTCAGGAGCTGTCCCTTCCACTTTTTTGGGCAGTCCCACCAGTCGCAAGTTATTATGATGGTTCCTGTTCTCAAGTTCTTCTGCCTGGTCAGTGAGCATTTTCACTTGTTGCCGCAGCTGTGCCATCTCATCTGGGATGGGCCGTACCGTGTCCTTTACTGCAGACACTCTGCGTTCTGCCTCAGTGTTTCGGTCCCGGAGATTCTGAAGGTCTTGACGTAATAATGACAAATCAACTTTGATAGTCTCCAGTTGAGCCGTAGTTAAAGTATGCATCCCGTTAATCACAGCCAGGAGTTCTGCATTTGACGGTTCAGGTGTCGGATCATTGGAAGCAGTAGAGTCCGAGGCTGGAGATGCCGGGCCATCCTCTGCGGCTCTGTCAGGGTCTTGAGAGGCACGGAGATAACGGTCCATTCTGTTCTCTGATTTAGACCTGGCCCCATGCTTGCCCATCTTACAGCCGGGTGTAGTGCTGTGACACTTGGTGGAGGCAAGAACTAATGTTGCCTTGGAAAGCACCAGAAGTAGCTGTTGTTCATAGCATCTTGGCCATCTTCCCCAACTATTTACACATATGTTTACGGTGCAGATCACATGCAGCAGAGCACTCCCAGCATTTGTTATACAATCTGTGGCCTTGTGGCTAAAAGTCACGAATTATCCAGAACAGGGGAAATAGGCTTACTGTTTGGAGCACTAATATGCAGCAGGCAATGTGCATCTATACACCCAGCTTGGTGTGTAGGTTGGGTAATGCAGGTTCGGCAGTCCAGTGTGGGTGTCACAACTTAGCAGGGAGTGTGTTCCCTGTAGGTATGGGGCCAGCTGGTAGGCAGGAGTGGAACCCCCCCCCCCCCGCTGCTGTTTGTGTTGGGGGAACTGCCACCGTATAGAGGGGAAGGCTAGCAGCACACCGGTCACACAGCCCAGCTTTATTTGGCAGGCAAATGCTCCCGGTCACCCCCGGCAGTTACTGAGGTCACTGCACTTGCGATCGGGCCTGGTGGTACAACACCGCAGTGCGGCATTGCGCAGTCACTTGAGACCAGGCTTCCGTCTCCTGAGTAGCAAATGATCGGATCCCGGCGGCTTATTTTCCCCAGGTGGTTCCGGAGGTGAGTCGTCTCTGAATTTGGGGCTTTACAAACCCTACACAGGGGTACTAGCCACGGGTCACGGGTTTGTCCCCAGGAGCGCCATGAAAGTGCACATTCACAGATGCGTGGTTTGCCACGCCCCCCAACCCCCCAGTATTTAGTTACTGTTTTACATATAGCATTAGCATGGGAATCATACATAGTAATAAATGGGATCCTTCCCTGTCCTTTGACCCCCTTAGTGCTCCTTTCCAACATTTTCTGTCTCTGGACCTTTTATACCTCCTCTTGCAGCATACTTTCCTCCTTATACCCTCTGTCAATAGATTTTCTAACCATCTGTGTAGTCTCTGTTTCATACAAATCCTCATTAGACATTATTCTTGAACCCTGGTCAGTTGGCTACTGTACGTGACAACCCTTTAAACAATGCTGGGGGATTAAAACTGGTGGCTTTTAACAGGTTGTTCCTATCCATACTTTTTTTTGTACAGGGTAGTTACAAACTTTCCTTCTGTGCAAGTGATGTTCACATCCAAAAAATGCATTGTGCTCTCATTGTATTCTAACATGAATTTTAGAGATGTGTGGATGCCTTTTAAATGTGTGAGAAAATCCAATAGGTCCAACTCTGTGCTGACCCAAACAAAAAATGTGTTATCCACATATCTCATATAATTCAATATACACTCCCCAAACGTGTTACTGTGTAAAATATGAGCATTCTCAAAAGAATCCATAAATGCATTGGCATATGCCGGTGCCATGTTGGCACCAATTGCACAGCCTTGTTCCTGTAGAAAAAAATCATCTTTGTACTTAAAATAATTTTTATGAAGAAGCATTTCCAACAGAGTACGGGTAAAGTTGATTTTATAATTGAGCAAATTTGTATGTGCTAACTAAGCTCTAATACACTCCACTCCAAAGTACGGATAGGAACAACCTGTTAAGTCACCAGTTTTCATCCCCCAGTATTGTTTAAAGGGTTGACACATAGCCAAATGACCAGGGTTCGAAGAATAACGTATTATGAGGATTTGTATGTAACAGAGTCTACACAGATGGTTAGAAAAGGAGGAAAAGTATGCTGCATATGAAAGAGGAGGTAAAAAAGGTCCTGAGACAGAAAATGTTGGAAAGTAGCACTAAGGGGGTCAAAGGACAGGGAAGGATCCTGTTCATTACTACGTATGTTACCCATGCTAATGCTATACGTAAAACAGTAACTAAATACTGGGGGGTTTTAAAATCTGACCCTAAATATGGGAAATTGTGTGCACAGTTACCATTTACCAGTTACCATTACTTTCAGGGAGAAGTATGGGGGATCATTTTAACAGGAAGAAACTGATACAAAAAGAAAGTAGTTTGGGACCCTCAAAAATTTGTGGCACGTTTCCATGCAGAAATTGTGGACACTGTAAAAGGATTATACATGGTGACAGTGTCCAACATCCCCTCAAAGGAACGAAACATAACATCAAAGGGTTTTTTTTACTTGCGACAATACTAACATTGTGTACTGTATTAAGTGCCCGTGTGGGTTGGCGTACATGGGCAGACAGGCAGAAGTATAAAAATATGTTTAAACAAAGCACAAATCAGTTATCCGCAATTATGTACCGCCCAAAGAGGAGGAAAGAACAGGGTCAGAGAAAAAAAGAAAAGAAACTACGTTGGCCCGACATTTTCACGAACAGGGACATAGGGTTTGCCAATTAAGATGGCAAATGTTAGAAAAAGTAAGTGGCAGCAACCAGAAGTAAATAAAAAGAGGCTATTACAAAGGGAATGCTTCTGGATTTGGCTTCTGCAGACAAAACAGCCACGAGGGTTAAACAAGGAGTTTAACTTGAATTGTGGCTCATAAAGCTCTATTTGTATCCATTATGTTCCTGTACCTAATTCGTTGTACTTACAATGTTTCATTTATCCCCTTTACATTGTTTCAGTGAACGTGACTAAGACCAGGGAAAGCTTTCACTCAGGGTAAAGTAGTTCCTTTTCCTTTATTATTAGTATTGTTGTTCTTAAACTTTGTGCTCTTTTTGTGCTATGCGGATCACAGGATGTTTTTACTCACAGCCTTTTATTCAAAATGTTTCTTATTCACAATGTGTCTTATTCATAATTTTCTATGCATAATGTTATTTTTTATCTTATGTATTATACAAGGGGTTATTAGCAAATTAATGCTTTTGACAAGCATGTTGTGCCATTGTGATGTCATAACAGTTCATTGATGCAATAGGTGCAAAACTCCCCATGTATTAACTATGTACAGAACAATTTTCCAATTCCACCACTAGACATTGAAATGTGTCAGTGCTTAGAGTCCATAGTGCATATAGTCCCAAAGGGAACTAGTAAAGTCAAAGAATGAAACAAAAAAATATAGAAAAAATATGTTACAAATCTTGAGTATCGATACATGATTATCGCTTACTTTAATTCCAGAAACGGCAGATACATAATGTCATCACCTAAAATAAAAAAAGGACTTTTTACCTTCTGCAAGCATTATCTGTTCTTCCATATTTGTGAAACATTATCATTTTTATTACAACTATCTGTCTGCCAATTGGAACAGGGGAAAATCATCTTGATGTTAAAAAGCAGCTGAGAACCAACTGGCCATTCAACCCTCTTGGTGCCACGCAATCTAATTTGTGGATCCAGAAAGCCTCTCTTTTTAATAACATGTATCATAGTCTCCTCCTCTGGACCTCTTTGGGATCTCTTCAATGGGCATACTCCTGAATGCTGCCGGAATGTAACATAGTAACATAGTAAGTAAGGTTGAAAAAAGACACATGTCCATCGAGTTCAACCTTTTTTTATTTCTTTTTTTTTTAAACTACCAATCTGCCAGTTATTCCAGAGGAAGGCAAAAAAACCCATCTGAAGCCTCTCCAATTTGCCTTAGAGGGGGAAAAATTCCTTCCTGACTCCAAAATGGCAATCGGACTAGTCCCTGGATCAACTTGGACTATGAGCTATTTCCCATAACCCTGTATTCCCTCACTTGCTAAAAAACCATCCAACCCCTTCTTAAAGCTATCTAATATATCAGCCTGCACAACTGATTCAGGGATAGAATTCCACATCTTCACAGCTCTCACTGTAAAAAACCCCTTCCGAATATTTAGGCGGAACCTCTTTTCTTCTAATTGGAATGGGTGACCTTGTGTCAGCTGGAAAGACCTACTGGTAAATAAAGCATTAGAGAGATTATTATATGATCCCCTTATATATTTATACATAGTCATCATATCACCCCTTAAGCGCCTCTTGGCCACCCACATTTTGCTAATGTGTTTGGCTTCTACCCAATGTCACATAGTTACATAGTTACATAGTTAAATTGGGTTGAAAAAAGACAAAGTCCATCAAGTTCAACCCCTCCAAATGAAAACCCAGCATCCATACATACACCCCTCTCTACTTTTAATTAAATTCTATATACCCATACTAACTATAGAGCTTAGTATCACAATAGCCTTTGATATTATGACTGTCCAAAAAATCATCCAAGCCATTCTTAAAGGCATTAACTGAATCAGCCATCACAACATCACCCGGCAGTGCATTCCACAACCTCACTGTCCTGACTGTGAAGAACACCCTAAGTTGCTTCAAATGAAAGTTCTTTTCTTCTAGTCTAAAGGGGTGGCCTCTGTTACGGTGATCCTCTTTATGGGTAAAAAGGTCCCCTGCCATTTGTCTATAATGTCCTCTAATGTACTTATAAAGTGTAATCATGTCCCCTCGCAAGCGCCTTTTTTCCAGAGAAAACAACCCCAACCTTGACAGTCTACCCTCATAATTTAAGTCTTCCGTCCCTCTAACCAATTTAATTGCACGTCTCTGCACTCTCTCCAGCTCATTTATATCCCTCTTGCCACTAACTGCTGGGAAATGTCTTGTTTTTTGTTTTTGCCCTTCTCTACCCTATCGGGAACTAGGGCTGCTGGAATGCTCGATCTATGCATTGCGATACGTTCTTTTAACTGCCTGATGGTCTTCCCACAGTATATGAGGCCGCATGGGCACTTGATAATATACAAAAACCATGGATGTATCACATGTCATTCGCTGACGAATGGTGTATCTCTTACCTGTGTGTGGGTGCGTGAAGTACATTTCTTGTGTCAATGTGCCACATGTGACACATCCCAAACATTTATACACCCCCGGTCTTTCTGCTAGGTAGTGTTGCACACTGGGTTTTTGGTATTTACTGCTTGGATCTGACGCGCTCAGGGTTTCTTTCAGATTTCTCCCCCTCTTGTAACTGAATCTAGGCTTTTGTGATCGCTTTTTGGAGATTGTCTCATCTGTACTTACTATTGGCAAATTTTTCACTACACTTTTTTCACTAAAGTGCTATCTGGTTCATATTGGCTAACATAGTATAAGTCTCCTCCCCCACCTTTATCTCTGCCTTTGATGTCTTCTGTTTGCTCACATAAAACGTCCTCACGCTTAAGTGAGAGGCTCAATTCCTGGTGTCCAACAGTAGTTTCTCAGGGTATCCCCTATCTCTTTTTAGATAGGGGATACCCTGAGAAACTATTGTTGGACACCAGGAATTGTGAGGAAGTTTTATGTCAAAGAGAACATCTAGTGGTGGAATTGGAAAATTGTTCTGTACATAGATAATACATGGGGAGTTTTGCACCTATTGCATCAATGAACTGTTATGATGTCATCTTGGTGCCTTTTTTTGAAATGAGGGTTGGGGAGTCATGTATGTATATATAGCACTGTTTGATCAGTTACACTTTATCCTTGATAAAGGCCCCCAACGAAAGCGGAAACATTGGATACACGAGTGACGTAACAATAAATCATTCAATTGAAAATGCTTGGAGTACTGGTCCATTTTGGGAAAAAAAAAAAAAAAAAAAAAAAAATATATATATATATATATATATATATATATATATATATATCAGTCGTTGGAAGGCACTACCATGGGTTCAAAAGTCGCCTGTGTGCCAGTCCATGATAAACAATAAGTAAATCCCAAAATGACAGCACTCGCAGGAAAGTTTCAGCAAAACAACGAGGTAAATGCAAAGAAGGTTTATTGTGATTCTACATTTTGGTTCCTTATTGGAACCTTCATCAGGGAAAGAAAAGAACACAACAGTACAGAACAGAGTTTTTAAACCAAATGAAAATGGTGCCAAAAGTGGTTGCTAGGACGCCTCGCAAACCTTGCAGTCAGAAACAGTGACATTGTACAAGTGACAGTAATAAAATAAGTGTTTACTGCTTTGGGGTTAGGGCTTGCAATAACCCGAAGAAGCCATCCAGAGCATCAGGTCTCGCGAACCTTTGCAAATTGACAAAAACCAAAGTGCAGGCTGAATTACCCATACTTCAATCTGTTAGTGGCAGACCGGAAATTCCATTAGCACCGGGCGGTTCAGTGAGCAGAAGGAGAAGTGTGTTGCCTAGCAACCCGCACGCTCAGTCTGCGTCCCAGAGTTCGTAAGCCAACTATGGTCTAAGATAACCTGAATGTTACAGTATGTAGATAAGATTTTACAACTTCTAAAACTAAACATTTATCCAAGAGACTCTACATAAGTTATACACATTTTGCAAGTAAAATTGGGTTCCAGGGACGCTATTATGTACATTGAATGTAAGCTCTTTATATATATATCTAGTAGACCTGACTAAGGGCTAAAAATGATAGCTCATTATCTAGAATTTTGTAACCAAATGCACCCATTATAAAAAGAGGAATTACCCGTCCTTCAATCTGTTAGTGGCAGACCAGAAATTCCATAAGCACCGGGTGGTTCAGTGAGCAGAAGGAGAAGCACGTTGCTTAGCAACCCACACGCTCAGTACGTGTATTCGTAAGCCATTCATAACGGCTGTCCGCACTTACGTGGCAACACAGGGTTAATATGGGCTCATTGTCGGCTTTTCTTAGTGGCCAATGTCCCTTACATGACCCGCAGGACCTCGGTCCCAGTAGCTCCTAAACTTGGCATGGCACAGTGAATAGCCCATTATGTGTTAGACCCACAGCTTAAAGGGCAATACACCTTCATTATCAAAACTGTAATAACGGGGAAAAAAACACAGAAATGTGTTCAAACTTTCATAACCTGCCAAATTTTGTAATATGAACATGGTAATTAGGGGTGTGCCCACAAAAATGGGCATGGTCAAAAAATTTTGCCGCGCTACGCCAACTTTTTTGTCACTCTTTTTATTTCCAAAATCTTAGGAGGTATGTGCTAGGAGTTCAAGCAACCACTTTTGTCACTGCTATCATTTTGGGATTTTTTGGGCATTTTGGGCAGCACTGGCACAACGACATCACACGCCTGGTGCAAGATTCAAACATAAAAACTCTTCCAGGTCACGGGTTCTAAGCCTGATAGGATTTTGCTACTGCATTCCCGGGTGTTCTGTTATTCAAGCTGATTTGTTTTCTGGACTTGACCTTGCCTGAATCTCGACCTTGATCCCATGCTGCCAGCCTTTTGAACTCTTGCCTGATCCCGACTACATTTCTGTCTGACCCCTTTTTGGATACCGTGAACTTGGACTTGAATCCTAAAGCTTGATTGGCAGCCCAATCAATGGAGGGTTGCACTTACCCCCTGTCTCATGCAGAAACCTCAGCTATGAAGGACTAAATTCAGGAGCATATCCAGCAGGGATTTATTCGTCCCTCTACCTCACCGGCTGGGGCTGGTTTCTTCTTCATAGAAAGGAAGGATGGTGGTCTGCGTTGCATTGACTACCTTAAAATTAAGGTTAAAAACCGGTACCCCTTGTACCCCTTGCCCCTAATCTCAGAACTTTTCGACCAGTTGAGAGGGGCTAAAATCTTCACCAAGCTGGATCTTCGAGGAGCGTATAATCTA
This sequence comes from Xenopus petersii, assembly GCA_038501925.1. Lineage (NCBI taxonomy): Eukaryota > Metazoa > Chordata > Amphibia > Anura > Pipidae > Xenopus > Xenopus petersii. Next base: position 99,847,829 of record CM076672.1, read on the forward strand.
ATTCGCATTCGTGAAGGGTACGAATGGAAGACAGCCTTCAACATTCGGGATGGGCATTACAAGTATCTCGTAATGCCATTCAGCCTCTGCAACGCCCCAGCTGTCTTTCACGAGTTTGTGACCTCTTCCGGGACCACTTGGGGACATCCGTGGTCGTGTACCTAGATGACATCTTAATCTTCTCCAAAGACTTGTAAAGTCATTGCTCCCAGGTGAAGGAGGTACTCTCTCATCTAAGCAAGAACTCTCTCTTTGCCAAGTTCTAGAAATGCATCTTCGGAGTGTCCAAGATCCCATTTCTCAGCTACATCATCTCCCCAGAATGTTTTGAGATGGACTCTGCCAAAGTCTCTGTGATCCAGAAGGCCATACAAAGATTCATCGGGTTTAAAAACTACTACCGTCAGTTCAAGGGATTCTCCTCTCGCATAGCCCCCATTCTTGTGCTCATTCAAAAAGGGGGTGAATCTAACTCTTGGCCTCCTCCAGCCATAGAAGCATTCCAATCCCTGAAGGATGCATTCACCTCTGCTTCAGTTCTCCGACATCCCGATCCTCTGTTACCCTTCTTCATTGAAGTGGACGCTTCCTATGTTGGGGCCGGTGCTATTCTTTCCCAAAGACACTCTGCAGATAGGAAGTTAAATCCCTCTGGTAGGCCCATTGTTTCCTCAAGGAGTAGTTTGCTGCACCCTATTGGGCTCTATCTGGATTACTATCTTCAGAATACAGTCCAGGCTCTACCCCATTTTTTAAAGTGATACTGACATTAAAAAAACCAACCTTTTAAAATATGAATGTACATTAAATGTTACCTATAGGTCACATTGATTGTTTTTTGTTGAGAGGTCTGTTTTTATAAGTAATTGTTAGTTGAAGTTTCTAAACCTGACTGTTTTGCCAACCTGACTGTCCCATTTTAGCCTGTCAGTTAAAACTTCTAATGCTAACGGACTCCTGCTGCACAAATATGGTAGCCCCCTCATAGAGAAACACGAGGCATCAGACAGGTAATGTAAAAGCATTGCGCAAATACCTCATGGCAAAGTTATAAGTAGCTTTCAAAGCCAATATTATGATAGATGTAAAAAAGAGTTTAATTTCTGGTGTCAGTATCTCTTTAAGGGATACACAACAGTTGCTAGGAATTCTTTCAGACTTAATTCTTTGAGAGGGACCAGTTATATTGGCCAATCTAGATGTGTGTAGTCTATATACAATAATTCCCCACCAAGAAGGAGTAGAGGCAGTATACTGGGCACTACAAAATTCTACTGTGTATGAGGGCCCACCCAATGACTTTATTTGCCAACTTTTAGAATCAACACTAAAATTAAACTATTTTCATTTTAAAAAACAATATTATTTACAAAAGGAAGGTTCGTAAATGGGTGCTGCAATGGCTCCTGCATATGCCCACTGTTATATGGTTTGCTATGAACAGCATATTATTATACCTAAATTTGGTAAATCTCTTTTCCTATACTTACGCTATATTGATGATGTACTTATATTGTGGCAGGGTCAAGATATAGAGTTGTTGAATATAGATGAAAGCCTTAACACTTTGGATTTCCCAGTAAAATTTACAATTACACACGATATGCAACACATCCTAGTGGCGGAACTACCTGGGGGAGCAGGGGGTGCGAGCGGGCCTGCACCCCCTCAGGGCCCCCCGGCAGCTCACACGCCACTGACAAATGCGGCCAAATGCGGCCGTACGGGGGGCGGGGCCCGGCTGTGCGTCAAGCACCAGGGCCCGCCCCCTCTAGTGACGCTACTGACTTTACGGGAGAAGATGGGCAAACATAGATCCTCAATTAAACGAGCCTTTGAAACTGGGAAATTAGATTTACCCCTACCCCAGCATTTCTTAAAGTTGGGACATAGACTTCCTATACTGAGATTCATGGGTATTGATTTAGTATCAAAGCCGAATAGGGGAGGAGACTGGGATTGTATGCTTTTACAGAAAGAGGTATACTGGATTTAAATGTTAAATACTGTTGCCTCTTGTGGACTAAATGAGTACTGTCCATTTTTATAACAATTTTATAATATTTTGATAGTATTGTGACTTAATTTTTTTTGAGAAATGAACCACTGTCTAATCTGCAATTGAGAGATTTGTGTATACTTACTTTATAGTGTTTTATGTAATTTTACTACTATCTATTTATGTGAATATACTATATTAATTTCACTTTATTTATATTTGTATAACATATGATAAGAGATATTGACAAACGTATGGCATGATTCAATTTGTTTTTCAAATCATTTCGTTTAAATACATATCTGCTGCATATATGGTCCATCATGGGTTTAGCTATACACCTGAAATGTGGGCGTGATTTGGTGATGGTTCTTTGTTGGGTGAGTCTATAAAGCACTTGCACTGAAATGTTTTTACTATCTTGATAACGGCCCCTGTGTTATTGTTTGAGAAATCCTGGTGTGCTTCAGCAATTTTCTATGGATATACATTTTTTCTGAATAGCACCCAGGTTTGTTATATATATATATATATATATATATATATATATATATATATATATATATATATATATATATATATTTTATTTATTTATATACAGTATATATATATATATATATATATATATATATATATATATATATATATATATATATTGTGAACTCAGTAACTCAGTTTCCCCTAGAAACATCATAAGGTAGGATAGAGCACTCACAGCTACTACCTTTGTTTAACTTGAATTTCTTTTGTGCATTCCCTCCCCCTACTATGACATCACCCGTTCTCCTCATTCATGATTTTCCCTTGTGCACCCCGTCCCCCTACTACGATGTCACTACACCTCCTTTTCCCGCCCCTGGGACTGTTAAATGGTTGCTTTTGCATTAAGTCCTGTGAGTGCGATCCTCTGTCTACATTATATATTAGATATATATATATATATATATATATATATATATATATATATATATATATATATATATATATATATATATATATGTGTGTATATATATTGTACAAGCCGGAGGGGATATATTGTGCCACCCATTTAACCAGCCAGAGGTGTGCTAGACATCCAAGGGATTTTTTAAGGAGTTGAGCAGCAGGTGAAGGGGGTGTAGTGTAAGGAAATTCTAGAGTTAATACTTGAAACACGATATGTGAAATGTAGCTTCTTTTAACGATAACATGTCCTTGTGACAATTTGAAACAGTTGCATATGTACGCAGCTAGCTGTCCCCTGAATAAATGACGTTAACGTGGGGCCAAATCAGCTGTAGAAAGATTACAGCATCTATAAAATGTCCGATATTTCCTGTATAAGGTAGACAACCTGCAGCTTACTTCTGTATTGCTTGTCTCCTCGCAGCGAAAATAAAACTTATCACATTCCTCTGAACCCTGAATGTCCTTGGCAGATTTTTCTAAGAACTTGGTCCTTCACTCTGGAAACCAACAGCTGTCTTTCCAAACGGGAAACGTGACTGTGGTCACTGCAGAGGGTTAATCCTATTCTCTCTGAAGACTGAACAGAAAGACCTCCGACAGCTGTCGTAAAGAGAGGCCAGTCGCCCTTGTTTGGGGAAAAGTGACGGTTTCTAAAGAACACAGCAACCACGGTCACTGGAATCTGGTAACGTATATGTTTTCTTTTTGTTGTTACTCGTTGTCTACGTAAAGGTCCCATCACTAGACTATTAAGGCGTGAAGTGGCAGGATTGCCCCGCCTTTGATAAAGAGACAGGGAGTGATAGTGGGTCCGGTCACCTAGACTGTTGATATTAAGCGTGAAGTGACAGAATTGTCCCGCCTTTGATAAAGAAACAGAGTGACAAACGGACGAGTCCATAGTCTGTGTGAGAAGACTACAGGAATAACTAACTCTGTGTGCACGTTAAAGATAAAGAGTACTCCGGGGACCGCTGAATTTGTGTATGAAAGTGTGTGAAATAGTGTGTTTGGGAGTCAAAGAGGGAAGGGTCAACCCCTCAGATAGGCCGTAAAGGGCCATACACTGACCGGTGAATGTTTTCGGCAAACGGACTACCTTGCTCCTCAGGTTTTACTTGGCCAAGTTCCAAGCTGTGAGGCCATATCTGTGAGTACTGCTTCACCAGGCGTTTGACTCCACAAAATTGTGTCAATTGTTTGTCATTTTTACCTACTAACCATGGGAAATAAATGCTGTAAAAGTATCCATGATCTAACTGAGGACGCTCGGTTCATGTATGATCAGGATCCAAATAATATCAGGTTCTTAAAAGGTAGAAAGAGGATTATAATTTCGACCCTATATTAGACAAGGAACAGTGTAGATTGCTTGTTGGAGTGGTACTGACACTAAAAAAAAACAAACTACTTTTTAAAATATGAATGTACATTAAAAGTTACCTATAGGTCGTGTTGATCTTTTATTGCTGAGAGGTTTGTTTTTGTAAGTAATTGTTAGATGAAGTTTCTAAACCTGACTGTTTTGCCAACCTGACTGTCCCATCTCAGCCTGTCAGTTAGAGATTCTTATGCTAACGGACTCATGCAACACAAAAAATGTTCCTCATAGAGGAACATTGGGCATCAGACAGGAAATGTAAAAGCATTGTACAAATACTTTATGGTGAAGTTATAAGTTTCTTTCAAAAGCAATATTATGAGGAATGTAATAGGAGGGAAAATAAAGAAAGGAATGCCAAGAAAGGCAATGTACAAGAACAACTATATGTCAGGAAAGAAGATAATGAAGGGATTGTGGATTGATATTATAGTAAACTGAAGGAAGTATTTGACACATATAGTGTTGTGATAAATGATAGTCCTTATGAGCTACCACTAAAAAATGCATTCCTATGAGAATGTCTGCCCCAGATTAGCAGTTTTGTGGCTAAGCATATGGTATACCACCGGGTAGCCAGATTGCAAGCAGTCCTTGAGTATGCCAGACATGCTGAAAGACATCTCCAAAACGAACAAAAAAAAAAAAAACAGAAAAAAAAGAGGGTTAAGCTATGTGTTTTAGAAGAGGAAGATGTGTATGTGGTAAAGCAGGATAGCGGACGAGATAGGCAGAGAGAAGGGTGGGGGTTCAGACTGTAAGTGAAGACAAGGGAGAAATTCGTTTTTGGGGCTTTTTCCGTTGTGAGAAACCAGGGCATTTTGCTAGAGAATGTCAAGCAGAATTGAGCAATGAGGATGACAGGATCCCCCTTGGGGAGGCATGACTATCTGAGGGTATACATTTCCCTGTAAATAACTTAGAGACAAATGAGGAAATTCTTAATTTAGAAGACAAAGAATGTAGTCTCTTATGTGAGTCGTAATCCCAACTCACCCTTGAAGTTGGGGAAAATCCATTACCTTCCTATGTGACACCAGGGCATGTAGATTCCTTATACACCCCCCTGATGTGCCAACTATCCAAAGAACTAAGGATTTTTTTTTTCTAAGAACATCAGGGGGACAATTAGATAAGGTATACTTGTCCCCACCATTAGCTGTAACTGACCCTGAAACTCAACAGACTGTTTTGATTCAGTTCATTCTCTCTTCCCATTGTCCAGTCAACTTACTGGGAAGGGACATGGTGAAATCAGGAAAGTGCCTTAAAACCACCCGGATGATTAATTGCCTTTGGCGACCATCTGCTTAAAGGAATAGTTCAGTGTGAAAATAAAAACTGTGTAAATAGATAGGCTGTGCAAAATAAAAAATGTTTCTAATATAGTTAGCCAAAAATGTAATATATAAAGGTTGGAGTGAACAGATGTTTAATAAAACAGCCAGAATCCAACTTCCTGCTTTTCAGCTCTATAACCCTGTCTGCAAAATACAAACTAGAGAAGAGGGGGACAAGCTTGGGCTGCTGCTTCAACACGTCACATTACACACACACAGCACATTCCATGGGCATCAGATCTTAGAAGGATTTTTCAAGATGCTCCACGTCCCTGCACCAATCCACACAAATTTGTACAGGAACTCATGTTTGTCCATGTGGCCCATAACCCTAATTGGACTGATGTTAGTTGTACTCAAACATGTGTGTGGTCCAGGGGATTACCAACATTTATTAGCCAAAATTAATTGGGACACTAATCCTGCTGACCCAGCCCAAGTAGGGGTCCACCTATGTGCTCTGGAAGGTACCAAAGGCACCATTTTTCCAGAAGCTTATTGGGAAACAGTTTTCAAATGTAACCAAGATGCCCAAGAGTCTGTTGTCTAGTATGCAACCAGATTTAAAGAGAGGGTCATTGCCTGTGGTGGACCCGCTGCCCTAACAGATGAGGAAAACCTGATGTGAGTTGGTGCATGGTTCAGGACCTACAGGCAGTAAATCAGGCCGTTATTCCAAGACTGACCCATTGTCATTAGGAAATGACAAAGCTGATGCGGCTGCTAAAGCTGCTCCACAACACATTCAAGCTTTAACCGCATCATCAGACACAAACTTTTTAGATGACGGGTTACTCAAAGACATGCAAAATAATGTCAGTGAAGCAGAACGCCACAAATGGGTTTCTAAAGGGTCCCAACTTAAACAGGGCATATATTATTGCCCCAAAGGAAAACCAATCCTTCCCACTACACTGTTTCGCTATGCTGCAATTTTGAGTCATGGGCAAAGCTATGTCTCAACAGGAGGGATGGTAAATATTAAAAACAAAGTCTTTACAACATATGGATACTCAAACTACTCTAAGATTTTAACAAATATAATTGTAACAAATATAATGGCCAAGGTGCTCTGTGTCCCAAACCAGGGTAGTTTCCACCAGCAACATACTCATTTTAGATTTTAGATCTGCATGGATTTTATCAAACGTAATAAATGGGAGAACAAGAAATATTGCCTTGTAATTATAGATGCCTTTTCCAGATCATCGAGGAAGAAGCAGACCAGAGCTTGGCGGAACACATGTGCAGAATGTTAAATAAAAGAGCTTCTTACTCCAAATTCTCTTCCAGATACCGGAGAGCCCATACCAATAGAACTTGTGAAGCCTGGAGACTATATGTGGGTAAAGGTAATAAAAAGGAAGAATTGGGTGACTACACCGTGGGAAGGGCCTTATCAGGTATTATTGTCCACCCCCACCGCTGTAAAAATCTCGGAAAGGGTGTCCTGGGTACACGCCAGCCATTGTAAACTACTAAAAGAACTAGGGAAAGCGGTTAGGGAACCCAAATAGTCCTTTGGATACAGTCTGACTACAAAGAGGGTTCTCTCCACTAGGGAGGGGTTGTCTCAACATCTCAGTAAAGAACCATGGGACTATTTGGGAGCAGCAGCAGAAGTAGGGAAAAAGTAGAACCATATGATACCTGGACACCATGCTCAAGGTGGGGTTATGCAGGCATGTTAGCACTAATAATGTTTTTCATCTTATTCCCTTGGCTTTTCTTCCCCTTATATCATAATGCCGCCAACCACACTAATAAACCTGCTGGGGAGCATCCCTCATTCCCAAGAAATAGGACTCCCCGGAGTGTAGGTACAACAGGCAGACAGGATTCGGGACCACCTCCCAAGTATTCTTCATATCCCCCGTTAAGCAAACCTCTAGACATTACCATTATCGAAGGAACCACTACCACAGTTGAATTTGATGCATGTGAGGTAATTCAGTGTGAGCCCGCTAGATGCTTTGCCTGGGAAAATAAGTATATGTGCATCATTGCACACCCCAACTAAAGCCCAGCCCAGATTGGTCCACAGTCTGGTGGAGTACAGATCCCCAAGGGTGGGAGATAGCACAATGGGTAGGAGATTTAAAGAAATTCATGCAGCAGAGGATTTCAATAATAAAGAAAGCCCCATCCGCTTACTGCACTGCACATCAAGTCATGTAACCCACTGCTCCTAACCATTAAAAATGCACATCCCAGAGACCAAAACCTTTTTGGTTTTGGGATTGCCATCACAGGAACAGACCCCATGGAATTAATTAATGTAACCATAGATAGGGCAGAGACCATAAAAAGTGATTCCACACATCCATTCCTCAAAGAAAACATCTCTGTCTCTGGTATTCTGAGCCCTTGAAAAAACTTTTGGAATAGAGATAGGTGTCCCTGAAGGGACCAAATGGGTAAAGTGGGTCACATACATCGCTACCTGGGCAGGGAAAGATAAGTGCTTTGCTTGCGCAAAAGCATGGCCAGCCCTTGGTACAGTGCCATTCCCGCTAAACCCTGATTATGACTTAGAAGTATGTGTTTAAGTTATATACTCAAAAGCAACCTACAAACTGTACCACCCTGTCCTTTCTCTGCCCTGCTAGATTTGCCACCTGCCATTACAGTATATGCAGATAACCACACCTGTTTCCATAGTCAAGGGCATGGTCAGAAATGACTAGCACTGCCAGCTTCCTTTTGTGCCCGAAATATAGTTCTGACACAGAACGAAACCGCATTTTAAAAAAACGATGGTTCCAGGACCACCGTAGTGTGCGGGCAGATATATGGTGGTTATGTGGAGACATGAAATTCCCCCTTTACTTCCAAGTCTCTGGAGTGGGAGCTGCTGTTTCAGTGTTGGACTGGGGTACCTGGGGCCCACCACATAGTACCATACAACACCACTGAACTTGTGATATCAATCACATCCCTCCCCCCCTCCCAGCAGAGCTTCAGCAGAAAAATGGGAAGGTAACTCTGTTAGATAACTCCTTCAGTTCATGGAGTTGGAAAAACAATAGCTGATCTGAAAGCAGTTCCATCCTAAAGTGCTGGCTCTTTCTGAAAGCACATGACCAGGCAAAAAGACCTGAGATGCACCTACACACTAATATTACAGTTACCAAAATACACTTATTGGTTCAGGAATGAAATTTTACATGGTAGAGAGCAATTATTTGCAGTGTAAATAATGTAATTTAGAAATAAACACTACACCATAAAAATCATGACAGAATCCCATTAAAATTAACTTTTAGTATGACCCAGAGAGTGATATTGTAAGACTGGACATTGTATTTTTGCTCGAGTAATCCCTGTGTGATCCCCCAAACTTCACAACGGGTGCTCAGATGTGTGACATTTACAGACATAGTAACCTATTTTCTCTAAGATGGAGGAACTGTTGCAGCAACTTGCTCAGGCTACAATCCTGAGCATGGTCTTGCAGCAGCAGATTACAGAGGAGCAGCTGTCAGTCTTGAGGGAGGCTACCATAGTTGAGCAATGTACGACCGCTCTTCAAAAGAGTCTGGAGACCCAGCTATCCACAATGGCGACTTAACAGCACTCCACAGATGCTCAGTTAATTGCTTTGCAAGAGGCTGTGGCCTTACAAGCAACTTACAATTTCTTTGTTGGCCCAGCTCCTCAGTGCTTGTTATTCTTTTAATGGCAGGGTGCACGCCACATCATGTGTTCACCTCCACATGCTTCCATGGAACCAAAAAACAAATTTGGCAGCACTCCCAGTCGTGATATAAAACCGCCTTTATTCTTTTTCATACATGGCAACAACAGCAACGTTTCGGACCTGCAATGGTCCTTTTTCAAGCTGACAAGAATAAAAGTGACTACTTCCACAGCTTCCTTATATACCAACAGGGATAGTGCCCTCTAGTGGTCATAACATATCATTTAAATTACATATGTCAGAGTTACATCAGAGTTATGTTAGACTTATTCAAAAATGTATAAATATATAACAATGGAGCACACTTAGCTTTGTAGCCTAAAACTCCACTTGTTGGTCCTTGATCACCACTAGAGATTAAAACAAGATAAACAAAGGCAATAATTAAAATCAATTAAAACCAATACCTTATTTTAAACTGATGCCACATCATTATAATAGGGAATTTAACTCATATTCCTTATTTAAACCTCCTGGTGTTAGAGTTCCCAATCTCTTAATCCATCCTGCTTCACACCTCAGTAGTTGCTTAACTCTATCTCCCCCCCTTCTCAACCTGGGGACGTGTTGTAAAATTTGGAATCTTAATTGTGCCACCGTGTGGCCCATATCTACAAAATGACTTGCTACCGGATTTTGTCTCACATTTCTTTTTATGTCAGATTTATGTTCCCCAATTCTATCTTTTGCATGCCTGGTCGTCTGACCCACATACATCAGCCCGCACGGGCATTTTATAGCATATACCACATAAGTAGACAGACAAGTATGATATCCTTTTATCTTAATGGCAGTGCCTTTTTGGGGGTGATATACTATATCCCCTTTTACACAGCTGTTACAATGTCTGCATGATAGACAGGGGAAGGTACCATTTTTGACCTCACCTATCGTCCCTTGATGTAATGTTTTCCTTGGTCCTATGTCCGCCTTCACCAGTCTATCACGCAAAGACCGCGCTTTCTTGTATGACAGTAACGGTGGTTTCTGAAAAGCTGTTACATTCGGGCATTCAACTTTTAAAATTGCCCAATGTTTTTTCACAATATCCCCGATTCGTTTTGATAAAATATTATAGCTGCTAGTGAAAGCTACTCTTTCTCCCATTTTCTGTTTAGGAACAATTTTATCGGACAAGATTTCTCCCTTATATCTCTCTAGCGCCTTCCTCGGATACCCCCTACTTGCCAATTTATTCTCCATTTCATCCAGCTTAACCATTAAATTGTCATTTTTAGACACTATTCTCTTTACCCTAGAAAATTGAGATTTTGGTACTGCTCTCTTTACATGGGCTGGATGAAATGAAGAATATAGTAGCAATGTATTTTTGTCTGTGGGCTTTACATATAAATCAGTTTCAAAGCCATTTTCCATTTTATGCACCATCACATCAAGAAAATTGATTTTATGTGGATCAACGTGTATTGTAAATTTCAAAGATGGCAAAAAACCATTTAATTCATCGTGGAAGGCGATCAAGGACGAATGTGGCCCCCCCATACTATAAAGATATCGTCTATATAGCGAAACCATGATTTACAGTATCGCTTGAAATTACTATTTTGATACACAAATTTCTCTTCAAAATCATTTACAAAAATATTTGCATAGGTGGGGGCCACCCTGTCTATCATGCAGACATTGTAACAGCTGTGTAAAAGGGGATATAGTATATCACCCCCAAAAAGGCACTGCCATTAAGATAAAAGGATATCATACTTGTCTGTCTACTTATGTGGTATATGCTATAAAATGCCCGTGCGGGCTGATGTATGTGGGTCAGACGACCAGCCATGCAAAAGATAGAATTGGGGAACATAAATCTGACATAAAAAGAAATGTGAGACAAAATCCGGTAGCAAGTCATTTTGTAGATATGGGCCACACGGTGGCACAATTAAGATTCCAAATTTTACAACACGTCCCCAGGTTGAGAAGGGGGGGAGATAGAGTTAAGCAACTACTGAGGTGTGAAGCAGGATGGATTAAGAGATTGGGAACTCTAACACCAGGAGGTTTAAATAAGGAATATGAGTTAAATTCCCTATTATAATGATGTGGCATCAGTTTAAAATAAGGTATTGGTTTTAATTGATTTTAATTATAGCCTTTGTTTATCTTGTTTTAATCTCTAGTGGTGATCAAGGACCAACAAGTGGAGTTTTAGGCTACAAAGCTAAGTGTGCTCCATTGTTATATATTTATACATTTTTGAATAAGTCTAACATAACTCTGATGTAACTCTGACATATGTAATTTAAATGATATGTTATGACCACTAGAGGGCACTATCCCTGTTGGTATATAAGGAAGCTGTGGAAGTAGTCACTTTTATTCTTGTCAGCTTGAAAAAGGACCATTGCAGGTCCGAAACGTTGCTGTTGTTGCCATGTATGAAAAAGAATAAAGGCGGTTTTATATCACGACTGGGAGTGCTGCCAAATTTGTTTTTTGGTTCCATGGAAGCATGTGGAGGTGAACACATGATGTGGCGTGCACCCTGCCATTAAAAGAATAACAAGCACTGAGGAGCTGGGCCAACAAAGAAATTGTATGCTGCTTTTTTCACTGGGTCCGTGCACTTCTAATTGTGTAAGGTAAAGATGTCACAAAAATCTGCTATATATGCTTATACTGATCAAGAAGCTGAAAAGATTATTACTACAGTTTCTACTCAAAGAGACTTTTTATCACAAACTGATGCCACAAGTATTTATAGAGAATGGGAGAAAGAATGTAAATATTTTATTGCATTGGACTTGCATTTGAAAACGCTGGCAGAATATTATAAATTAAAGCGTATCCCAAGAGGTCTGCGCTCACACCTGAGACCAACTATGTTCCAAGATGATGAGGAATTTGTTGAGAGGTGGGAATCCATTTTAAATAAGTGCTCGTTTGACCTTGAACTGGCCCTTATGGAGCGTATACAGAAGGAACTCCCAACAGTGGCTCAGAAAAAAACCACACTGGAACAAAAAGTGCGGAACCTAGATACGGTGGAGAAGTTTGAGGCGGGACGAATTAAACTGCAGACATCGTTGCGTCACTTCCAGGAGGATATCGAAATGCGAAAGCGCCGCAAGTTTCAACGCGATGGGGCGGATTATGAGAGCGGGTATGTATACCGCTGGCCCCAGCGAGAACAGCGCAGATATCGGAGGGATTTCCAGGAATCGGGGCCGGTCGAGAGAAGGGAAGGGAGACGAGGAGATCTCCCGACAAGAGAATCAGAAACTGATTCCTCGACTACATCGCTTGATTTTTTAGGAGGCGCCCATGGAAATCCGCCCGTAGAAGGAGAAGGAGGGGTGGCCGCAAACATAAGAGAGGAAGGAAGACGGATGAATCGGCCCCAGAGAACCCGGAGGCGACCAACGCGCTGGTGGTAAATATTTCAAAGTGCACATTGACTGTTATGGAACAAAAGATTCTACAGAAGGGACTATCCTTTTGCCCAGATGCCTTACCTGACTTTTTCACAATTGACTTGGAGTTAGCACAATTTTTTAGATTTATTAAATTAAAAGCACACTTTGGCACGATGGAAATTCCAAAAGACCTGCCAGGTAATATGAATGATCAATATGAGAACACATTCACATTATCAATGTTTGATTTACATTTAAAAAGTAGCTATACCCCAGATAAGGTACAAAAGGGTGTTAATACTTATATTGGGATGGTGAATGACGAAATTAAAAAATTAGAAGGATTATACAATGAAGGAAAATTAAATTGTAATGTGGCAAATTTAAATAAAAACGAGAGATTGGCTCTAAGACAATTACAAGATAGAAAAGACATAGTGATAAAACCGGCTGATATGGGGGGGGGGCAGTGGTTGTAATGGATAAATCATATTATACGGACTGTATTTATGAGATGTTGGCAGATAATAAAATATACATTCCATTGCCCACTGATCCCCTCCTTAATATACAGCGACAAATAAACTTATTCTGAGGGAAGCAGTTGAAAATAGAGTGATTGATATGAAGTTGGCTATGTTCTTGGAACAATCCAATCCTGTTACACCGGTACTGTACACTCTGCCAAAAATTCATAAAAACTTGGAGCATCCTCCGGGACGCCCGATTGTAGCAGGGGTACAGTCCGTGTTTAACCGGATTGCAGTATTTTTGGACAAAGTATTACGACCATATGTGGAGAAACAAAAATCATTTATTTTAGACACATCTCAATTTTTAAGGAAATTGAAGGATATTAATAATGTTGATAAAGATACTTACCTTGTGACACTTGATATCGAGAGCCTGTATACAAATATACCGCATGTAGGGGGTGTTGAGGCTGTAGAACAATGCCTGAATAATGACCCATGCTGGGATGGGGCGCAAAAGCGCTTTATTGTGAAACTGTTACAGCTAATCCTTGAGAAAAATTATTTTCTTTTTCAGGACACCTACTATGAGCAACAGTGTGGAACGGCGATGGGGTCGAATGTGGCCCCCACCTATGCAAATATTTTTGTAAATGATTTTGAAGAGAAATTTGTGTATCAAAATAGTAATTTCAAGCGATACTGTAAATCATGGTTTCGCTATATAGACGATATCTTTATAGTATGGGGGGGGGCCACATTCGTCCTTGATCGCCTTCCACGATGAATTAAATGGTTTTTTGCCATCTTTGAAATTTACAATACACGTTGATCCACATAAAATCAATTTTCTTGATGTGATGGTGCATAAAATGGAAAATGGCTTTGAAACTGATTTATATGTAAAGCCCACAGACAAAAATACATTGCTACTATATTCTTCATTTCATCCAGCCCATGTAAAGAGAGCAGTACCAAAATCTCAATTTTCTAGGGTAAAGAGAATAGTGTCTAAAAATGACAATTTAATGGTTAAGCTGGATGAAATGGAGAATAAATTGGCAAGTAGGGGGTATCCGAGGAAGGCGCTAGAGAGATATAAGGGAGAAATCTTGTCCAATAAAATTGTTCCTAAACAGAAAATGGGAGAAAGAGTAGCTTTCACTAGCAGCTATAATATTTTATCAAAACGAATCGGGGATATTGTGAAAAAACATTGGGCGATTTTAAAAGTTGAATGCCCGAATGTAACAGCTTTTCAGAAACCACCGTTACTGTCATACAAGAAAGCGCGGTCTTTGCGTGATAGACTGGTGAAGGCGGACATAGGACCAAGGAAAACATTACGTCAAGGGACGATAGGTGAGGTCAAAAATGGTACCTTCCCCTGTCTATCATGCAGACATTGTAACAGCTGTGTAAAAGGGGATATAGTATATCACCCCCAAAAAGGCACTGCCATTAAGATAAAAGGATATCATACTTGTCTGTCTACTTATGTGGTATATGCTATAAAATGCCCGTGCGGGCTGATGTATGTGGGTCAGACGACCAGGCATGCAAAAGATAGAATTGGGGAACATAAATCTGACATAAAAAGAAATGTGAGACAAAATCCGGTAGCAAGTCATTTTGTAGATATGGGCCACACGGTGGCACAATTAAGATTCCAAATTTTACAACACGTTCCCAGGTTGAGAAGGGGGGGAGATAGAGTTAAGCAACTACTGAGGTGTGAAGCAGGATGGATTAAGAGATTGGGAACTCTAACACCAGGGGGTTTAAATAAGGAATATGAGTTAAATTCCCTATTATAATGATGTGGCATCAGTTTAAAATAAGGTATTGGTTTTAATTGATTTTAATTATTGCCTTTGTTTATCTTGTTTTAATCTCTAGTGATCAAGGACCAACAAGTGGAGTTTTAGGCTACAAAGCTAAGTGTGCTCCATTGTTATATATTTATACATTTTTGAATAAGTCTAACATAACTCTGATGTAACTCTGACATATGAAATTTAAATGATATGTTATGACCACTAGAGGGCACTATCCCTGTTGGTATATAAGGAAGCTGTGGAAGTAGTCACTTTTATTCTTGTCAGCTTGAAAAAGGACCATTGCAGGTCCGAAACGTTGCTGTTGTTGCCATGTATGAAAAAGAATAAAGGCGGTTTTATATCACGACTGGGAGTGCTGCCAAATTCGTTTTTTGGCCTTACAAGCAACTGCCTTACAATTACAATTGGCGACTTAACAGCACTCCACAGATGCTCAGTTAATTGCTTTGCAAGAGGTTGTGGCCTTACAAGCAACTGCCTTGCAATTACCCAAGCCAAGTTGTTGGCTGACGCAGTACAGCAGCTCACGCCAGGACAGAAGTCTGTTACAGTGGCCCAGGGTAACCAGGTAATCACGCGGGCAAGTCATTTTCTCCAAAATTTGACTCCCACTGATCATGTTGAGGCCTTTCTTACTACATTTGAGAGGATGGCAGAGTGAGAAGTGTGGCCCAGAGGTAAATGGGCTGGCCTAATAGCTCCATTTCTGTCTGGGGATCCACAGAAGGCATATTATGATCTTAACCCAGACAACGCTATGAATTGACTAAAGGCAGAAATCCTGGCCGTCTAGGGGTAACCACTGCGGTCAGAGCCCAGAGGGTGCACCAGTGGGAATATCAATCACAGATGCATGATCTTATCTATTTGGTCACCAAGTGGCTGCAACCCTAAGCTCTGACTGGACCCCAGATTGTGTTCCCCTTTGTCCCTCCCTGTAGACCTGCAGTGTTGAGTGAGTCATGGGGACCCCAAAACCATGGAGCTGCTGATCGAGATGGTTGAGAGGTACATGGCCACAGAAGAACTAACTTGGTGGGAATCAGTCAGCGACAGTTCACCATCTCACGTCTGGAGAAATCTACACTGGCCAGGGAAAGTTCCCTGCAGACACCTGGGCTCAGTGTGAAAGAAAGTAGAGGTGTCACCACCTGCCCAACAGGGGGCACAAGCAGGTACCTCTTCACCCCTGTTGGGGGGCAGTGTGCAGAGGTGGAGCTGTCAAGCCTGGGGGCACACTAGAGCACAGTGCCTGTGGAAGTCTCAATGAAGTCTCAAGTCGCTTTCCTGTTATGCACAGAAAGTTTGCAATGCATGTTCTGACTTTGAGTGTACTGTTTATAAGTCCCAGTCTAGGCTCTCTTGGATTTGGGGAGCATGGTGATGCTGGTACTGGACAGTGTTATTGGAGAATTCGAACCAGCAGTTTGCATCCACAGAGTAAAGATATAGTACCCAGTCCTACCTGCTAGTCCTAGTGACCATTGTTATTGCTGGTGAATCTGTTGTGTGTGAGGTTGGGGTGGTGAGTAAAATAGTAGTTTGAAAGGTATGCGCTTCCTGTAATGAATATTCAAAGAAACTTTGAGTCTCTCCCACACTCTACCAGCTTTTAGTGTCTCTTAGGCGTGTAGGATTTATGTGTATTCTGTATTCCCATGCAGCGACCTCTTCCTCTAGCCACCAGCTCTCCTCAAAAAACGACACCCCTGTGCTTACTTCTTGAAGAAATTACGAGGTTGGGAATCGCGAAGCATTGTACCTGAAGGTCGCTTCTGTGAAGATCAAGAACAAATTATTTCCCCCACAAATATCATTGTTTCCTTATTCCTGCAACTGGCCAGCCAGATCCTATCAGTCCAGTCTTCTGCTCCGGCTGAAACCCCCCATAGGCATGGTATATGTGCTACCTGAATTCCATATACCCATCCTTCTGCAAAGCCACTGTTCCAAGCAAGCTGGACATCCAGGTGTCCAAAAGACCTTTGAACTGGTTAATTGTCTCCTTTGGTGGCCAACCCTTCGGAAGGATGTGAAAGACTTTGTGGCGGCCTGTGCCATTTGTGCCTCTTCAAAATCTAGTCTTTCTCATCCTAGCAGGCTATTGCGACCTCGCCCCATTCCTTCCCGTCCTTGGACTCATTTAGCTATGGAACTACCACCTTCCAAGGGGAACACTGTGATATGGATAGTTATTGATCGCTTCAGTAAAATGGCACACTTTGCCATTCAACTCTCTCAGTTTTTTATTCATCATATCTTGCAACTTCATGGATTTCCAGCGGAGATTGTATCTGATCGAGTTTCCCAGTTTGTGTCCAAATTTTGGAGATCCTAGTGTAAGAATCTGGGTATCATCCTCCAATTCACCCTCAGTTCAATGGAACAGTTTTTGCGAAGTCATGTATCCCTCTGTCAGGATGATTGGACCAATCTCCTTCCCTGGGCAGTGTTTTCTCATAACAAAAATCCACTGGTGTATCGCCCTTCTTGACTGTGTATGGACAACATTCGCAAGCTTTCCCTCAAGACTTCCTCTTGTCTGATGTTCCATATATATATATATATATATATATATATATATATATATAACTTTATATAAAGTTGGGGATAAAGTGTGGCTTTCAACGAGAAACATTTGGCTCAAAATTCCTCCCCCCCCCCCAAGTTGGGCCCAAAATTTGTTGGTCCAAACTCTATTGTGGATATTGTTAATCCCTGACTGTTAGACTTCAGCTTCCTCCTGAGCTGCGAATCACGTATTCCTGGTGAAACCTGGCAATCCTTAATCACTTCTCTTTGGAACACTCTCCTCCTGCTTCTGTCTCTGTGGATGGCCAACAAGAATACGAGGTAGAGGAGATCTTAGACTCAAGAATCTCTAGAGGGTCTCTACAGTTCCTGATTCAATGGCAGGGTTGCGGTCCCGTGGAGTGCTCTTGGATAAAACATGCAGATGTCCATGCTCTCTGGTGGTGTCCTATTCAAGATGGCGGCGCTCATGAGCCACTTGGCCGATGCCAGAGTCTTGTCGCTGGCGTGATGACTTCATGCGCCTGGCGCATACTTTGGAAAAAAAAGGACTTCCAGGTCACGGGTTCGATGCCCGATTTATAGGAATTGCTATATCATGTTCCTGGGTTCCCAAATTCTTGAATTCCTGTTTCCTGGCTTCCTGATGCCTACCTTACTGAACATTTGCCTGAACTTGACTACACTTACGTCTGACCCCTTTCTGGATACCGCAAACTTGGACATTTACCCTAAGCTTCCTCCTTGGTCCGGACTTCTCCTGCTGGGAGCAGATAGGCCCCCTGATAGTCTCCTCCTGAGAAATTATTTGGACATTATTTCCTCCCCTCCAATTTTTTGTCTTATGTGAGATTCCTTTAACTTTTAGTCCACTTGGATCACTGTTATGGCATTGAAAGAAATGTTCAGAAACATTATGTGTCTTTAAGACCTTTTTAAAATTCCTTATGTGTTCCCCTAGCCTTACTTTTAATTTCCTGGTGGATCTCCCAACATATTGTTTTTTACAGGGGCATTCAAGTAAATAGACCACATTTGTTATGTCACAAGTTAATAATTGTTTAACCTTATATTCCCTATTCGTCGCCCTAAATCTGTGTCTTCTCCGTGTTGCCTGAATGATTTCCCAGCCTGCAGCACTTGGACTTCACATTCCAACCCTAGTGGGGATCCGTAGTCAGGGGCGGTCCTGGCCCCTCCGCCGCCTGAGGCAGCAGCAGTTGCTGCTGCCCCCCCCAGAAATTCACTCTTAAAGTACCAGGAGCAGCATTTTTGCTGCCCCAGGTACCTAGTGGGGCGCTGCCGCCTGAGGCGACAGCCTCAACTCGCCTCATTGGGGAAGCACCCCTGTCCGTAGTGCTACGTAGAATCCAAGAAGTGAAGCATTGAATGTGGAGTGGTGGAACAAGAGGCGGCAGACGAGACCCACAATCGGGATTATACTGAGGATACTTATCTACATGCTGTTGTTGTCCGGAGTAATCAAAGACACATGTAGAAAAAGAATGAACGGTTGCACCACTCCATATGTGTGTCAGAGATTCCCACAGCATAAATGTGTTAAAACTTAACATTTATTGAAATATAAAAAATGCCCAGGAAATTTAACCATAAAATTAAGATCAGGAGACACTTGGGGTCATTAATTCAGGGAGGAAATATAGAGGATTCGTCTTGTGGATAAGCGACGTAACCTCAGTCAGCAAGCCCACAGTTGCCCACTTCCTCTAATACATGGTGCTTGCTACGTACAATGGTAATGGTGAAACAGTTGCTAATATAATAGGACCGCAGTCTTAAAACATTTCAATAAATGTAACAGTACACCATAAATTCACTGGCTATAAATTGACAGGCAAAGTTTCTGTGAGCGTTCAAAGAGCCGTAATTCACCCACTGCATACATACACAAAGAGCGATCCCTAAACGATCATGTCTGCTGCAGTGTTAACTGTTATTTGACACACAGAGTGTGCAGGACTGTGCAGTGGCTGCTTTTAACAAACATCTCTTCCTGCCTGTTACTGCTCCAGCCTAATTGCATTGGCATACGGAACGCATTTTAGGACATCCTACCATGAAATACCCTTCCTTCCTGCAATGTCCTATGCCTTCTGAATGGTGCATCGGGTCCGTTTACCGTCACTCATCGTCCAAACCTGCAGTCACACCTCTGTCCTCTACCCTCCCTTCTCAGCTAACTCCACCCTCAGCCTTCGGCCCTCAGATGATTCTGATCTAGATCTTGTGATCTGGATGTGTCAAGGGGAGCACTGCCCAGATGCAGGATCCCACCTTAGTTAATACCAGAGAGCTGGTGGTGGTGATAAATAGTGTTTCTCAAGAACCAGGTGCAGATAACCGATGGCCACACTTCGCTGTAAATAGCAATCTGATTTGTAGAGTCACCAAGGTCTGTGAGGAGGGTGTTAAACAACTGTTAGTTCCTTTGTCATACAGATGAATGGTACTTGATCTGGCACATAATGATGCCCTGGGTGGACAGAGAAGGCCGATGCGCGAATAACAGGCCAGTTTTACTGGCCTGGTTTAAAGTCTGAAGTAAAAATTTACTGTGCACCCTGTCCTGCCAGTAAACAGCTCTGGCTTCTCATTTTCCTAGTCCCTTGGTGCCCTTACCAACTATTGAGGTACCATTCAAACCTAAAGTGATGGACTCAGTAAGTCCCCTGGTAAAATCTGCCCAAGGGCATTAGTATATAGTGGTGATGCTTGATTATGCCACCCGATACCCGGAAGCTATTCCCTTAAGGAATGCCTCATCTAAAGCCATTGCCCTTGAGCTGTTATTGATGTTTTCAATGATGGGGTTTCCCAAGGAGATACTCACTGACCAGGGTACCCCATTCATGTCAAAGTGGATGGTTGGTGTGTGCAATTTGTTCCCGATAAAGCAGTTACTTACAGTACATCTGTCTACCATCCTCAGACAGAAGGCCTGGTTGAACGTTTTAATAAGAGTTTAAAAACAATGCGGAAGTGGGTGGTACAAAAAGATGGTTTTGGGATTATTACTTGGTCTGTTTTTGGGATTATTACTTGCTCACTAATTCGCAATTCGTGAGGTGCCTCAGGCATCCACAGGGATCTCCCCTTTGAGTTGGTGTACTGGCTTCGGTCCCGGAGACTGCATGATATTGTAAAGGAGACTTAAAAGAGTGAAGCTACTGCCCACAAAAGTGTTTTGGAGTATCTCTCTCAAATGAGGGAAAGGATTGCAGGAGTGATGCCCCAGGTTTAGGAACACATGCAAAGTACCCAAGAGGCTTATTGCCAGTTATACAATCAGTCCACTAAGGTGAGGCACTTCCAGGTGGGGGATAGAGTTGATCACCACTGTAGAGAGCAAATTATTGGCCAGACGACAGGGCCCATTTGAAATTGTAGACCAGGTCAGTGAAGTGAATTATAAGGTTCATCAACCCGGTAAGATATAAAGCACTACCAAATCTATTGCATAAATTTGTTAAAACATTAGAAGGATAGAGAACTACTGGCTAGTGGGGGGCTTGAGTCTCAGGTTGCTGCTGACAGTGTCCTGGTGGCAACAGCATTGTCAAAAGCCCAGACCCAGCAAGTAAGGGAGTTTCTGCATAGAAACAAGGATTTGCCTGGGAGAACTAATGTCATAGAGCATGCCATTATTACAGAGCTAGAAGTAAAGGTGTGTCTCAAGCCTTACCACATCCCCAAGGCTCTCCGGAAGGCTGTCTCAGAGGAGGTAAAAAAAATGCTGGATTTAGGAGTCATTGAAGAGTTGTAGAGTGAATGGTCAAGTCCCATTGTGTTGGGACCCAAGTCCAATGGTACATTTCTGCAATTGTTTTCAAAAAACCAAAACGAAATTTCCAAATGTAATGCCTAACCCATGACTCGGTAGCAAAATGTATAGAGAGGTTGGGTCCTGCCTGTTATATCACCACTTTGGACCTCACAAAGGGGTATTACCAAATACCCATAACTCAGGCAGCAAAAGAGAATATAGCATTCTCCAAAACCCAGCATCCATACACACACCCCTCCATACTTAATGAACACATAAATTATATATACCCATATCTATACTAACTATAGAATTTAGTATCACAATAGCCTTTGATATTATGTCTATCCAAGAAATCATACAAGACACTAAAGGCATTAACAGAATCAGCCATAACAACATCACCCGTCAGTGCATTCCACAACCTCACTGACCTCATTGTAAAGAACCACCTACGTTGCTTCAAATGAAAGTTCTTTTCTTCTAGTCTCTAGTCTAAAGGGGTGGCCTCTGGTACGGTGATCCTCTTTATGGGTAAAAGGTCCCCTGCCATTTTATATGGTTTATTGGATTAGTAGCCCTATACAGTATATTCCCTCAGTCACTCATTAAAAAAACAGAATTTTTTTCAACAACATAAACTCGTCTGTCTCTAAAGTTTAGCCCCAGGCCTGTGTGATTGTGAAGCCAGATGAGCAAAATGCAACTGCATCAACCCAGCACTTAGCAGGAACTCACCCCATACAGCATGGACCCCAAAAATAATGTGTACAGTCTGCTCTTTTCCAATTGGATAATAAGGCTAAGGGGCAGGCAAAGCTGCACTGCTTGTTGGATCTTATATAAGCAAGGGGTGGGATTAGCCCTACTGCATGGAGATGGGGTAGATAGCAGAGTTCCTGGTCCTGCCCCATAGCATCTGGGTGTGCACTAACAAATACAGGCATCGGCTTAGCTGTGGGTGTCTGTTACAGACAGCTCATTTACACTTCTAAAGCTAGTGGCTCATTTACATATTAAAGACGGACCTCATTAAAGGCGGACCTAATTTACATTTTTATGTTGGTGGCCTATTTACATTTTAAAGCAAGCAGCCCACCGCGCATTTGCCCAAACCCACAAACCCAAAGTCTGGGCCTGCTTTGAGGCTTTGAGGCCCCATCAGAGGTACACATCCGTTTATCTAGATGACTGTCATCTCTAGTAGGGAAAGGTCAAAAGTCCACCATGATTGAGTGGAACAAAGGTGCTGAAAAAGCCTTTCTGGAGCTCAAGTCTGCACTTTGCCACCTGATGTTTTGATCATGCTGAATCAGAAAAAATGGGAAAATGCAAGAGTAACGCTGTGGTTCCTGGCACTCAAGGAGTTCAAGTTAAGGGTAGAACACAGACCCAGAAAACAGCACATGAATGCAGATGCTCTTTTTGAAATCCGTTGAATTTTGCGAAACGGTGAAAAATTAGCGAAACGGTGCCGGCGTCTCGTTTTTGACGCCGGCACCCGTTTTTTCAAAAAAAGTTTTTTGACGCCGGCGAATTTTTGCGGCAAATTTGCTGCGAATTCGCGCCTGGCGAATAAATTCGCCCATCACTAATCCCCAGCTCTGTTCGTTGCATAGGGGCTGGGGAATGAGCAGGAGAGGCTTAAAAGGCTGGTTCTGCAATAGGCTGGTTCTGTTTCCAATAAGGATTCATTATATCTTAGTTTGGTTCAAGTACAACCTACTGTTTTATTATTACAGAGAAAAAGGAAATCATTTTTAAAAATTTGGATTATTTGGATAAAATAGAGTCTATGGGAGACACCCTTATCATAATTTGTAGCTTTCTAGATTATGGGTTTCAGGTCCAATTCCTGTACTTTTATTGCCAAACCATTTTTGAACATTTTCTGCTCATTCAATTTCCTGGGGGTCTTTTAGCTTACTCAGGAAAACAATATATAATTTCATATAACCTAAGCTTTCAAAATATTTTAGAATTATGGCATAATTTCAGTTCAATAGAAATATATAGAGTTTCATATAAATCATGTTTCTCATAATACAAACACATATATTAGTAACATAATTTATTTACAAGTAAGAGCTTTTTTAGGAATGGTGGGCTACTACAGGAAATTTGTACCCAATTTTGCCACTATCGCAACCCCACTAACAGAGTTGACTAGAGGTAGAAAATCTGCCATGGTTACATGGAACCCAGAAGCAGAGACAGCATTCCATAATCTAAAAACTGTTTTCTGTAAGTGCCTAGTTTTGATTACCCCTGATTTCAACCGTGAATTCATAGTTCAAACAGATGCCTCAGATGTGGGACTAGACGCTGTTTTGTCCCAGGTGATCAGAGGTGAAGAACACACAGTGGTCTACCTTAGCAGGAAGTTAACATCAGGGGAAAGAAATTATGCCATTGTGGAAAAGGAGTGCCTGGCCATTAAGTGGGCTCTAGAAGCCCTAAGGTACTATCTCTTAGGGTGCCAGTTCAGGTTAGTGACTGATCGCCACTGATTGCGTGGAAGGCGCAAAAAAAAAGAGAAAAACGAGAGAGAGAGCTACTGGAGGGCTGTATTAAAGAAGTATGGTACTGCATGTTACCTGTGTTTAAAGCATAAGGACTTTTATTGCTGGGCACAAGTTTCCAGAAGGAGACAAGTTATCTGGTAGCAAGGACTGGCTACCAGCTACTGCCTTTGGGGAGTGGGCTGCTTCCAGGAGAAAAGCACAAAGAATCTCCAAAGGACTGTGAGTTAACAGTTAATTTTTTTTTGCTGGACTTATATTGCCCAAATGGGAGACTGTAGGACCTTTGGGAAAAGGACATTTTCATTTACCAGTACAACTGGACTATTTTGTTTACTGCCTTCCCAAAGAGTATGAACTGTATGTTGGTATTTAAGCTACTGTGTTAAATAAATGCAAACGTAAGATCAGCTGGAAACCTGTGTACTGTCTACTATCTGTGTGAAAGGAGTTGCTGCTGCTACTACCTAAAGAGCGATCCCCCCACACACCCTTAATATGAACACCAGGGGTCGGCTGAATAGTTTAATGCCTGATATGCATAGGTTTACCTGAGTAAGTTAACCTATAAGTATGTGGCATATAGGGGTCCCAAAATGAAGACACCTGATATGAGCCACCAATTCTGTAATTTGAGATACAGCAAAAACAATACATTTGACAGCATTTTACAAGTGCCAAAGGTACAAAACAGTAAGTTCACCTCAGAAAACCATATCTTTTTGGAAATTACACACTCCACCGAACCCAAATTGGGTAAGCTTTCCTACATTAAGCGATTTTGGTGACATTTACAAAAATCACTTCAAAGCATCAACTTTGCAGCATCTTATCTCATTATTATATTATATCATTTGGTACCAAGATAAGTTCCTAAATATGAACCTTTGGGTCATCTTAACAGTTTCATGCCCATTGTGGTTTGCCTAAGTATGTGGCATATAGGGGCCCCAAAATGAAGACACCCCATACATAGATTCTGTAATTCCAGATACTGCAGAAGCCACAAAAAAGCAAGCTCTCTGTTTCATTTTAGCAAGCGAAAGCAGTTCAGGCAGATGAGTCACCTAGAAGAAGAGGCGATTAGTCGCTGGGCAACTAAATCTCCCCGAATCTCCCCGTGTGACCTTACCCTTAGGCAGGATTTTTTTGTTTTGCCAAAGCCTCTGACCTTAGAATTTACTTTTTGTTTAATATGTTCCGTTTCCCAACCATTCCCAACCAACCCTAGGGTTTTCCAACCATTCCGAACGAACCCTAGATTTTATACTGTGGGTGAAGGGGTTGGTTCAGAAAGTTTGGGAAACGGAACCTACTTCTGCTACCACCGCAATAAATCTAAGAGTCGCACCTAGATAGTGCATCTTTCATTCTAAATGCAGCAGTCGGCTATGATATTAATATTTTAGTAAGTTATATGCTGTGGTAATATCAAATTAAATGTATAAGATGCTATGCATGGTGGATTACCATTATCTATGTATATAAGGCTGATACAAGTACACAACAACACGCCACCATATTATTTTGTGGGATTGTTCAGCATATATATATTGCCGCAGAGATTTGTTTTAAACCCACTATCCTGTGGCATCTCGCCTCCCTGTACGTAACATATTTTTAATGGTGTTAATCTGGACTTCTTTCTCTTTCTTAATGATATTTATTAAAAGTTATGTTTTAAAACATGTTGTGGGGTAGACATATGTGTTTTTGGACTAAGAGGGATGGGAAGGTGCAAAGCAATAGGTCAATTCTTTTTCTTTTGTATATTGGTTTAATTATTTGACCTTGCGCACCATTGGCTGTTTTCTATTTGATGGGAGGTGCTCCCCAATACTCCTTACTTATATGTGTAAAAGATGACTGATATGCCAACCGCAGCACTGTTTCAAGCATGTTGTTGTTTTTGTTTTTCTATGTTTTAAAACAATAAAGCATTACCTTAAAATTGTGAATATATTTTTTAAAAGATAAAATGATATACTAGTCTCAAATGTTATCAAAATTGTATTAATCTATTCTTTGTTAAACAATGCCTAGTACAATTTAGACTATTCATTCATGAATTATACTTACCCAAACTTATGGAAGAATCTCTATTTTGTAATTTCCCAAGAGCAGACATGTCTTCAGATGTGCAGCACTTAGGAAAACAACAAGTTTGTTCTGATGGTAAATCTTCAGAAATTACACTGTCACTGCCTAGAGATGACCAAACTGTGAAATCTGATGGCAAATCAACAGGAATCCTAGATGAGGATAAGAATGCTTCACCATCTTGGGTATGGACCTATAACACAAATTAGCCTTTAGACAGCAGGACAATAGTATACTGTATATACAGTATGTATCTGAAAAAGAAAGACCCATGCTGGGCACATCTTTTCTTGCTGCACAGATTCCCAGATTATTTTTAATACTCACATATGTTTCTGAATCAACATATACAGACTGTGCATAAACATCCTCACAGCATAGTATGCCACCTTGGCAATCAAGTAGGAAGTCCAGGATCTCCTGATTCTGTACAGTGTTGGCCTGGAATGCATCCTGAGGTTTGAAATTTGGATACAAACAAGTGTCAATGGAAATGTTACAAAATCGTATGTATTTTTTACAAGGTGCAATGATCCATTTTATCCAAAAAAAAATCTCCCGCTATCTGTATATAATGCCCTCTAATGTACTTATAAAGAGTAATCTTATCCCCCTGGCAAGCACTTTTTTCCAGAGAAAATCGACCCCAATCTTGAAAGTCTACCCTCATAATTAAATCTTCCATCCCACTAACCAGTTTAGTTACACGTCTCTGCACTCTCTCCAACTCATTAATATCATTCTTAAGGACTGGAGCCCAAAACTGCATTGCATGCTTAAGGAGAGGCCAGGAACCTATAAACTTTGCAGTTTGGCGTCTGTGGGGCTGTGACATCAGAGACAGGGATTGGCCAGATTTTTGTTTGTGTTTTAAATTGCTGAAGGCATTCCAGTGTAGTAGCTTGGCAGATGTTATTTGTAAATCTGATAATGTGATAATTGTTGTGTTGAGTATAAACAGACAAGTAAAGCATCTGTGTCTATGGGTAAGTAAAGGTGGCCATAGATATAACAATTATGATCTTTCTTGGAAAAGATCTTTCCAAGAAAGATTGTTAGTTTCAATACACATGTGTAGAGCTGAATCGTCAGATATACAGGTAGAAACAATAGAATTCTACCTGTATCTGATGATTCAGCACTAACAATGGCCGATGTTAGTGCTGAATCAAGATTTCCGTCCAGCCTGATAGATGAGCCAACCGATATCCAAGTCTTCTGCTGATATCGGTCGGCTCGTTTCCCACCATTTATTTTGTACGATATTATCTGTGCATCTATAGCCACCTTAAGGCTATGGGCACACAGGCTGAAGGCTTCTCTGCTCCACTCTGTGCCCCTGCTTTATTAACAAAAGCCACCTCAATGTGTGCACAGAAGCAGTCGAGTAGAGCGGAGGTCAGCCTAGAGATGCCTTTCACATAGTTGGCCTGACCTCTGCTGCGTGTGAGCATGCAGGCAGATCAGATTCAAATCAACAAAGCAGGGGCATGTAGTGATTCTGCTTCTCTCAGCCTGCAAAAAATATGCAGACTGTGAGCATTACCTTAAGCCAAACAAGGCCTACAAGGCCTACAGCCTAAAAGTTCCCTTAATCACTTTAGTGCCAGCAGTATTTACCTAGGAATACTATGCATTGTTTGTTTTTTCCAGAAGAATATGAGCTTTCTAAATCTGCCTAAATCTGAGTTTTTGTGCATTTTTAATTCTGGAGCAAGATTTAGAGCTCTAAAAATATATTTCATGATATAAGGATTTACACCAGAAAAATATTTTTTATAATTATTTTATGCACAAAAATTCAACTGATTTGGACACAAGTGTCACGGTCTGCACCCTAAATTCAGAACCAATGCTAAGCACCCTGTTCTCTGCTCTTGCTTCCACCTTTAACAGCTTTAACAACTTTCACCTCGGGAGGAGCCCTCGGCTAATCGGATGCCGCCAGGTCTTATTAAGAGAGGTGCCAAGCGAGGGGTTCTGAACGAGCAAAGGGGCATGATGGTTAAAACAGTCTTATGGGCAGACGGTCACGGTACAAGGCATAGACAGAAATCGTAGGAGGCTGGGTTGGGGCAGGCAGAGTACAAATGGAGTCAGGCAGGCAAGGGGCAAACCAGGAGATCAATCAGAAGGGATACGGAATAATCGGAGTCGGTTACCAGGAAAGGGTCAGGATACAGAAGTCAGAATCGTCCAAAAACAGGCAGGGGTCACAACCAGAATCAGATCACAGAAGCTATAAAGCACAGAGGCACCAGGAAACTCACGAGGAACAAATCTTATAACGGGCAGTGTAAAAATACTTTTTGCACCTTTAAATGTGTTTAAATTTCGCGCCCTTGCACACTGCACCTACAAACTGCGAGGAGGCGCACCGCGCATGCCCTTAGGGACTGGCGCAGCAGAGGAGAAAGACCGGCGTGTGGCGTCCCCGCCGGCCCACTAGGCCACCAGGGTGAGTAATCCTCACAACAAGTTCATATCTCCAACATAGCATTAGGTACCAAGAAAAAACTTCCAAAACATGAACGCCAGCATGCATTTTATCCCATTATATGCTCCACATTTCACAAGGTACCAAAGCATTCTAAATATGAATTCTAGGGGTCTATTAAACAGTTTCATGCCCAATATGTTTTACCATACTATATAGTGTACAGATGCACCCAAATAGACAGACACAATTTGGGCAAAAACAAGTTACAACGAACAGTGCAGAATGCACCATGTTGATACATTGATTAGCCTTTTTTGCCTGTTCCTGCCTTTTTGTTTTCTGTGTTCTGGCTGCCAATAAATCTACTATTACTTTCATCATCATGTCTTTGCCTCCAATCACTTATGGCTACACCCCTGGGCTCCCACCATATCCATTCCCCATGGAGTGGCTATCCTCTGTTACAGCGGTTCCCCGTTGTAAACCTTACACTTGGCAAGTGGTGCTTATTGATCATAGCACTTACAAAAAGGATTTAAAAATATAGAATTTTCAACACCTGGGGGGAAAAAAAGACTATGATCATTACAATCTCACAAAATCAGCCTGAACCAGCCTGAGCTTCATTACATTCTTCAGCAAATCTCACCACTCGTGATTTGTGGCAGTCCAGCAGCTTCCTCAGGGACACACTCCCCAAAAAGGCTGGGCACCAAATTCCTATTAAAAATCTCGGCAAGCACCAAGCTATCCAAGCCTAGCAAAAAGCTTGAACTGGGTGACACAAACACTAGAATGCAGAGGGCCCGAGACACTCTGTGACGTTGGATATCCCAAACTCAGAACAAACTCCAAGGTCCCGGTCACAGAACACTGTTCTGCCTATAACTGCTACTCGGATGCCGCCAGGTCTTAATGTGAGAGGACTTAGAAGAGAGTTCTGGGCGAGCAAGGGAACCATGCGTGCAATAGGAGTGTGGTCAAGAACAGGCCAAGTCAATATCAAATCAGGAATTGCCAGGCCCGGAGGGGTGGAAGGTGACCGAGCCTCCACCTTTGTGCACCAGGTATCCTTGTTCTGCCTAGGTAGGTAGGGTGTGCGAAGTCCAACAACAATTGTATCCATTACTGGGCATGGCCCCTTTAAATATTTGAATTTGCACCCTTGGAAACAAATGCGGAAGTGCACAAGGCAAATGCGCCATTCTAACCAGTATGTGAAAGAATGGAGCGAAGGAGTGTGGACCGGCACGCAAAAAGAGGGCAAGCGCACCGCTAGACCACCAGGTACTTTCTTTACATACTCCCTTAACTAGCACTGACTCGGAGGATCTCTGGAAAATAAGGTGAAATGAGAACTGAGGACCCACCTGCACTCCGTACCCTCTAAAAGAGATTTGGAACATCAAATCAAGGCTCACAAAGCAGATATCCAGGAGGTAAGGGCTGATCTTCAAAATATGGTGACTCAGATCACAGACTTAGAGCAAGCAAACACCATATGGTGACTTAAACACGTAAACGAATCCAAACCCAATCACACAAAATACAAGACCTCTAATGGCAACTTCAACTCTCCTTGTACTAATTGCCACAAAACTTCTAGACTGGTATCTTTAATTGTCAAAGAACTCAATACAACACGTAAACGCCACCTAACTTTAAGAGAGGCCAACCAATTGCACACAGACATCATCATTGAGCAGGAAACTAATTTTCACAACTACAGCCTCATAAAATGAACTCCACTGCATACCCTCAAGTCCACTAAGAAACACTAAGAAAGCCAGAGTGACAATGATTTGTCATAAAAACCTGGCATTTTACCCAAATGAAATTGTCAGGAACCCTAATGGGAGATATTTAATTGTAAGAGGTATTTTGGATAGTATAAAAATTATTTTGGTGAATATACTGTATATACTGCCCAAACACCAATCGAACGAAATACTTCCATGAGGTTGTGAGAAAGCTAACCTTCCCAATAACTACAACCTTGGTGATTGCTGGGGACATTAATAAGGCATGGTTAGCCATCAAGGATAGGAGCAAATGAACGGTATGCTCTGGAGCTGCTGGCTTGCCCCTCTGCCAGTGTCCTGTCAAAACATGTTTTCAGTGCTGCAGATGGGGTGGTCACTGAGAATTGGACACAGATATCCATTGGCATTGTGGATATGCTTGAATTCATCAAGATGAATGAGTCGTGGAGGGATATCCATATAAGTGCCCCTTGCAGATATAAGAGAGTACCCTCCTGTCCTCCTCACAGATGTACCCTCCTTTTCCCAATGCTGCCTCATCCTCCTGTTTTTTTTAGACTCCTCCTCATTAGTTTTGCCCTATTTTTCCTCTGGCTGATATCTGTGTTACTGCTGTTGCTGCTACTACTGCTGCCTTGTTGTCAATTTTTTTTCTGGTGGGGGCCTGTCAACTGTCCTACTGCTGCTGCTACTACTGCTGCTGCATTATTGTATTCAATTCAGGTCGCACTCATTAATCCGCAACTTTGTTCACAGATGCACTTTTCCCACGTGTCCTTCCACGCATATACAATACTTGTTAGGAATTCGAATGGGCAGCACTCCAATTAAAATAAATCCTTTATTTTTCACATACAGGGCAACAACGACAGAGCAACGTTTCAAGCCCACCTGGCTCTTTGTCAAGCTGATTAACATTTGTACATTTCCTCCTTTTATCATACTGCCACACAGCACCATCTAGTGTTACTTTAATATTGGTACAAAAAAGAGATAAAAAAACAATGTGTCACATTTACGATACAAAGCTCCACTTATCTTGTTACAATGTTCCATTTTCTATGTGGCCAATTGTATCGACACAAATACTGTGAAAAAAAGAAAGAGAACAATAAAACCATGTTAAAGTCAATAAATTATCTAAAAACAGGAACCAAGTCATATTCCATGTTCAATCCATTTGGTGACAGACTATTCAGTTTCCGAATCCACCAGGCTTCTCTATAAAGTACTTTATTTTAAACGGTCATCACCCCTTCTCATCCTTTGGACTGCCTCTACTTTCTGAAATTTTAGCAGATGTACAGCATGTCCCATTTCTGCAAAATGTCGTGCCACTGGTTGTTCCATTCTTTTATTCTTAATGGCTGATTTATGTTCCCTAATCCTATCTCTGGCCATACGTGATGTCTGTCCGATATATACCAGGCCGCATGGGCATTTAATTAGACACTAAAACTGGCCAGAGATAGGAATAAGGACCCCATTTCTTGGATGGTAAATCACTTCAACTTTTTAGACATTATTGCAACAGTTGCACATGCAACAGTTGCACATGCAACACGGGAAATTTCCCTTTTTCACTGGGCGTAGCACCGATTGTTTACTCTTTATTTCTGAACCAACATCTGCTTTCACAAGCATAGACCCAATGGTCCGTGCTTTTTTAAAGGACATGACTGATGGATTTTGGAAACTGGGTATTTCTCCTAAATTTGTTTGTAGGACACTCCAATGTTGGTCAAGTCCTTCCATCGTAGGTGATCCTACGATGGAATTACTTCAATTTTTTCTACAGAATAAGGGCACAGCAATGGGGTAGAATGTGGCGCCCTCCTATGCAAATATTTATATGGGAAAATATAAAGAAAAATTCATCTTTATTAACTGGTGGTTCAAAAAATATTGTCTAAAGTGGCTACGCTATATTGATGATGTTTTTATTCTAGGAGGGGGCCACGTTCATCACTTGACCAATTCTTTTGGGAGATTAATTCAATATGTACACATCAAGTTCACAATCCACGCTAATCCAAAGGAGATAGCATTCTTGGACATAAGAGTATATGTGGCTGATAATAAGCTGCAAACTGATCTCTTTACTAAAGAGACTGACAGAAATACTCTTCTCCACTTTTCCTCCTTTCATCCTCCACGGACAAAAAATTCTTTACCCAAATCTCAATTAGCCCGTGTAAAAAGGATAGTGTCAGATGAGGGACTTTCACAAGTGAAGAATGCTGCCCATTCGAATCCCTAACTACTACTGCTGCATTGTCAGAAAATTTTTACTGGGGGCCTATCAAGGGTCATACTCCACTTCTGCTACTACTGCTGCATTGTCTGCAGTTTTTTTCTGGTAGGGGCTGGTCAATGGTCCTACTGCTGCTGCTTTTGCATTGTTGACAATTTTTTTTCTGATGGGAGCCTGTCAAGAGTCCTTTTGCTGTTGCTGCTGCATTGTCTGCATTTTTTTCTGGTGGGGGCTGGTCAACTGTCCTATTGCTGCTGCTGCATTGTCATTATTTTTTTCCTGGCGGTGGCCTGCCAAGGGTCCTACTGTCTGTTACTGGCTGTCAGAAATATAGATTTTTTTTTATCTTGGTGGGGCTTAGTTGTCATTCAAGTTGGGTCCTCCTATCTATTCTCCAGTTTGTAGAAACTGTAGAGATACATGCATTCATACCAATAACGGTCACTTAAACAAATGCTATATTTTTTCTAAGCTGTTGTTGTCAAGGGCCTACTGTAGTGAAACTACTAATCATGACATGTTGCTTCTAAGCACTCTGTAGAGACACCTGCAGTCTCTTCAACAAGTGCTCAAATCATGTCACTAAAGTGTTGTCACATTACAGACCTAGTTCTTAGCTGATGTTGTCTCAGGCCTAGTAATACTACTAGTCAAGTCCTACTGCCTCTAAGCGCTCTGTAGAGAAGCTTGCAATCATACAAACAGCAGTCTCTTCAATGAGTGCTCAAGTCATATCTCCAAGCTGTTGTCATCACAGGCTTAGTTAAAAGCTGTTATCGTGTCAGACCTTGTGATACAAGTCCTGCTGCTGCTAAGCACTCTGTAGAGACATCTACATTCATAAAAATAACAGTCTCCTTAAAGTGCTCAAATGTCTCTAAGATGTTGTCACCCCAGTCCTAGTGAGTGAGTACTACTAATCAAGTTCTGCTGCCTCTAAGCGCTCTGTAGAGGCACCTACACCTATCCAAATAGCAGTAGATTCAATTAGTGCCCAAAAGTCTATACGCTGTTGTCATCATAGGCCTAATTATATACTACTAGTCGAGGCCTGTTGCTGCCTTGTAGCGCTCTGTAGAGACATCTGCATTAATAAAAATAGTAGTCTCTTCAACGAATACTGCTGCTAAATATTTTTGTATTGAAGGCTTTCATATGTGTATGCAAAAAAACACACATAATGGATTTGACACCTACTTAATTCAATAGCAGACGCACTGGAATCGAAATACAGAAATAAAATGCACACAATATGACTATGAAGATTTTCATTCATCCAGGTCATGGTATATCTAGTATAAGTAATTCTAAAATAACTGGATTTGCTGAGTAATCATTGAAGACATTTTACTACTCATCCAAGCAGCTTCTTTAGTTCAACTGATTGGTGTGGGAAGTCCTCTGCATAAAAACTCTTCCATTAATCTAATCACAATGGCAATTGTGAGGTGACATCTGAAACTCACAGAGCTGTTATTCTGTGGGATTACTGAGATAGAATTACCAAGGTATGCAGCACCTAGAACAGGTCCCGCTCCGTGTCCAAGATGGCAGTGCCCAGCGCCATGCCCTGACATGTACCCATGGGCCACCCGCACAGTGGAGCCATCAAATATATTCCCCTTGGTCCTGAGTGATTTGCAAGTATTCTGCAGGTACCCAGCATGACTCTAGTGGGGAAGTACCATCAGCAGCTGAAGCAGCACCACAGGTGGCATTACCACCACTGCCAGCATCACGAAAGGCAACAGCACTGCCACCCATAGCAGCACCCACCCATAGCAGCACCGCTAGCAGCAGCACTGCTGCCTCCCCATGATGTGTGGATGTGGCTACACAGACTGGGAAGCCTTATCAACAGCCCACTGAACTGCTGTTACTGCTATTTCAGCAGGTGAATGCCATGTATTAGGAGCTGCAGAAGGTTAAAGAAATTCTCTTCATTCTGATGGGAAACCCTCTTCCTCTTCCTTCTGCTATTAAAAATGAGCATATTTTATTTTCATTAAAGGGAATCTGTAGTCGTTTTAAACTTTTTTTTTTGTTGCATTTTTATAAAAAACACACATCCATAAACACTGTCTGGCAAACAAAATGTTAATCCACAAATCCATGCATAAGTTATTTTAGTTTGTATTTTGTCATGGGGGCTTCCATTTTTGCTCATTACACATTCATCCGGTGCTGCTCTAACAGCAGGCACAGCATTACCTGTGTGCTTGGAGGCAGCCACTCTGTAATGAAAAGCCAGGTCGCACTACGACATGAGAATCTAGCTGTACACTCCCCCTCCCCTCTCTGTCCATGCGTGTGATGTTTGGCGGAGAGTGGTCACATGGTTTGCAGGAAAGCAATTACTTTCACTTTCCTACGTCCTGCCTTCTCTACAGCGTGCACTAGCAGCCCCTCCTCCCACAGACACTATCAAAGCTCCTGCCGTTCTGTAAGTTTGTTCTTTGCTTTCCTTTGGAGGGGGGAACTTTCTCTCCTTGCTGCCTTCCTAGTTTGTTTTACTGGTTACTAGATTAGGTAAAAGAGCTGTGAGTCCCATCTGCTATCCACCTCACACAGACCTTGCTCCTTTCCTGCCTGCAATACTTCTTCTTTTATTAACTACTTACTGCTTACTTACTACTTTCTCCTGAGCTATTTTAACCCTTCCTAGACTTCCTCCTAAGTTTTCCTGGTTTTCAAGTATGTCCTTATTTTATCCTTTTTTCTATTCCCTGTCATCAGTGTACTCCTGTGTTTCATTTTTGTGTAAACAAATATAAATCTATATAAAATATTTTTTCCACTGCCCAAAATGAATTGTGTGTGTATATATATTTATTTATTTTTGAAACGTAAGTGGGGGCAGTGATCACAGGACTATATTATTATTTATATGTTTGTATGCAGGATTTCAGTCCTTCTTAAGTGGTGTCAGTGGGAGCTTATCTTGATACCTGCCTATTGTTCAATTGACAGGCTCAGCAGACAAGGCTCTATTTACATTACAGCAGCTTGTAGGAGGGAGGGGTAATGACATCACTCCAACTTGCAGTGCAGCAGTAAAGTGTGACTGAAGTTTATCAGAGCACAAGTCACATGACCTGAGGGCAGCTGGGAAATGTCAAAATGTCTAGCCCCATAGCAAATTTTAAAATTAGATATGAAAAAATCAATTTCTTGTTTTGAAAAACGGATTTCAATGCAGGATTCTGCTGTAGTAGCACTATTAACTGATACATTTTGTAAAAAAACTGTTTTTCCACGACAGTATCCCTTTAAGCACTGTTGTGTTGTTTTTATAGAAAAGGAAATTTTTTTTGCTATGCTTTTTAATTTAACTACTTAGTTGATACTTGAAGTTCTTTGGATTATTAATACAACCATCTCAATAATAGTCATTTAATATTGCATTACATAGTTTTTCTGATTCAATACATTTAAAAATAATTATATGGTTCATTCATTTATTCTGAGTAACTTTTATGTACAATATCCTGTGTTATACACTGACTTGAGCTGAGCATCTGTGCCATTTATCAGGTCGGCCACAAAAATCGGACCCCTGTATTGTATACACTAAAGAAAAGAACTGATCAAGCATATTTGCATTTTCTGTATCCTTTATAATCACATCACATTATTTCTAGCAGTAAATCGAGTCACACTCTTGCATCTTTTTACTATTAATGTACAGTACTTAAAATGTTTTTGGGTAAATCATAGCCTGTGCTTCAATCTGTTCCTTATTTTCTAGTGTTTATATTCATGAAATGCTGATTCAGACCCCTCTAACTTTAAAATGAAGCCACCTGGCCACAAATTTACTATTTTAAATGATAACCATTTCTGTACTTTGTACTTTGTAGTGTAAAAAATAACACCAAATCTATGCTCTTAAGTACTGAACTCAAGGAACTAAAATTTGCTTGCTAAAATTTGCTTTCCTAAATGCCCCAGTATCATTTAGTTTTTTTGCAACAAAACATGATGGTGACTAATACCAAGGGTTTCAACTACTTGCATGTTTGCTATATGTTCTGGGTTGTTAAAAATTAATAGATCAGATCTGATTATGATGACTGACTGGGTCCTCACTGTAGCGCTCTACTCCACCACTAGAAGCTGGTCGATAAGCTATGTGCAGCTTCCTCTTTACTCCCAGAATTTCCCACATCTTGGTCATTACTTCACTAGTGAAGTGGCTTCCACGGTCGGATTCGATATGCTGGGGAAGACCAAATCTTTCATCAAAATGCGTAACTCCTCTTTATCAGCACAGTCTTCCATGGCTATGGGATGATTCATGTTTGACTGGTTTCTTGTTACTTCTCATCATATCGGATCTTTTCCATCCGGGAAAATACTCAAAGCTGTTCCGAACATAATCGGAATCTGTAATTAAAACAAATGCTTTAAGATCATATTCAATAGCCATTTGTATTGCTTTGTACACAGCGGTAAGCTCTGCAACCCGACTACTTTTGGAACCAATCTTGTATCCTACGTATCCTATTCCACACGATCCCGATACCTGCAACCAGCATATTTTCAGCTTCTTCTGTGTGGAAAGAACAGCCATCAACATATACACATGGTAATGATTTGCAGTATTCCTCTTCGTATGACTTATATGGAGATAGTGATTGTTCCTCCAAAAAGTAATTTTCTGGTGACTCATCCTTATGTTCGACATTAGTGCAATCATGGAGTTCAGCTAATCCTTGAGCAACTAAGTTTTTATTATCCTGTTTATATCTGATCTCCAATGGCCATCCCATAAGGGACATTGTCCATGCAGTTATCATACTGTTTGACAGGTTTCCATCCTTTAACCAACCACTCCAATCAATATTGTAGTGATTGATGTGCAGTTTCCACAATAATCTTTTCGCCCTGAATAAAGCTCCTGAAATATTGCAAAGCCCATACAGTCGTTAATAACGCTTTTTCACAGTTATTAATTTCAACTGGCGATAATGACTTGCTGGCAGAAGCAATTATTTCATTCAGTTTTTCTTGTTTTTGGAAAAGAACCGCACTCTGTTTCCACATAGAAGGGT
Organism: Xenopus petersii; assembly: GCA_038501925.1. Classification (NCBI taxonomy): domain Eukaryota; kingdom Metazoa; phylum Chordata; class Amphibia; order Anura; family Pipidae; genus Xenopus; species Xenopus petersii. Next base: position 99,885,334 of record CM076672.1, read on the forward strand.
TTTCCACCTTCTGGATAGGCAAGGCATGGGGCCTGGATAAGTTTAGTTTTAAGTTCAGATACTGCTTGTTCGTGACATTCATTCCAATCCCATGTCGCTCCTTTTTTCAGCAACTGCAAAAGAGGTTTCGTGATTTCTGCATAATTATCTATGAATTTGTGTGAATAGTTCATCATACCCAAAAATGATCTCAGCTCCTTGAGACTTGTAGGAGATTTTGTGTTCTTTATTGCCTCCATCTTCTTTTATTGTTGGTTGATTCCTTCAGCAGTAACTTCATGTCCTGGAAAATTTACCTTAGTTCGGCACCATTGGGCTTTCTGTAAAGAAAGTTTAACATCAGCTTTTTCCAGGTGTTTTAAGACATACCTCAGTTCTGCAATGTGTTCCTCAAAAGTTGTACTCGTGATTAAAATATCATCCATGTAAGGCATTGCTTTGTGTATGAACACAGCAAACTCATGGCCTGCATTGATATACCCGAAGGGTAATCGGGTCCAGTCATATTGTTGTTTTCCAAATGTAAAGGCCAGTTTGTGTTGATCCCTTTTGTCTATCTTAATTGTCCAATATCCTTGTGCACAGTCAAGGGCGGTGAAAATTTTAGACCCTTGGATTTGCGCCAGACATTGGTCAATATGACTGGACCAGATTACCCTTCGGGTATATCAATGCAGGCCATGAGTTTGCTGTGTTCATACATAAAGCAATGCCTTACATGGATGATCATCCATGTAAGGCATTGCTTTATGTATGAACACAGCAAACTCATGGCCTGCATTGATATACCCGAAGGGTAATCGGGTCCAGTCATATTGTTGTTTCCCAAATGTAAAGGCCAGTTTGTGTTGATCCCTTTCGTCTATCTTAATTGTCCAATATCCTTGTGCACAGTCAAGGGCGGTGAAAATTTTAGACCCTTGGATTTGACCCAGACATTGGTCAATGTATGGTACGGGCCAACCAGACATGTAGACTCGTTTGTTCAACTGCCTTAAGTCTGAACAAAGACGGAACTGACCATTGGGTTTAAGGACTCCAAGTATTGGATGATTAAAAGAACTGTGTACTGGACGAATGATACCCCTTTTCTCCAGATTTTTGATGATTTCCGAGAGTGACTCATAAGCCACTAGTGGAAGTCGGTATTGTCTGACAAACACAGGGGGTGCATCCGGATCTGTCTGGATTCTTGTAACATGCAAGTTAGTTTCCCTGCAGTCATAAGAGTCCTTGGCGAACATTTCCTGGAATTCCAAGAATACGTATTTCCCTTAACTGTTGTCGCTCTGATTCATCAAGACATGTATCTGCCAAAGAGAGTTGTTCTTTCATCCGTTCCTGAAATTCTGGAAAAATCTCAGGTCGATTTATCTCATAAGCTTCTTCAAGCTTACTAGTCAGGTTATCCTGGATGTAACATACCTGATCCTTCCCCTGTTGGAACGATTCATACTCATTTTAATCGATTTCATGGTTGAAGACTAATGATGTGTCGTCAATGTAGCATGTACCTTCTTCAGGACTAAAAGGATAAACAGAGTGAACACTGAACAATCCCTCAGGTGTTGAGAAATAATGTTGATCCACTACTTGTTCTTCTGTCAAATATTCATCAGGTATCAGTCCAATTATATCATTTTGGAACCCAAAAGTGTAATATTCTGAATCGATGGCTAGGCCAATCATTGTGTCCTCTTGTAACGTAATGCTATAAGGACTCATATTATGGATAGCCATGTATAATGGATCCTGATGAATGTTTATCATGGGATTCGATTTTACCTTCAATCCAAATTGCTGTATCCAATTGGATAAGCGAAATAATGCATCTGCATTTCTTAGCTTTTGCCCCTTCTTCACTCGAATGGGTAAAAGAAATGATTTACATCCCACAGGGATTTTTACCTTTTCGCAACTAAGATATCCACTGCATAGGGTGTTGCCCCCATCTCAGGGTTTGCTCTTTATCCTGGAATTCCTGGTAATCTGGACCACAGAACATTATTGATCAGATCAACCTGTATGGCAAATCAATGTATAATGTAATTTCCTAAATACATTTGATATTGTGGTTCCTTTAGCACACTGAAACCGTGTTCTGTAGATTTGTTTCCTAGGGAGATGGATAAAATGCACCTTGCAATCACATTTTGACTCTGGTCATCTTTATCCAGGTTATAAACCCACTCCTGTGAGGAGGAAAGCTTAATCATCTGAGGATCGGTAATACACTTTAGAAGTCCTAGACTTATGTAGCTGGCCTCAGATTTCAGATCCAACTTGGCATACTTCACCCGGTCTTCTCAATTTTAACCAATGATCGGGTATGTCTGATTAGATCCGCAACTTCCTTATTTCCCCCTTTAAGAGAAATGGTTAATACATCATCCTCCAAAATTATCTTTTCAATTTTATCCGTCTGGATATTAATGATGTGGACTGCATCATTTTTCTCGGGTTTTTTTTTAGGATCGTGAAATCTGGTACCTGATTGTTATGGAAATGGTTTAGACAGAATTAGGCCTTTCTTCGATCATGTGGCAACTATGTTGTGGCCGTTCATTGTGGGAGTGCTCAAAAGCGATTGGGGTTTTTACCTGAGTCCATATTGCTTCGTTAATAAAGTCAATTATGGAGCAGATCAATTCCAATGATCAGCCGATCATATGGAAGATCTACAATCAATGTTGGATGTCTAATGGTCTTTTTACCAATCTTATATGTCAACCAGGATGTGCCTCTCACTTGTAGACTATCACCACCTACACTTACCAGAGATCTATCGAATGTCGTCAATCTCGGTTTATTTTTCGAGGACTCCAATTCTGTTGGAAATAGCTAAAAGACAAAATAGTGACCTGAGACCCGGTATCCAATAAACCTTGGATTGGTCCGACACATCCATCTTGGAGACAGGTATCTATAAAGTACCGGCCGTCTAACTGTAAGAGATAACAGAGAAAATTGGAGTGTTTTATCATCTGTTGATTTAAGAAGTGATCTCTCTGCAGCGTCAGGATATTTGGAGATTGCTCCTCCTTGTTCTGTCTGCAGGGCATCTGTGTTTCTATGGATTCCACCAGTGGACCAGACTGAACTGAGGGTACTTCACACACATGTTCAAGTAACACTGGATTACAAAAATTTTCCTTATTAGGTTGTAAAACAAATGAAATATTAGATTTTCCCTCCCCGGCCCTGAATCCAGGGTCAGGGCAATGCAAAACATGTTCGTTGACCGTATTTGATTCTTTGCTGTCCATTTCCATATAGGGATCTGGTTCTGCTTCCTTTATTTGGTGGAGCTTGGCCCCACTTTTTCCTCTAAAAAAAACTTCAGGTTGTTTTTCTGCAGAAACTTGAGACAATTTACTTACAATGTGGCTTAACTTGGAAACCTGATCTGCAAGCTGATCAAACCTGCTAGGTCTATGGGTGTTTTGGTTTTGAGGGTCATCCCGGTTCCTTGTTGGTGATCCACCCCTAGGTGAATTTGGTGGTTCTTGCCTTTTTTGCCATTGTTGCCTGGGCCTATTGTCTGTACCCCTGGGGACCCCCTGTATCCTTGGTACCCCTGGTTGAAATGAGGATGGTAATCCTGGCTTCCAGAACCTGAGCTAATTCTTTCTGACCCCTTAGCAATTTGAGGTTTAGTTTGTCTGGGATTTAGCTGTTGTTTTTGGTTTTGTTGATTAGGCCCAGTGGCTGAAGGTTGCTGATGTTACCAGTCTTTCTAGAGGGTTTTCAAAATCCAGATCATGAGCAAGACTTAATTTGATCTGGGTTGGTAAGGCCTCATAGAATACTTGTTTAAATTCCACAGATTCCCAATCGGAGTTTCTATAGGCGAAACCGTAGGCATTTATAAGTACAGAGAGAAATTCTCAAGGGCTTTGATTAGCTCTACATGTAAGTTTATAAATTTCTGTCTTTGCAGCAGTGGTAGTTCGGTATGGCCCAAATTCTAATTTAACTTCATGTAGGACCGACTGCCATTTGGTGATTCCTCTCTCTCTAAAGGAGGAAAAGTAATGACGTATCTGTCATCAAAGGCCCATGGAAGAAACCTGATTCTGTCTGCCTCAGATAATTTTTTTTTTTTCAACTTTTTATTTATTTCTTCCACAATCCAGTCATATAATTCAGCGGTCAGGCCACAAGAGAAAATAGAGTTTTACAAGTCAGAGAATATCTCAGGGATTCATGGCAAGTAGTGGTAATTGGATTGTTAAAGTACCATATAACAAAAGGTAAATACACTAGGAAAAAGGAAATAAAATAAAGAAGAAAAGAGAATGATAGAGGAAAGCAGGGGGGGAAAGGTGTAGGACTCTCGCCAATTGACATCGTACAGCATTCAGATATATGAAAAATACATAATTTCAAGTTGTCCCGGGAACCTTACAATTATTAGTGAACATCATGAAACCATGATATATTTTGCGTTTAATTTCCAGGATTGTGGGTATACCTTCTTTCCATTTTCGGGCAATAGCACATCTGGTAGCCAAGCATATATGAGAGCAAAGCTTAAATTCTGTCTTAGAAAGAGACGGGGATGGAAAGGTAAGAAGGCAAGCCAAGGATCTGGCGTGATCTGTTTGTTAAAGATATCACTCAAGAGAGCAAATATGTCTTTCCAAAGATCAGAAACTAGTGGGCATTCCCACCACATGTGTAGTTCATCTCCTAGTGCTTCACAGCCTCTAAAGTAAGTAGGGTCAGAGAGGTATATTCGGTTTAGCTTTACTGGGGTAAGGTACCAGTCAAATAGTAGCTTATAGGCATTTTCCTTGATAATGGTGTTAATGGATGCTTTCCTAATATTGTCAAAGGCCAGTTCCCATTTTGCGCCTTCTCCTGTCCCTTATTAAGTCTCGTTTCCCATCGTTCCATATATTTATTTTTATCCGGAGTGGCAGAGGAGAGAAAGTGAGCATAAATCAAGGAAATTTGTCCCTTAGTGTGAGGCGCAGAGAAATTCAAAATAAGTTTTCGGGTTCGAAGTTTTACCTCTGTGTGTTTGGAGAAAGTGGCTGAGTTGCAGATAGCGATAATGTTCACGCAAAGGAATAGAGTGTTTGGATCTCTAGTCCTCCCAAGTAATAATTTTGCCAAATGGAGTAAGGCTATTGATATCAAGAAAACCATTGTCTATCCACCACCTGAAAGAAAGCAAATTCTGTCTTGGAGGAAAAACTGGGTTATAGAATAATGGAGTGAATGGAGACGGATTTGAGCAAAGCCCTACATTATATTTATGCTTCAATTTATCCCACAACATGAAGGTATGTTTCAATATAGGATTAGTAGATACAATCGGAGGTCTAACCTCTCGTGGGTACCACAGGAATAGGGATGTAGCGAACGTCGGAAAAAAAGTTCGCGAACATATTCGCGAACTTGCGTCAAAAATTTGCGAACCCCATAGACTTCAATGGGAAGGCGAATTTTAAAAGCTAAAAAAGACATTTCTGGCCAGAAAAATGATTTTAAAGTTGTTTAAAGGGTGCAACGACCTGGACAGTGGCATGCCAGAGGGGGATCAAGGGCAAAAATGTATCTGAAAAATACATTGTTGACACAGCGCTGCGTTTTGTGCTTTAAAGGGCAGAAATCACACTACATTTCTAAACCTGTGTAATAAAATGCTTTAAAACGTCCGGCGTCCGGATGCCAATCAAGTCGTGTAAAGGTTACAGCCTGTTCACACGCAAAGACGAAACGCGGCGCTTACTGCAATGCAAAAGAACGCAAAGAGCTTTAATGAATGATACCGTCAAGTGAGCAAATAATAGTTGTTAATTACTAGTTGAGCTTGTCACCTCCAGGATGTTCGTCCTGTTGGTGGCAATATTTCTGTAGTGGTGTGTTTAGCAGTCACCGTGCTTGTGCGCACGTGCACGGTCAGGCAGAGGTAATTCAATGTACAGTGAAGCGAACCAAAAAACACTGATTATGCAGTGTGGGCCCAGTTTTGGTGTACTTTATTGATCACCTGCGGTGACCATAAAAGATGCGATTTTGCCACTGTTGCAGAACCCTGAAAAATTAGGCATGTGTACTTTCCTGAAAAATTATGTTTTTTTTGTCGCAGTCACTGAAGCACAGAGGCCAGAAACAATATGCCATATAAATGCTGAAAATATTCATTTTTTTTTTGTCGCAGCCACTGCAGCACAGAGGCCAGAAAAAATATGCCATATAAATGCTAACAATATAAATTTTTTTTGTCGCAGCCACTGAAGCACAGAGGCCAGAAAAAATATGCCATATAAATGCTGAAAATATTAATTTTTTTTGTCGCAGCCACTGCAGCACAGAGGCCAGAAAAAATATGCCATATAAATGCTGAAAAAATTATTATTTTTTTGTCACAGCCACTGAAGCACAGAGGCCAGAAACAATATGCCATATAAATGCTGAAAATATTAATTTTTTTTGTCGCAGCCACTGCAGCACAGAGGCCAGAAAAAATATGCCATATAAATGCTAACAATATTCCTTTTTTTTGTCGCAGCCACTGAAGCACAGAGGCCAGAAACAATATGCCATATAAATGCTGAAAATATTCATTTTTTTTTTGTCACAGCCACTGAAGTACAGAGGCCAGAAAAAATATGCCATATAAATGCTGAAAATATTCCTTTTTTTTGTCACAGCCACTGAAGCACAGAGGCCAGAAAAACTCAGGATTTACCTGGATTCAAATTAAACCAGTAGGGTTTGCACCCTAGTTTATAACGGTGGTGGAGGGAGGAGGACGCTAAAGGACAGCTGTGTGTGGAGTCATGAGGCGTGCAGAGAAGGACAGCTGCATGGGGAGTCAGAATCAGAAACTCAGAACAAGTCTTCCGGCGTGCAGTAACCCTCCGAGATCCACCCCTCATTCATTTTAATAAAGGTCAGGTAATCCACACTTTTGTGACCTAGGCGAGTTCTCTTCTCAGTTACAATCCCTCCTGCTGCACTGAAGGTGCAGAGGACACTTGAAGCGGGGCAAGACAAGAGGTTCATGGCAAATTGTGACAGCTCTGGCCACAGATCAAGCCTGCGCACCCAGTAGTCCAGGGGTTCATCGCTCCTAAGAGTGTCGATATCTGCAGTTAATCCCAGGTAGTCCGCTACCTGCCGGTCGAGGCGTTCTTTGAGGGTGGATCCAGAAGGGTTCTGGCGCTGCCTTGGACTGAAAAACATTTGCATGTCTGACGTTACAGAGTGGCCAAAGTGCTTTGTCCTTGCAGGTGCGCTCGTGGCAGGATTACTGGCACCTCTGCCCCTGGAATGTTGATGAGTTCCTGAAGTGACATCACCCTTAAAAGCATTGTACAACATGTTTTGCAGGCTGGTTTGTAAATGCAGCATCCTTTCGGACTTGTGGTACGTTGGTAACATTTCTGCCACTTTATGCTTGTATCGAGGGTCTAGTAGCGTTGCCACCCAGTACAGGTCCTTCTCCTTAAGCCTCTTGATACGGGGGTCCTTCAACAGGCATGACAGCATGAAAGACCCCATTCTCACAAGGTTGGATGCAGAGCTATCCATCTCCGCTTCCTCGTTATCAAGGACTGCATCATCCACGGCCTCCTCCCCCCAGCCACGTACAAGACCAGGGGTCCCCAAAAGGTCACCACTAGCCCCCTGGGAAGCCTGCTCCTGTTGGTCCTCCTCCTCCACAAAGCCACCTTCCTCCTCTGACTCCACTTCTGACACCTCTCCCTGCGTTGCAGCAGGTGCCTGGGTTCGTTCTGGTGATTCCGACCAGAAATCGTGCGCTTCCTGCTCCTCGTCACGCTGGTCTACAGCCTCATCTGTCACTCGTCGCACGGCACGCTCCAGGAAGAAAGCAAAGGGTATTAGGTCGCTGATGGTGCCTTCGGTGCGACTGACCATATTTGTAACCTCTTCAAAAGGGCGCATGAGCCTGCAGGCATCGCGCATAAGCACCCAGTAACGGGGTAAAAAAATCCCCAGCTCTGCAGATCCAGTCCTACCACCCAGTTCAAACAGGTATTCGTTGACGGCTCTTTGTTGTTGCAGCAGACGTTCCAACATGAGGAGCGTTGAATTCCACAGAGTCTGGCTGTCGCAAATCAAATGCCTGACTGGCATGTTGTACCGCTGCTGAATGTCAGCAAGGCGTGCCATTACTGTGTAGGACCGTCTGAAATGGGCCGACACCTTCCTGGACTGCCTGAGAACGTCCTGGAATCCTGGGTACTTCGAGACAAAACGTTGGACTATTAAATTCAGAACATGTGCCATGCAGGGCACATGTGTTAAATTGCCCAGTCTCAGTGCTGCCAACAGATTGCTTCCGTTGTCACACACCACTTTTCCGATCTTCAGTTGGTGTGGGGTCAGCCACCGATCGGCCTGTGACTGCAGAGATGACAGGAGTACAGATCCGGTATGGTTTCTGCTTTCCAGTCACGTCATCCCCAAGACAGCATGACAACGGCGTACCTGGCACGTCGAATAACCTAGGGGGAGCTGGGGGTGCACAGGTGTGGAGGAGGAGGACCCAGCAGCAGAGGACGAAGAAGAGGAAGAAGACGAGGTAGAGAGCGAAGGAGGAGTAGAGGTGGTGGCAGAACCGCGTGCAACCTGTGGCGGTGACACTAACTCCACTGTTGTTGTTGAGCCACACATTCCCTGCTTCCCAGCCATTACCAAGTTCACCCAGTGGGCAGTGTAGGTGACATACCTGCCCTGACCATGCTTGGAGGACCATGCGTCAGTAGTCATATGGACCTTTGGCCCAACACTAAGTGACAGAGATGCGGTGATTAACTCTGCACATGGTGGTACAGGTGTGGTATTCCCTTTTTTGAAAAAAAATTGCGGCTGGGTACCTTCCACTGCGGTGTCCCAATTGCTACAAATTTGCGGAAGGCCTCAGAGTCCACCAGCTGGTATGGTAAAAGCTGGCGGGCTAAGAGTGCGGACAAGCCAGCTGTCAGACGCCGGGCAAGGGGGTGACTCGCAGACATTGGCTTCTTACGCTCAAACATGGCCCTCACAGAAACTTGGCTGGGGGCAGATGACTGGGAATGGGAACTGGTGGTCAAGGTGGAAGGCGGAGTGGAGGGTGGTTCAGACGGGTCAAGGACAGCAGAGGTAGAGCAGTAAGATGCTGGACCAGAAGGAGGGTGGCTTTTAGTTTGCCTGTTGCCTTTGAGGTGTTGCTCCCAAAGTGCTTTGTGCTCTCCGTTCATGTGCCTTCGCATAGAAGTTGTACCTATGTGGCTGTTGGGCTTCCCAAGACTCAGTTTCTGACTGCACTCATTGCAAATTACAACGCTTTTGTCAGAGGCACACACATTAAAAAAATCCCACACTGCTGACCTTTTTGAAGCTGGCAATCTGGCGGTAACAGTAGAAGTTGGCGGCGTTGGCGGCAATGGCGGGTGCGTTGGCCGGCTGACCACAGGTGCCGATACATGTTGTTGCCCTACTGTTCCCTGCGAGCTGTCCTCCCTGCTTCTTCTAAGTCTTATTCTCCTCCTGCCTCTCTGACTCTCTGTCTCTCCATCTGAACTATCCTCCTCTTGCTCTCTTCTACTGGGCACCCACAAAACATCAATCTCCTCATCCTCATTCTCCTCAGATGCATCAATTTCTTCTGACAGCTCACAGAAGGAAGCAGCAGCGGGGACCTCCTCATCACTCATTATGTCCATCTCTATTGTGTTCTCTGCCAGAATTAAATCTGGTGTAACGTCCTCATCTCCTTCATCTTCTTCTGCCAATAATGGTTGCGCATCACTCAGTTCAAGAAACTCATGTGAAAATAACTCCTCTGACTCCAGTGAAGAAGGGGCGCCGGTGGTGGAGGAAGTGTTACGTGGGGTGCCCATAGCAGTGGAGGATGAGGATGTTGTGGTAAAGTTAGAAACGGTAGAGGATGGGGTGTGCTGTGTAAGCCAGTCAACTACCTCTTCAGCATTTTGGGAGTTCAGGGTCATTGCCTTTTTAAAACTGGGCAATTTCCTAGGGCCACAGGATAGCATAGCAGCACGGCCCCTAGTGCCTCTGCGTGGCGGCCTGCCTTTGCCTGGCATTATTTTTAAAACAACAACAACAACTCAGGTGGTGTTTCTGGAGACGGTATTATTATTGATATTTAGACAGAATGTGAACAAGCTCACACAGCTAGATGGCAGTTGTTTGAAAATGAAGAACACACTGGGCAAACAATGCCTACAAGGTCAACGTATACACTACTACAGCAGTGGATACGGAATATATTATTGCTGCCTGAAAAACGTCACTCGGGTGGTGTTTCTAGAGACGGTACTATTATTGATATTTAGACAGAATGTGAACAAGCTCGCACAGCTAGATGGGAGTTGTTTGAAAATGAAGAACACACTGAGCAAATAATGCCTACAAGGTTAACGTATACACTACTACAGCAGTGGATACGGAATATATTATTGCTGCCTGAAAAACGTCACTCGGGTGGTGTTTCTAGAGACGGTACTATTATTGATATTTAGACAGAATGTGAACAAGCTCACACAGCAAGATGGGAGTTGTTTGAAAATGAAGAACACACTGGGCAAATAATGCCTACAAGGTTAACGTATACACTACTACAGCAGTGGATACGGAATATATTATTGCTGCCTGAAAAACGTCACTCGGGTGGTCTTTCTAGAGACAGTATTATTATTGATATTTAGACAGAATGTGAACAAGCTCACACAGCTAGATGGGAGTTGTTTGAAAATGAAGAACACACTGAGCAAATAATGCCTACAAGGTCAACGTATACACTACTACAGCAGTGGATACGGAATATATTATTGCTGCCTGAAAAACGTCACTCGGGTGGTGTTTCTAGAGACGGTACTATTATTGATATTTAGACAGAATGTGAACAAGCTCACACAGCTAGATGGGAGTTGTTTGAAAATGAAGAACACACTGAGCAAATAATGCCTACAAGGTTAACGTATACACTACTACAGCAGTGGATACGGAATATATTATTGCTGCCTGAAAAACGTCACTCGGGTGGTGTTTCTAGAGACGGTACTATTATTGATATTTAGACAGAATGTGAACAAGCTCACACAGCTAGATGGTTGTTGTTTGAAGAACACACTGGGCAAATAATGCCTGCAAGTGCACTACTATTGGTGCACTACTATGAAGAACAGCAACAGCACTGTACACGTTAAAGAACAGTAAGATAAGTAAAAGAAAAAAAAAATATATGTATATTAAAAAAAATATTTTTCTCGGGTTGGTGCTGCTGAACTACTAGGAGCAGCACAGTAGCACACCAGTCCCACTCCCCAACACTGCTAGACTAATAGCACTGGGCTTATAGTAGCAACTAGCAAAGTAAAAAAACAAAAAAGAAAATAAAAGCAGTCCTTACAAGGACTATTGGGTTATTACAGCAGTCAGCAGATGAGATCAGAAGAGATCAGTGCCCACAGCAGGCAGCTACATACAGAGCACTGCAGTAGAAGGTAGATTACTAGCCAGCAAAGCTACCTAACCTAAAATGTCCCTCAAATCCCTGCAGACTTCTGTCCCTCCAATACAGAGCAGTATCAAGTAGATTACTAGCCAGCAAACTTACTATCAACTGTCCCTCAAAGAAATCAGTGAAATCAGTAACAGCTCTCTCCCTACACTAGCTCTTGCAAGCACACACAGGCAGAATGAAAAAACGCTGCAGGGCTTCAGTTTATATATGGAAGGGGAGTGGTCCAGGGGGTGTGGGGGTGGTCCAGGAGGGAGAGCTTCCTGATTGGCTGCCATGTATCTGCTGGTCTGGGGTGAGAGGTCAAAAAAAAGCGCCAGGTAAGGCGAACCCAAAATGGCGAACGTCGCGCGACGTTCGCGAACATTCGGCGAGCGCGAACAAGTTCGCCGGCGAACAGTCCGCGACATCCCTACACAGGAAACCCTTAGGGGACAAAGGTGACAATAATTGTGCCTCCAAGGATACCCATCTAACTGTATTCGTGGGTAGGTGAAGTTTGGTCATTTGAGTCATCTGAGACGCACACCAGTAACGATAGAGGTTAGGAAAATTTAGGCCACCTTGATGCAGAGATTGCATAAGAATCTGTTGAGACACCCTAGGGCGTTTGTCATTCCAGAAAAAAGTTACCATTGCACGTTGAAGTCTATCAATATCTGGCCTACAAATATGAATCGGGAGGGTGCGAAATAAGTACAGTATTTTGGGAACTATGACCATTTTCAGAGAATGTAGCCTACCTAGCCACGAGATTGATTTTTTGTTTTGCCAAGATCTGAGGGTAGACATAAGTTTCTTAATCATCGGAAGATAATTATGGGAATATAAGTCAGTAACCTTAGGTGTAAGGAGAATTCCCAGATACTTAAAATACACCTTCTGCCATTTAAAGGTAAAATTCAATTCCAGTAGTTTCAGAACAGGTTTAGTCAACGAAAGTGCCAATGCCTCAGACTTTGAGTTGTTAACCTTAAAACCTGAAACTGCAGCATATTTGTGGAGTTCATTAAATAGATTAGGTAATGTGGTTTGTGGGCGAGTAAGTGAGACTACAGTATCATCCGCGAAGAGGGCAATTTTATAAGTGTCAATCCCCACATTAATCCCAAAGATATCAGGGTTAAGTCTGATTTTCTGAGCTAGAGGGGTGACAGAGGGCAACCTTGTCTTGTCCCATTCTGAATAGCAAAGGGTTCCGAGTAGTGACCTGCATTACAAATTCTGGCTGTGGGGCCATCATACAAGGCCATGATAGCCTCCCTAAATTGAGTAGTGCAGCCCACAGAATCTAAGACCTCTCTCAGAAATATCCAGTCCACCCTGTCGAAAACCTTTTCCGCATCTAGGGAAAGAAAGACACTGGGGATCTGTAGGCTTTCGACATGGTGGAGTAGGTGCGTTGTCCGCCTGATGTTATCCGCCGCATCCCTTCCCAACACAAAGCCCACTTGATCAGGGTGAATCAGTTGCGGCAGCACTTGTGCCAACCTATTAGCCAGAATTTTGGCATATATTTTAACATCAGTGTTGGTAAGAGAAATCGGACGGTAATTTTGGCAAAGCATAGGATCTTTCGGGGGCTTGGGTATAACTACGATATTGGCTCTAAGCATATCAGCAGGAAAACAGCTTTTATTTTGTAACAAATTGTTAAAAACTGATAGCATTTGGGGAAGTAAAACATCTTTAGATTGTTAATAATATAGCATAGTAAAGCCATCAGGCCTGGGGCCTTTCTGGATTTACACTGCTTAATCACCTCAATGATCTCCTCTCCAGTGATGTCTTTTTGGAGGGCTTGGGCAGTTTCAGGTGCCAATTTTGGCAGGTCACACTCGGCTAAGTATGCTTTAGCCTTTGCGGCATCTCTATCTTTCCGTGGTATTGTTGTCCCATCATAAAGTTTAGAATTATTGAGTAAATTCCCCCAAAATATCATCAGATCTATGAAGAATTCTCCCTTTAGAGTTCCTCCGAGATCTGATAGATGTCGAGGAGGGCCCTCCGGATAACAGTTTGGCTAACATGGAATCCGCTTTATTCCCTTTCTCATAAAACATACGTCTTGTATAAGTTAGAGCTTTCTCAGCCTTTTCTATCAAAATATGTTTAAATTCTCCCTGCTTAGCAATCAGCTGTTTAAGTATGTCGGGGTCTTAGTCTATCTTATGTGAAGTAGTCAACTGGAGGATATCTACTTTAAGCTGTTTAATTCTACAATCTCTCAGTTTCCGAAGTCGGGAGGCGTGTTTCATGAGTAAACCCCTCACCACTGTTTTGTGTGGGGCCCAGACCAGCTCTTTAGTTACTTCACCCATGCCATTTTCAGAAAAAATACTGTGGAATAGCTTGTGTCAACTCCTGGATAACTGTCTCATCATTAAGTAATTGTTCATTAAATTTCCATTCCCCACTAGGTCTAGAGTCACTCATTAGGAATACAGACATCATGATATCGTGATCAGACCACGTACATGGGATAATTTCAGTTTTTAGCAGTTTATCTACAAGTATGGTAGATGCCAGAATAAGATAATAAGATCTATCCTGCTATACGAATCATGGGGAGTAGAATAAAAAGTATAATCCTTGCTGTCTGGGTTCAGAACTTGCCAGGTATCCAGAAGGGACTTAACTTTAGCCAAGGCACATAAACTTTTGGTTGCTTTGGGAGTAGGGTGAGGAGGTATTAGATCTATCTAAATTGGGTACAAGCACAGAATTGAAATCTCCAGCCACTATAAGCTCTCCATGCCTGTGTTTGTCAATAAAGGACTCCAATGTACTGAAAAATTCCGATTGTCGTTCGTTAGGGGCGTAGATAGCTACTAGTGTCAAGGGCATACTGCCAATGTTACCCAGTAGTAACAAAACTCGGCCCTCAGAATCAGAGCAAGATTCTGTTATCTCAAGGGGACAATGCAACAATATTCCCACACCTCTGGTTTTGTTTTAAGCAGAGGAAAATAATGACTTTGTGATATTTTTATGCCAATAGTTAGGTTCCTTTCTGAAACAAGTGTGTTTCAGTCAAGAGAAGGATATGTGCCCCCGTAGACAACAAATCATGACAGGCCATCCGGCGTTTAACCGGAGTATTGAGTCCTTTACAATTTAGCGTGGCTATTTTAAGATCAGATTGTGGCGATATGGAGGGTCCGTGGTTAGTGTCACGGCTGGAGTGAGGTATAGCATGGATGGAGATCACAACTGGCAAGAGTCCCACTGGGGTAGGAGGGGGGTGGGTAGGATGAGTATAGAATAAAGAAGACATATAAAGCAAGAGTAAATACAATACAAATATAAAACAAGATAAAATGATATAAAATACGTTTCAAATATAACTTGGAGACCTCCCGTCTCAAAAACATAAGTCTACGAGAGGGTAGGTCAGGCCGCTATCGTGCCCGTAGGGGCTGTCTATAGACGTGTGGGCCCCAGGGGGGGTGGTATTTCGGAGTTGTCACTCGGATGGCTAAGGTGTTTCTCCAACTCCTAACATGAGGAGAAAATGTAAACAAAAAATGAAGCAAAGCTTCAGGGCGTAAGTCACACATAGATATGCACAGTAGACCATGATGTGGGGATCGAGACCAGTATAACCGTTACTTTACCGTCCATGGAAAATAGAGGGTTCACTCAGCTCTCTGGCGCAGTTGTGGTGGTTTTAGTCGAGTCGGTCTAAACGAGGATGGTAGCTCATTTGGAAGGTGCAGGGCCCGTAAAAACTTGTCTTGATCTTTCAAGTTTCGAATAGTGTAGGTGCGGCCTTGTTGAGACGCTTGTAAGGAGAAAGGAAATCCCCAGTGATAAACTATCTTGTGCTGTCGCAGGAGCTCCGTAAGCGATCTGAACTCTCGTCGTCTAGCCAAAGTCGCAGGTGCCATGTCTGGGAACAGAGCATTTTACGGCCTTCCACTTCCAGTTCACCCGTAGGTTTAACAGCCTGCATGATATCCGCCTTGGTCTTGTAGTAATGCATACGTACTATAACATCTCTCGGTCTTTCTTCCAGACCCAGTTTAGGCTGCAGAGCCCTATGAGCCCTATCCATCTCCAACCTTTCCGGCTGTGTGTCTGGTAAAACCTCCTGGAACATATCGGTAAGTAGTGTGTGAAGATCCGTCACCGTCTCCGGTATCCCTCTTAAGCGGATATTGTTTTGGCGGGAGCGGTTTTCGGCATCTTCTTGGGCGTATTGCATGTGTTCGAGCTGCAAGTGAATGGCTGTGATGTCGTTATCAACCTGATGGAGGTAGGCCGCAGTGCTGTCCACATGTTTCTCCAGATCATCTACCCGGTTGCTCAGGGTAGTGATTTCCGCTGCATGTTCTGCTTTAACCATTTTCTCTATGTTCTGAAAGAGCAGGTGCAAATCTTGCTTCGTTATACTCTCAGCTTCCTCACCATCCACCTGTTCCCCAGCTTGGACGCCATCTTGGTCTTTCTGGCTAGGGTGGAAGAGGAGGTGCAGGTCAGTAGCAGTCGTTTTTTTCGCTTTCTGAGCCATAGAGTCGGCTGCATTGGTTCAACACTGTGATCAGCACCTATAGTTGTCAAATAGATTCGGCTATGTTGGGCTAGAGGCCGAATATCTCCTCATGCAAAACGGAGCCGGTCTAAAACACCTCCGCCATGTCACGTAGTTGGCTCCGCCCCCCTGCCTCAGATAATTTTAATGAATCTATAGTAGATTCATATAGTTCTAAGTGGTTCGCAATTTGGGAAGAACCTTTCTTAGAAAATTTTGGTACAGCAGTATTCAAAAATGTAATTATGCTGGCAGAATACTGGAGATTGGGGATTTTTCCCTTTTGAACCCTTCTTATGGGTATTCTTTCCCCTGTTTGGGAAAGGACTGGATCCCCGCCATCTCTCATCACTCTCAACTTCACTTGCATCAGAATTGGAAACACCACTTCTATGGGATACATTTGACATAGGTATTTGATTCCGCACATTCCTCTCTGGGGATGTGACTGAAGAAGAATCTTTAGGAACCCCTGTTCTGTGATTACCTATTAAGGTGGTCATAGCTTGACAACCTTCACTCAACTGGCTCAAAACATCTTGTACCTCTGAATTACCATTACTAATTAGTTTGGCTCTAGGAGCAGATGGTGCCCAATTTTTATATTGGGGAGTGATTATTGGAGGATCAGGAGATCTCTCCACACCATATATACCTGAATGTTGATTTTTAAAAAACTGTTGCTGTAATTCTTCAAAATCCTCTCTGAGCTTACGGTATGCTATGCGACTATGTTCAGCATCAGTTTCTAAGTCCCTAATAAAGGCTTTCTTGTTTGAGATATCTATCTCTAATTGGTTTCTCTCAGATTTCATATGTTGGATGTTTGATTCTATCTCATGTAATTGAGACCTCAATTTTTCTACATCTTCTTTTCTAGCTTTTGATAGGGTATCTACTTCCATTAATGCACAAATCAGGAGGTAGGGCACACATTAATTTTTTCTCTTTGTCTGAACTGTTAGAGGCTACGTTCATACATGTTAAATATCTTTCAACCATGCGTCTGTTGCCCAGATATCATTAAGGTCTGCTCTAGCATTTTTCTTCAAATAATTAATCCAAATATCCATCCCTTGATAAATTTTAACCGTGTATATATGAATTGAACAACATTGTGGATCATTTGCTCTGGGGTGTTCCCACTCTCACTGCTTGCAACACTCATAGTCTCAATTAGTTAATTAAAAAAAAAACTATCTTGACAGAAGTATTGGAAGGTTTTTCACTATTTGTACCAATATGAGAAAATAATCTCGCTCTCAGCAGTGCCTCCAAAATATGTCGGGCTATTTAAACATATATTTGATAAATTCTATCAATAAAAATTGATAGAATTTAAGGCTCCTTATAAGTAATAAACAGGAGGAGTCTTAAATAATATATGCCCAGCTCTGAATTCGATATCGAGACTTCCCAATCAATTGGTACAAAGGGTGAAAAATCAGGACAACTATTTAACAAAATAATTAATTTATTTATATATAATAACAACAAATCAAATTATTACGTCTTACAAAATCCACCAAATACTTCTTGATATCCACAAACTCAAAATAAAATTTACCACCAGATATTAATCGATAAGACCAAAATCATCAACACGGCAAGCATCCACAAGACAATATACACTTTTACTAATAATAAGGTATTATGTAACTTGGAATCAAAGGAAGAATATGTGACTGATCTGGTCTGTTTAAGGAATTCTACCCTCAATCTTTTACTTTCCCATTAAGTCACTAGTTTGGACATCATAATATATATGTACTAATAAAGGGAAAATAAAACCAAATTAAACAAATTATTCCCAGTTTGCAATGCTGAGAAAGTCTATGTTTAGGGTATAGCTATACAATATATAGGAATAACAAATATCCAAGCAGACAACTTAATTGTCATTAAATATAACTAAAATGTATATTTACCAGTTGTAAGTTCTTGCTGGCCTGTGATGTCACCCTGATGTCTCTTCCTGGAGCTTTAAGACATCTGATCCTTTTCTTTTATTTGGCTTGTAGTTTAAAAGTCTGTTTTTCTCTTTCCAGTCCTCTTTTTCAGTCCTTTCCTTTTCTTAGTCCTCTTTTTCAGTCCTTTCCTTTCTTAGTCTTTCATTCTTTCCTCCTTCTTTTAGCCCCTCTTTCCCTTTCTATCCCAGTGTCTCCTAATTAATCCCTCATTTCTGTCTAAAACTCAACCCCTGGGATTAATCAACTAACCAACTGGAGTTGAAGGGTAGTCTCCAAAGTTAAACTATCACCAGATAATCTAAATATATTGTAAAATGTCAATTATTGACCCCTGGACGTGATGTCCTACACTACCGGTAGATGGCACTATTGCCTCAAACATCATGGCCTAAAAATATCCAAAAAACTACAAAATAGCCTTTGACCTCCTTAGTCTGGTGTTAAACATTAATGTTGACATTGCCTCAGACTGGAACAATGCTTTATGATTCCTTAATACCTTTGGTACATACAATATACTTGTGAACACACTAGCCATTCAAAATTGGTCTGTCCTTGATTAATTATTACCCTAACAAACATATAGGCTCTATTCTATGGATAGCCTTTAAAATTCTTTAAGATGTTCTCATCTTATACTCAAACAGACACCAAGGATTATACAACCTTTGAAATTTGCTTAAGATTAAAGTTGTGAAACACCTGGGTCAGCAGTCTGGTAGACTAAGTTATCCTTTTTAGAAAATAAATTTCATGGATCTTTACCATCCAACATTAATTTGTATAAAACAAAATAAAACACTTATTCCTTATTACTACATTATAGATCAAACATGCATTATATATAAATCATGTATACATAAAATAATAGAAGGTTATATTATAAAAAATAGAAACAATTATATGTTATTATTGAACCAAATATTCTTATGATTAATTATTCATTTATTTTAAAATCAGAAAATCTAAGGCTCCTCCTCTCAAATTCCTGTAAAGATCCCAGGCCAGATTTAAGGGAACTGTCACTAAGCATAGCAGGTTGAAACAGAACAATCAGAGAATATTGCCAGCCAAGATCAAATTGGGTCAGCGTTATGTTAGTTCTGTGTCAATAATTATATGTACATATCTGCTTCAGTCAGGAATAGTTTCTCTACATGCTACTGTTCACACAATAGTATAAAGACACATGTGAGATACAGTAATATTCTTCAATTATCTTTCTGTAATCTGCCTGTCTGATCAGCACTTGCCTTTCTCCTGCTCTTAGCTGTGTGTGTTTATTTCCTTGACATTTACTGCAATTTCTGAAGTTAATAGTGTCCTTAGCACTACACCGATGTTCTACCTGACCCAGTATCACACATGGCCAGTCAGGAGTTGCATAACACATTGGTAATCCTATCACAGTAACTACACATAATCAACACCTCTGTGAATTTCAGATGTCACCTCTCTGAAGAGTTACAATGTGCCATTGTGATCAGATTAGTGGAAGAGTTTATATATGGAGGACTTCCTACACCAGTCAGTTGAATTGAAGAAGCTGCTTGGATTAGTATTATTATTAGCATGTTTTTATGTAGCGCCAACATATTGCATAGCACTGTAAAGTAAATGTGATTATACAACTAAATCACATGAATTATATACATAGAACATATGAAGTTACATACATCACAATCAATACCGGTACAAAAGGTGAGGAAGGCCCTATGCAAAAGAGCATACACTCTAAAGGGAAGGGAGTAATACACAAGGTGTGTCAGTGGGCAAGATCAAATTAAGTAGGTGAGAAATGTGGTACTGTATGTGTTGCATTTGGTAGTTAAGCAGAGTGAGGGTAGGCTTCTCAAAAGAAGTGCGTTTTAAGAGATTTCTTGAAAGCAGAAAGGTTGGGAGAAATCAGACAGACCGTGGTAGAGAGTTCCAGAGGAGGGGTGCAGCCCTTGCAAAGTCTTGAATGCTCTGGGTTGAGATCAGGAGATGAGAGATAGATCTGAGTATCGTCAGCATAGAGGTGGTAGTGGAAACCATACGAGTTGATAAATTTGCAGAGGGAGGAAGTATAGAGGGAGAATAGTAATGGTCCCAGGACAGAGCCTTGAGGAACCCCAACAGAAAGAGGTAGGGGAGA
The DNA here is from genome assembly GCA_038501925.1 of Xenopus petersii. Lineage (NCBI taxonomy): Eukaryota > Metazoa > Chordata > Amphibia > Anura > Pipidae > Xenopus > Xenopus petersii. The sequence goes on from CM076672.1 coordinate 99,905,481, forward strand.
AGATGCTACTCCATTGTAGGAGACACTTAAGGAACGATTGGTGATGTAAGAAGAGAACCAGGACAGGGCTGTGTCATGAAGGCCAAGCAAATGGAGGGACTCGAGGAGGAGAGGGTGATCTACAGTGTCAAATGCAGCTGAGAAATCAAGCAGTATTAGTAGTGAGAAATGATTGTTGGCTTTAGCGGTTAAAAGTTCATTAGTTAGTCGAGTCAGGGCAGTATCAGTGGAGTGTTGTGGCTTAAAGCCAGATTGTAGGGGGTCCAGTAGGTTATTGTCAGAGAGGAATGAGGTTGTGAAACTTCTTTAATGATTACTCAGCAAGTCCAGTTGTTTTAGAATTACTTATACTAGATATAGGTAACACAATGTTCACTGTATAAAAAGGGACACCAAGTTTCCTTCCTTCCTACCATTCTCATTCTTTTGGAACTTCATCAAAAGTATTACAAGGACCAAGAATTATCCAAGCTTTATATTTAGTGAGGAAAGAGTTTCTTGTCCTTCCTCACCAAAACATACTTGTGCCAATTACAGGGATCATAGAGGTCTTGTGTCTGTGGATAAAAACGGACATCTCACCTGTTGCTACACCTTCCATCAAGGAGCCCAGGGTGAGAAAATCGAAAATCTGAATTGGCAATGTCCTATTCAAAAGGACTCATCCTCTCAAAAAGTGTTGTGGCTTTAGAGCAAAATCTATTTGCTACAAGTGCTGTGCCTCTGTGGAACATCTTGCCAAGGACTGCAGAGCTGTCATTAGTGCAACAGTGACAAACAAATGTCAGCCCTTCATCCACAGTCATCTTCAGGACTTCCCTAAGGAAATCACAACGGGAAGAACTTATACCAAATGTACGGAAGACTCCAGAAAAGGCCACTATGATAAGTCCTGTGCCAAGATATGTCAAGTTAAAGTATACCCTAAATGACAGTCTGAAAAGACACTAAGGGGGTTATTTATCAAAGGTCAAATTGTACAGTTATGTGGGCTTTTTTAAACCTCAAATGAGCTTTAAAGAACTCACAACTCAAATGGTATCTTATTTAAGTAAAACTTGCATGTAAAAAACTTGATTTAGAAAGTTCAAGTTTCCTGTTTTTGGTAAAAAAAAAACTTGATTTACTCAAATTGATCGAGTTTGCAAGCAAAACACACCTAAAAACACAAACATCATGAAGGCTATTAACATCTTCTTTATTTAACTCAGGCAAGTTTATTAAAAATTCAGCACATACAAGCTACAGCCACTAACACGCTGTCACGGTCGGCACCCAACACCAGAACAAATGCCAAGCACCCTGCTCTTGACTCGTGTTTCACCTGTAGTGTGACCGCCTTTGGCCTCGGGAGGAGCCCTCAGCTACTTGGATGCCACCAGGACTTAAACGAGAGGTGCAAGGCTAGAGGTTCTGGATAGACAGAAGGGCATGACTGTTAGCAAAGTCTTTGGGCAGAAGGTAAAGGTACAAGGCGTTAGGCAATAGAGTAGTCAGATCAGGCCGGGTCGGAGCAGGCAGAGAATAATCGTAGTCAGGCAGGCAAGGGTCAAACCAGGTAGTCAATCAGAGGGTTAAGCAGAATCGAAGTCAGTAATCAGGCAATGGGTCAGGATATAGAATGTAGAATCGTCAAAAGCCAGGCAGGGATCAAAACAGGTAATCAGAATCAGGTTAAGCAGAATCGAAGTCAGGCAAGGGGTCAGGAAATAGAATGTAGAATCATCAAAAGCCAAGCAGGGTCAAAAAAAGATATCAAACAGGAACAGGATCAGAATCACAAGGATAAACACCACAAGGATAAAGCTATAACGGGCAAGGTACTGAAGCCAGAATGAGCCTTATATAGGGGTTTGAATTTCGCGTCAAAACCTGTCTTTTGCGCGTCTGCATCATCATGCCCGTGCGTCCATAAATAGAATGAGACGCGCGCCCTAAGAACCCAAAATGGAGGAGGAAGAACGGCGTCACGGGCGTCCCTGCCGATGGCGCAGCTTGTGTCCCCGCCCCACCACTGGACCACCAGGGCCAGTAGTTTTTATTACACACGCACAGCGTGTTACAATGTATAAACCACGATTTACAAGGAATATAAGCAGAATGGAAATACAGTATACAAACATTATACCAATTTATAATTAGCATAAAATGCTACACCTTTTGACCTTACTTGTCTAGTATAGAACAATTATACCTTTCCCTTAATAAAACGATGTTGCATTGATTCACAATCCAACTAATCCGACCATTGGCTCCAAATTTTTTATTAGAAACTCTGGATTTATATATTAGATTCTCTAGAGTGTTTAAATGATTAACTTCAGAAAGCCATTGTGCATAGGTGAGAGGTAAATGATCCTTCCATTTCCTAGTTAACAACTTTTTCCCAATAAACATTCACTAGCCAACATGCATTGGTATTGAGTGAAGTGTTCCTTTAAACCGACATATAACAAGCATGCTCGATATGTTCAAGGAATTTCCCTATCCAAGACTGAATCTAGTTTATCTAGGATTTTTGTCCAATACAAAGTTAGAGCAGAACAATCCCAAACCATGTGAAGTAATGTAGCATTCTCAGAGTGACATCTGGGGCATTCAGATGAGGTCTCCGGGAAAATGTTATGCAATTTAGCAGGTGTGTAATATGCCATATGCACAAAAAATATTTGTAACATCCTGTCCCTGTAATTAAGAAAAGCCCGAGACGGAGATTCCAGAAGCTCATCCCATTCATCGTCATCTATGGACCCCAACTCCACTTCCCACCTCTCTTTCAGTTTTTCCAGCGGCTTGTTAAATAGTTTGTCATGTAAAGAGGCATACAAATTTGTAATTAGACCCTTGGAGGAGCTAACCATAATACTATCCAACACCAAGTGTTGTGATAATTGAATAGTCGCCCTATTGTGCTGACAGAGATCTCTGCACTTGTGGAGCCATTGATTATTGGGGAGAGAAAAATCTTGCCTAAGACTTGCAAAGCTAACCATTGCGCCCTGCCTCCAAACATCTCGGATCGTGCAAATGTTACAATTTTCCCACTTCAGATTTTTCGCCAATCGTTCAACACCTGGAATCCAGTGATTGCACCAGAGTGGGGTTTGAGGAGGGTGACCACTAAATTGAAAAATCTGTGCTGCCAAACTTGGCGAGCATGTTGAATAACAATGTTATGATATGCCAATGTAGTCGTTTTTTAATAAGTAGCCACTGCAACGGAGTAAGGGGAAAACCTATTAATTGTTGATGCAGTAAAAACAACGCTTGCATCTTTCACCCAGGAGGCAAAGTGACTCAATTGTGCCACTAGATAGTACAAATATATACTTGGGAGGGTGACTCCACCTTTGTCTTTGTCCCTAGTTAGGATTGAAAGACCAATTCTAGGTCTGGACACTGCCCAGATCAATTGCCTAACTTTGTTAAAGAAACCCCTAGATATTATCAGGGGAGCTTGAAGCAATTTCATCATCATCATCATCATCATTTATTTATATAGCGCTGTCAAGATACGCAGTGCTTTACTGCAGTTATAGCAAACAGGGAATAAATGGTGGATAACAGACAAGGATTACAGAGTACAATAGGGTTTACAAACTAAAAGGTTAGGGTACAATTGAGACATTAGGATTGTATAAACAATTTGTCATTTTTGATACAGCAATGATTAATTAAGGTACATTGAATAGGCCTCTTTAAACAGATGGGTCTTTAAGGAGCACTTGAAAGTTTGGAAGGAAGGAGAAAGTCTGACAGCTTGTGGCAGAGAGTTCCAGAGAAAAGCAGAAGCCCGAGAGAAGTCTTGTAGACGAGAATGGGCAGAAGTGACCAGAGGAGAAGTGAGACGAAGATCAGAAGCAGAGCGTAGGTTTCGTGAAGGAGTGTATTTGGAGATTAGCGATGAAATATAGGGAGGGGTTTCATTATTAAGGACCTTGAATGTGAGTGTAAGTAATTTGAATTTGATTCTAGAAGAGATTGGGAGCCAGTGAAGGGACATACATATGGGAGCAGCTGATGTTGAGCGGCGAGCTAGATGAATGAGTCTAGCGGCCGCGTTTAGAATAGATTGGAGTTGTGAAAGGTGACTTGTTGGAATACCTGTGAGGAGTAAGTTGCAGTAATCAAGGCGGGAGATGATGAGAGACTGAATCAGTGTTTTAGTTGATTCTGAACTGAGATAGGGTCGTATTCGAGCAATGTTGCGCAGTTGAATACGGCAAGATTTTGCAAGTGTTTGAATGTGTGGTGAAAAAGACAGATGAGAGTCTAAGATGACTCCTAGGCAGCGTGCCTGTGTGGTGGAATGAAAGGTGGTGTTGTTTATGGTGAGTGATATCTGAGGGACAGGGGAAGATCTTGGAGGAAATATGATGAGTTCAGTTTCAGGTGGCACTGTGACATCCAGGAGGAGACAGCAGATAGACAGTCTGTGACTTTGGAAAGGACAGAATTAGAAAGATCAGGAATAGACAAGTAGAGTTGGGTGTCGTCAGCATAAAGGTGATACTGAAGTCCAAATGACTGAATGAGTTTTTCTAGTGAAGTTGTATAGAGCGAGAACAGCAGGGGGGCAAGAACAGAGCCTTGAGGAACTCCAACAGAGAGTGGGAAAGTAGTAGAAGTAGAGTTAGAGAAGGAAACTTTAAAGGAACGGTCAGACAGATAAGATGTAAACCATGAAAGAGCAGTGTCCCAAATGCCAGATGAGTGTAGAATGTCAAGGAGGAGTGTGTGGTCAACTGTATCAAAGGCTGCAGAGAGATCTAGAAGGATTAGAATGGAATAATGACCTTTAGACTTTGTCAATAGAAGATCATTGGTTACTTTGGTGAGTGCAGTTTCAGTCGAGTGTGATGGGCGGAAGCCAGATTGCAAGGGGTCGAGGAGGGAGTTGTGAGTGAGATGCTGGATCAGGCGTTTGTAAACAAGCCTTTCTAGTAATTTGGATGCGAATGGAAGAAGGGAGACCGGTCGATAGTTAGTGGGAGAGCTGGGATCAAGGGAAGGTTTTTTGAGGATAGGAGTGATTAGTGCTTGTTTGTATAATGATGGAAAGGTACCAGTAGAGAGTGAAAGATTGAATAGGTGGGTAAGTGCAGGAGAGAGTGTATCAGAGATTGGGTGGAGAAGGCGAGAGGGTATGGGGTCAAGGGAGCAGGTGGTGGGTTTTGAGCTGGCTAGAAGTTTGCTAACTTCATCTAGAGTTGCAGGGGTGAAGGAGTGCAAAGTAGATGTGAGTGGACTGCACGTTGGTCTGAGATTGTTGTCGGACGGTATGCTCAGCCTAATGAGATCGATTTTTTCATTAAAGAAATGAGCAAGGTCTTGGGCGGTAACAGCAATTTATATAATAATTTGGGAAGAAGGATCATCTTCAACAACTGAATACGTCCCATGGGGCCCAATAACAGTGATTCCAAGCTTTGCTCTTGTTTAGTACAGTTTCACACAGTGGATGCACATTTACTGTATAATAATCTGTTAATGGTAACTTAATCACCACCTCCAGGGATGTAAACTGTTGAACCACCGGGAAAGGGAAGGCAAATGCAAAGTCCGGAGCTGGAAACAGGTCAACTGGGAAAATAACTGATTTAGTTGGACTTGTGACCAGGCCCGAAATTTGGGCGAAAGTAGTTGTCAAAACAAACATGGCCTGAGGGGAAAGGTCCCAATCACCCAAATATATTAGTGTGTCATCTACATACAGTTGTATGTGATCTTCCCGCTGCCCAATCTGCCAAACCCGGATTATAGGGTTCGACCTAATTCCCAGCGCAAAGGGCTCCATAGCCAACGCAAAAAGGAGCGGTGAAAGAGCGCAGCCCTGGCACGTGCCTCGCTCAAGGGAAAAAGAAGTGGATTGAGTTCTATTCACTATTAGGGACTCCTTGGGGGAAAGATACGAAAGCTTAACCCAATTTGTGTACACTGCACCAAAGTTAAATTGTTTAAGTACTGCCCACAGATGCGGTCACTCCACTGTATCAAATGCTTTAGTTATATCTAGTGCCACTACTGACCTCTGTCCCTTGTTATCATGAGAAGTAGCTAAATTCAGATACAACTGCCTAAGATTTAAAGCAGTAGATTTGCCAAGCATAAAGCCAGTTTGATCATCTGCAATCTTACATTTAAAGTCTTACTCATTCTAGCAGACAGAATCTTAGCCAAATTTTGGCAGAAAGCAGTGAAATAGGGCGATAAGCATCCATCTGCACTGTTTTTTTACCAGGTTTATAAAGCAGAATTATAGATGCTTCATACTTAGAAGCTGGGAGAATACCTTCTTCTTGTGCATGTTGTATGGTCTTAAGGAAATGAGGAGCTATCACTTCCTTGTAACGCTTATAAAAATCAATAGGGAGACCATCAGGTCATGGTGTTTTTTAGTTGGAAATTAATCTATGGCTTCCAGTACCTCAGCTAGGGTGATATCCATATCTAACTGAGCCTTATAATCCTGCGGAAGCTTGGGCAGTTACAATGCCCCTAAATAATCAGCTATTTCCTCATCCGTAACCGTTGTTTTAGATTGGTATAATGGGGAGCATGGTCAGATATTCCCCTTGGTAAGTATTCTGAGGAACTAAGGCCCACCAAGAGAGTATTGGACATAAACATCAAATCAATACAGGAAAGGGAAAGATTAGAAGTAGAGAAACATTAATACTGCAAATCCTGAGGGTGTAAGTATCTCCAAACCTCAATAAGGCCCATTTCAGTCATTAAGGCCAACAAATTAGTAACAGAAATGTGGATTAAGTGTTGAGTTGAGTTGAAGTCACCTGCACATATAACTTGTGCCTGGGGATGAAGTAGAATAAATTATAAAAGCTTTTTAATGCAATGATCCAAATAGGGTGGGGGGGATATAGATGTTAGCCAAAATTGTCTCAGTCGCATTAAAGTGGACCTGTCACCCAGACATAAAAGTCCTTTTCAAATTAAACAAGAAATCCTATTTCTATTTTTTATTTAAGCATTCATAGCTGTTGTAAGCTCATTGAAAAATCTCAGCTGTCAATCAAATATTGTCTGCCCCTCCTCTATGCCCGTGGCATAGAGGCGGGGCAGACAATTACTTTCACTTTCCATTCAGCACTTCTTAGATGTCACTGCTCTCCATATATTCCCCCCGTTCTTTTTACCATTTAATTGTCTAACCAGGGCATGTGGATGGACATTGGGTCCCCCATTCTGGTGCACAAACAAGATTCTGAGATGATGCAAGGCTTGTCTTAATAACAGTGTCCACAAAATGGCTGCTGCCTGCTTGTTATAATTATGAATTCCCTGACTGAAGGAAACAAGATTCAAATAATTTTTATAGTGTAATTAAAGTTCATTTTGCTTGAATAATCTGATAAAATAGGATTTTGAATAATTTTTTTGGGTGACAGGTCCCCTTTAAGTAAGCAGTGTATAAACACAAATTTGCCGTTTGGATCAGTTTTACTTGCTAAAAGTTGGAAAGTTGCAGTTTTCCTGATTAATATTGAAGTGCCTGGTGCATAGGTAGAAAAGGCACCAACCCACCCATGGCTTCCGCAGAGTTAGTTATTTACCCCCTTTCTAAATGCATTTCCTGAAGAAACACTACATCAGTGTGCTGTTTTTTGACATAATCCAAAACCAACCTTCTTTTGATAGGGTCATTCATTCCCCTTACATTCCAACTTAGAATAGATACTCCCATAACTTGTATTAAGCCTTAACAACAATATCTCTTGAAGTGCCTGCTGTATAGGTAGAAAAGGCTGAGTGAAAGCATCAACCCACCAATGGCTTCCGCAGAGTTAGTAATTTACCCCCTACTAAATGCGCTTCTTGAAGAAACACTACATCAGTGTGCTGTTTTTTGACATAATCCAAAACCAACCTTCTTTTGATAGGGTCATTCATTCCCCTTACATTCCAACTTAGAATAGATACTCCCATAACTTGTATTTAGCCTTAACAACAATATCTCTATACAATAAGTAAATCGCCTTTAGAGCATAACTTTTGTGCTTTGTGTTTTCCATATGCCTGAAAAAATTTGAACCTATAAAACCAAAAACATTTTCCCCACCAGATAAGCACATCTTTACACAGTATAAATATAGAAGGACACATATTATTAGATTGACATCTTTCCTTTCCCTCCCGTTACAAATTCCCAAAGATCTGGAAGCAGAATTAGCCCAAACTTCAAACAAATAAACCAAATTGTGCTCTTGTGTGAGCAACATGGGGTGCGGGTAGATAGAGTACCAACCTGGCCCGATGGGCCTTTGTAGATAGATGCTCAAAAAATCAAGAGTTACTCCAGGGCTAAGGATCCCTTGAAACAGTGGTGCATTTGTTCTGTACTAATAAGGTAGTAAGTATTCGTTCAATACCAGCCTCAGTCACAAAGTAAGCACGACTAATAGTGGGGCTGAACACTGAAGTTGACTGTCCCGCTCTGAGATCCAGAACCATTTCTGGCATATCTTGACACAAAGGCCTTAGCTTCCAACTATAGCCAGCAGCTGAACAAGGTAGCACACCTATACAGCAAAACCAAGCACAGTTATAATACAGTATAAAATCCAGAACAGTAGAATGAACTTAGTTCGGCCATAACAGTGTCTGTAGACTGCCATCCACAATAGAAGCCAACAATATACTTAGCACATCTTAACTTTTTGTAATCCAACTGGAGTAGCACCATCACACAGTTAATTGCGTTGGGTCTTGTACGCATTAAGCTAATTTGAGGAGAAACGAAGGATGAACTTAATGCAGTCTTAACAGTGTTTGTTAACTGCCATCCTCATTAGAAGCCAACATTCAACGTAACCCAATTTTAACATAGTCAAATCCATCTTGAGTCTCACCATCACGGGGTTAATTGCGTTGAGCCTTGTATGCCTTAAGCCAAGTAGAAGAAGAAGCGAAGAACAGGACTTTGCCATCCGCCGCAACACAGAGCTTATCAGGGTACATCATGGCATAGGAGACGTTAATTTCACAAATCACTTTCTTAACATCTAAGAATTTTGTGCGCTGCTTCTGCACTTCTTTCAAGTAATCAGGGTAGATAGCAATGTGAGTATTTTCAAATGGTAGTTGCCCTTTACTTCGAACCATAGACAAGGCCTTATCTCTGTCCCTCGCATTGAGCATTCTCGCTATTAATGGCCTTGCGGGTGTGCCTGGAGGTGGCTGGCGCATAGGCACACGGTGAGCCCTTTCTATAGAGAAAGTAGGAGTAAACACTTTTAAGAAGCAATTGCTGAATAAATAGTCAAGAGTCTCACCCTCCAAGCGCTCAGGGAAACCCAACAGCCTGATGTTGTTTCGCCGCAAGCAATTCTCCAAGTAGTCGGCTTTACTTTGCCAGGTTTGTACTGCCATTTGGATGTCACGCATCTGCGTAGGAAGCAGCCTACTCGCATCTTCCAAGTCACTCACCCTTTGTTCAACAGCTGCGGCCCTCTCACAAATTTTTTGCATATCATGCCTTATAATAGAGAGTTCCACTTTTACCTCATCCACTTTTGTGGTTATGAGACCGGTAACCGCTTCCCTGGAAGACTTAATGTCTTGTATAAGTTCCGTCAGGGTTGGCTCTAAAGGTGCAGTGGAGTTACTCAAGGCCGGAGCTTCAGCTTGTTGCACATCAAGGGATTCAGCGCCATTTTGTTTTCCTTTGCAGGCAAACTTTCCAAGTTTCATTGCGACTTCAGATGTCCTCCTTTGTGCCTTATGTTGCCCCATCTTTGAGGCAGCGGAGGCTCATGACTCCATGATAGCGAAATTAGCATTCTTTTAGGTATCACAAATGGGTCCAAACCACGGAGCTACGCAGAAACACGTCCTCTCACATCCGGCTGGTAACCACTCCCCCGGCTATTAACATCTCCAAATGGTTCAAGGGACCTCTGCCATTGACTCCTGCATGACCTTGATTGGTTTTAGATGGTGTATTTTCAGATTCTAGCTATTTCTAGGGTTGGGGTATAATAAATACTAGATACATTTTAACCAAAAAAAATTATTTTTAATCCAAAAATAATCTTGAAAACTCATTTTTCATGGAGAACACAACTTGATCCTTAAAAAATCTGCCCCTTAAAGTCTACTCCATTCTCAATGACCAAAGAAATACTGATATTCTCTTTTGGCTCGGTAGAGACATCTTAAGGGTACACAAAGTATGCCAGCAATGCAACAGGCCTCTTGATGCACCATTTTTGCCAATGCCTTGATCATGGATGGGTCATCATAGGAAATATTTCTATAAGTCTGAAGAAGAAACCCACTAATATTTCTTCTTACAAACCAGCATTCTCCAAAATGGACGCAATACATATTTTCAACCATGTCTACATCATCACTGTGTGAAGGAAAAACTTGCTGTGGCAGCTCACGACACAAAATAGTGCACATTCCTGCCAATTTTAAGGAGACACTCTTGGTAGAACCGTGTTCAGATCTACCAGTATATTGATGACAATATACTAGTGTTGAAGATAAAGAATTCCTCAAAACTATAGGATCAAAGGATCTCCAGATTTGTTTCATTTAAACTAAGGATGCACCGAATCCACTATTTTGGATTCAGCCGAACCCCAGAATCCTTCGTGAAAGATTAGGCCGAATACAAAACCCCTGAATCCTAATTTGTATATGCAAATTAGGGGTGGGAAGGGGAAAGCATTTTTACTTCCTTTTTTGTGACGAAAAGTCACGCAATTCCCCTCCTGTTCCTAATTTGCAAATTAGGACGTGGATTTGGTTCGGCCTGGCAGAAGGATTCAGTCAAATCCTGCTTAAAAGGCCAAACCCTGGCCAAATCCCTAACCAAATCCTAGATTCGGTGCATCCCTAATTTAAACGCACCTTAAAAAGCAAACAATAAATGAGAGAACATTTCCTAGCCTTTGTGCAAAAAGTTTTGACAATAACCACACTGAAATTGCACCACCACTGAAGGAAGGAGAAGTATGCTGGTTTCTCGCATCCTTTGGCATCTACCACCCTCGAAAACTGGGTTAGATTAGGGTGGCATTTGACTCTAGTCCTCAGTATGAAGGCCTCTCATTAAACAACTTTCTCCTCAACAAACTCAACTTGAACAATAGCCTTTTAGGGGTACTCATCTGCTTCAAACAGGAACTTCTGACAGTAATGTCAGACATTAAGCAGATGTTTCATTGTCCCTGAAGACAGCAGGAACTACTGATATCAGTTCAAAGGCGACTTAGAGAAATATCTTCTTGGCAGTGTGTTGACAAGCATGTTGCTTTACTGTAGTGAGTGATAGAAGGTATATACCCAGACACTCTTCTTAGACAAGGGACTATTATTGATCCAGTTTTTCCAGGAACAGTTTTTCCAGTTTCCAGTTATCAGCCATTGTAGGTGCTCTTTAACTGCCTATTAAACCCTGGTTGAAAAATATATCCTCTGGCCTACTGGATTGGATAGATGAATGATTTTCACATTTTGGAATAAAACTTCAGCAAGATCTGCATACTTGCAGGGCCCCTTTAATAAAGGGGCAAAAGGGTCCACCAGGACCCACCTCTGTTGGAGGCCCACAGCTGAACTGTTTTTTTTTTTACATAGCAGACTCTGCTGCCTCTCTATCCCACCCCCCACCTCGTTGTCGACACCATCATCCAGGATCCAGCCATCCACACCAAAATCCCCCCCCCCGGAATATCCCCTGCACTGCTGCGCCAGCTGGAGAAGGTGGCGCCGCAGTCTACAGAGTGGCACCAGAGGGGAAGGGAGCATATATAGCATGACATGTAGTGCGCAACGCCAGGTTTGCCCATCTATAGTCGGGGCAGAAGTCACCAGCCACCTGCCGCAGCGCCACCCACCTTGCCTTGCTTGCCTCTGTCAGAGAGTGTTAGACTGTCAGTGTGTCAGTGTCACTACTACCTCCTCAGCTTGGAGCTGAGGGTGGGTAGTAGGTATGTAAAATATTACATTTGGTTGCTAACTGTAATGCTGTATATTTTGTTGTATATACTGTTGCTCAGTCAGATAAGGGATATAGTTTGGAAAATGTTGGGAGCCCCATGGGGGGGAGGATGGATGGAATAGATTACTGGCCTGCTGCCACTGCTGTCAGTACAATATATGAACTTCCAATAGACCCAAACCATGCACTAATGAACTCCAGCTTGGTGATCCCAATCAGCCCCATTTAGAACTCTCTCTATGATCCACCTGTGTTGTGAGTGAAAGTGAGCCCTGGATTTTAGTTGCTCTGGTCTGGTGGACCCAAATCTGGGGTCTAGTGGAGGATAATGACCCCATAGAGAATTTAGAGTACTGTTACTAAGTATTACAGACTGTCTGCAATGACTATTCTTGGCAAGGCAGTCTACGAGCAGCAGTGGGGGTACCCAGCCATGTGTACTCTGTTGTGTTCAGCCACCTGGCACCCACCCACTGTAATTTTTTGTTTAAATTACAAAAAAAGGAGAAATAAACCCTGAAAATGAATGTGGCTAAAAATGCCATATTTATACTGAACTTATTGCACAAGCCTAAAGTTTTAGCTTCTCTTTAGCAGCAATGATCCAGGACTTCAAACTTGTCACAGGGGGTCACCATCTTGAAAAGTATCTGTGACACTCACATGCTCAGTTGGCACTAAACCGATGTTAAGAAGCTAAGCTTAGGGGTTGTCACAAATTATCAAGCAGAAAATGAGGTTGGTCTGTAATATAAACTGGTGCTACAGGGCTTATTATTAAATTCTTATGTTAATTGCACTGGCTTTTGTGCTGCCATGTAGTAATTATCTGTATTAATTACTAATCAGCCTTATATTGTGACATTTATATTCTATGTATACTGTATATTGTGAGTGGGTCCCTAAGCTCAGTAAGTGACAGCAACACAGAACATGTGCAGTGAATCAGCAGAAAAGAAGATAGGGTGCTGCTGGGGCATCTTTGGAGACACAGATCTTTATTGCTAAAGGGCTGTGATTGCCTTGGGCTGGTACAGAAGCACAAAACATAATGTACAACATTTCTTGCTACTTCTTTAGTTAAGCTTTAGTTCTTTAAACCACTCAAGTATTGCCTTAGCAGTATGCTTCGAGTCATTATCCTACTAGAAGGTGAATCTACGTTCCAGTCTCAAATCACAGGCAGCCGGAGACTGACACAGGTTTTGCTCAAGAATATCCCTGTATTTAGCACCATCCATCTTTCCCTCGACTCGGACCAGTTTCTCAGTCCTGCTGCTGAAAAACATCCCCACTGCATAATGCTGCTGTAACGGTTGGCATCCTAAACCCAGAACCGATGCCAACCACCCTGGTCTTGGCTCGTGCTTCTGCCTGTAGCAGCCACCTTTGGCTTTGGGAGGAGCCCTTAGCTACTTAGATGCCGCCAGGTCTTAAAACAAGAGGTGCAAGACAAAGGGTTTTGGACAGACAAAGGGGCACAACTGTAAGCAAGAGTCTTTGGGCTGAAGGTCACAGTACAAAACGTTAGGCAGAATCGTAGTCAGATCAGGCCGGGTCAAGGCAGGCAGAGAATAAGTGTAGTCAGGCAGGCCCTTGCTGGAGTTCTTGGGGTGATGGGATGTGTTGGGTTTGCTCCATAGCATTTTCCCTGGTGGCCAAAAAGTTAAATTTTAGTCTTATCTGACCATAGCACCTTCCTCCATACATTTGGAGAGTCGCCCACATGCCTTTTGACAAACTCAAAACTTTAAGTAATGGCTGTTTTCTGCCCACTCTTCCATAAAGCCCAGCTCTATGGAGTGTATGGCTTATTGTGGTCATTTGGACAGATACTCCAGTCTCTGCTGTGGAACTCTGCAACTCCTTCAGGGTTAGCTTTGGTCTCTGTGCTGCCTCTCTGACTAATGCCCTCCTTGCCCGGTCTGCGAGTTTTGGTGGGCGGCCCTCTCTTGGCATATTTGTTGTGGTACCATGTCAGAAAAGGTGTGTTTATACTGACAGATCATGTGACACTTTTTTTGTACACAGGTGGACTTCATTTCACTAATTATGTGACTTTTGAAGGTTATTGGGTGCACCAGGATTTATTAGTGCTTCATGGCAAAGAGGGCAAATACATATGCATATGCCAATTTTAGGTTTTTTTTATAATTCTTTTTTATATATATTTTTCTCATTCCACTTCACCAACTATTTTGAGCAGATCCATCACATAAAATAAGATTAAGAAACATTTAAATTACAGGTTGGAATGTAATAAAATAGGTAAAAAGCCAAGGGGGTGAATACTTTTGCAAGGCACTGTGGGGCTCATTTATCAACACTGGGCAAATTTGCCCATGGGCTGTTACCTATAGCAACCAATCAGTGATTAGCGTTTTAAAGCCAGCTGCAATTAGAACAATGAATGCAGCAATCTGATTGGTTGCCAAGGGTTACTGCCCATGGGCAAATTTGCCCATTGTTGATAAATGACCCCCTGTATCTTTCTATTCAGGTCTCTACTACTCATATTACAGTCACTCATTGAGTGCTGCCCATATAGGAAACCTCTAGCCTGAATGATTCTTTGCTTAAATTACACGGTGTCCCTTCATAATCTCTGCAGTAAGTGATTCAAAGTGTTTTTTTATTGTAGTATGCCTACTAATGCTCTGCACCTCGGATATCTTGTGTGAGGTTGGGGATTGTGGCCTATTATAAGATAACTACTTTTAGTAGTGCCATCCATGCAAAACAACTTGAATTGCCTTAAGTTGTAATGGATATGGAACTCCACTTCTGTTACTTAGAGATGATTCTGGGAAAAACATATAAATCTGACTACTATGGTATACTGTTACTGTCAATCTTGCACAGCACAGACAGTGCTGCCCATATAGGAAACGTGTAGCCTGAATGATTCTTTGCTTGAATTACACAGTTTCCCCTTTGCTTGAATTACACAGTTCCCCTTCATAATCTCTGCAGTAAGTTAGTCACAAAGTGTTTTTTATTGCATTATGCCTACTAATGATCTGCACCTCGGATATCTTGTGTGAGGTTGGGGATTGTGGCCTATTATAAGATAACTACTTTTTCTAGTGCCTTCCATGCAAAAAAACTTGAATTGCCTTGGGTTGTAATGGATATGGAACTCCACTTCTGTTACTTAGTCAGATTTATATGTTTTTCCCAGAATAGTCTCTACTATGGTATACTGTTACTGTCAATCTTGCACAGCACAGACAGCGCTGCCCATATAGGAAACCTGTAGCCTGAATGATTCTTTGCTTGAATTACACAGTTTCCCTTCATAATCTCTGCAGTAAGTGAGTCACAAAGTGTTTTTTATTGTATTATGCCTACTAATGATCTGCACCTGGGATATCTTGTGTGAGGTTGGGGATTGTGGCCTATTATAAGATAACTACTTTTAGTAGTGCCATCCATGCAAAACAACTTGAATTGCCTTGAGTTGTAATGGATATGGAACTCCACTTCTGTTACTTAGTCAGATTTATATGTTTTTCCCAGAATCATCTCTACTATGGTATACTGTTACTGTCAATCTTGCACAGCACAGACAGTGCTGCCCATATAGGAAACCTGTAGCCTGAATGATTCTTTGCTTGAATTACACAGTTTCCCCTTTGCTTGAATTACACAGTTCCCCTTCATAATCTCTGCAGTAAGTTAATCACAAAGTGTTTTTTATTGTATTATGCCTACTAATGATCTGCACCTCGGATATCTTGTGTGAGGTTGGGGATTGTGGCCTATTATAACTACTTTTAGTAGTGCCTTCCATGCTAAACAACTTGAATTGCCTTGGGTTGTAATGGATATGGAACTCCACTTCTGTTCAGATTTATATGTTTTTCCCAGAATCGTCTCTACCATACTGTTACTGTCAATCTGGCACAGCACAGACAGCGCTGCCCATATAGGAAACATGCAGCCTGAATGATTCTTTGCTTGAATTACACACTGTCCCTTCATAACCCTGCAGTAAGAGAGTCACAACGTGTTTTTTATTGTATTATGCCTACTAATGCTCTGCACCTCAGATATCTTGGGTGAGGTTGGGGATTGGTAATAATGTTGTGGCTTATTATAAGAAAACGACCTTTTCTAGTGCCTTCCATGCAAAAAAATTGCCTTTGGTTGTAATGGATATGGAACTCCACTTCTGTTTCTTAGTCAGGTTTATATGTTGTTTCTCATAATCACAGTCTTCCTTCATAATCTCTTCAGTAAGGCAGTCACAAAGTCTTTTTTTTTATTGTATTATGCCTACTAATGCTCTGCTCTTCAGATGTTACTTAGGCCTTCTCTCCCAACCACTACATTGGCCATACCTGCCCAAGTTTATGAGTAAACAATAATTATATTTTGCATTTATTTTTGAACATACTTTAGATCTGTAATAAATCTTGGTGATCATTGGTAACAGAGTTAAATTTAGGTTGGGTTAATCTTGTTGCCTTTGTTAAATTTCATTGTGCAATGTGCACATTAGCATAGTTGCATTAAGTCTTTGCTGAATGGTAACTTTGATTCCTAGACTAGTAATAACATTACAGCCACAAGGAGCACTTAAAAGAAAAGAATGTTTTAAAATGAAGAAGGAGCAACAGCCTATATCAAAGCATGCTACCCAGTTTTGGTCAGAATTTAGAAGTAAAGCTAAATCACAGTTTCCTGACCTCAATCACGTTAAAATGATACTGTTCAAGAAGTGACTGCAAGCTCTAAGCACACATAACAACATGAGTTGGTTATAACATTGTCTGAGACAACAGATGCAAATATATGTCATGTAATAGCACAGAGTGAAATTACAGAGTTAGAGAAAGAAAATGATATACAAATTTGTTTGTACAGCAGGTGAAATAGATGATATTGCTTTTTCTACAGCTGCTTCTATAGCAAGTATTTCCAATAGGGAAAAAACATAAAATTGTGTCTTCTACTGATCCTGCTTTGTAGCCAAAGCAAAATAAAAATTTGCTGCAGGAATATTGGTGTCAGTATGGTCCAGAAATGTGTAAAACTCTTACAGAAAAGTACAGTGTTTCAGAAAGAAGTTATTCTGGTGGTGTGAAACATTCTTTCACATATGAAATGGTAGAGCGTATAATGTCAAATGGAGAAACTGTAGAATGAAGCTTCACTATGTATTCACCTTCTGAGGGTCGAATGTTTTCAACAACAACTACAGCATTTTCTTATTATTGCGTTATTGACTGGAAGCATATAGCTGCAGTCAGCTGTATGCTTCCAGTCACTAAAGCAATAATAACTCATACACCATGATAATAGTGCAGAACATCAACAGTATGTAAAAGCCTATATTAAAAAGTGCCATGTACAAGGTAGAATAGATTCTGAAGTGCAAAAGACACTTGAAATCCAAGAGTGGTATTGGAAAGATGTCTTAAGAGGTGTTGTTTACAGTTAAATTTCTCTCCCAGTATGGCTTACCCTTTTCATGGCACAGTAGAGAGATTTGGCTCCCCAAATAATGATGTGTACCTTGGATCTCTTGAATACTTAGCTCAGTTTGATCTATTCATAGCTGCACACATAGAAAAGTATTGTAACAAAGGGCGAGGTAAGCCTTCTTATCTGTCTTTGAGTATCTGTGAACAGATGATTACCATGATGAGTTGCAAAGTCCAGAACCAAATTGTTAAAAAATTAATAATGTGTGGACTCCACTCCACACATTAACAGACCACAGACGTAAATCATGTAGATCAGCTGACATTTACAGTTCGCTTTGCCAACAAGTGTACTGGTAAGCCAGTAGAGAGATATCGGCAATTTGTACCAGTTCATTCACACACTGCAGAGTCTTAGGCAAATACCATATTAAAGACTCTTGAAGAACATAAAATACAGATCAAAGATTGCAGTGATCAAGAATATGACAATGCTAGTAACATGTCCGGAAAGTAAAGGCTCATATTCAGAACCCAGTGCCTCGCAGTGCACACTCGTGTCTGCCCCACCGCAGCTGATTTTTTTTCACTTGTGCAGATATTGTATGATATTTTCTCAGGCTCTACACACCACTGGAAATTGCTACTTTGACACTTAAAGCCAAATGATAAAGAGTTTGGAGACACGTGATGGTCATCTCATACAAATGCTGTTAAAGCTTTATTTTAAAACTACTGCAACATACTGCAGTGTTTAAAAAAATGTAAAGTAATGAAGAAGAATATGTAGACACACAGAAGCTTGCAAAACTATTAATTAAAAAAAATGGAAAAATTGGAAAATGTCATTGTCTGTACTTTGGAACCAAATTCTGGAGCAATTTAACTTAACTAGTGTTTACTTACAATCGAGTACCATGAACCTTGGAACAGCTACCAACATGCTAAGGTCCCTGGTAGCAAATGTTGCAAGTCTCAGAGATGAATTTGAGAAGATCTATACTGATGCTTCATTTCTCATGCCCAACAGCACTTTTGAGACCACCAGACTTCGTAAACGGAAAGCATTTTTTGATGAGAAGGAAAAAGAAAATGTTGTTCTTCAATGCTGTAAAAATTTCAAATTGGAATCATTCAATATCATAATTGACACACTTGTCACCTGTCTTCAGGAAAGAATAAAAGCACACACCACACTGGATAATGGATTTGGATTCCTAGATGATTTTACTTTAAGAAAAATGTTGCAAGTCTCAGAGATGAATTTGAGAAGATCTGTACTGATGGTGAATTTCTTATGCCCAACAGCACCTAGATGATCTTACTTTAAGAAAACTACATTTGTTAAGAACAAATGCATCCAATCTTCAACAGGCATATCCAAGTGATTTGGAGTTCACATTTCCAGATAAGTTTGTAGCATTTCAGAGCTTACTGCAGTCCTGTAATTCCACTACAAGTGTTATTCAGAATAGCATTTACTGCAGCCAATTTTTGAAAGAAAAAAACATTATTTGTGTCTACCCAAATGTGGAGATTGCCCTCTGCATATACTTAAATTTATAAAGTCAGAATTACTCCAGAACAGCGTCTTAACACTTTAACACTTATGGCAATAGAAAATGATATTGTACAGACTTTGGTTTTCAGTGAAATTGTACATTCCTTTGCAATCCAAAAGTCCAGGAGAAAGTTTTAGATTTGCAGTCTTTATTCATAACATAAGCAAACCTTCATCTAAGCAGTATAAGATCATCTGTATTCATATTCTTCATCACTTATTTAAAAATAGTAAAAACTGAAACACTGTTCTGGTCTTAATGTTCCTTTAAGCTTCATCAGAACGACTGCAACATGCACAGTGTGTACAAAAAAATGGTTACATCCATATTCTTCATATTCTTCATTACTTATCTGTTTGTAAAAATGTCAAAAATGGAAACACTGTTCTGGTGTTAATGTTGGCATTGCTGGGCTCCATTAATGTCACCACCTCCAAATTCAAAAAAATACAAGTCAGAATCACTTAAAAGAAAAGTTTTTAAAACAAGAGAGCAGCAACTTATATCAAAGCATGCTACTCCATTTTGATCAAGAAGTAAAGCTTCTGAAAGTCTTCATACAAGTACAAATTATATATAGCCTATATTCATATTCTTCATTCTTCTTCTTCAAATCTTCTAAAAAACATAAAACACTTGTGTTAATGTTACTTGACCAGAACTACTGCAACATACCCAGTGTGTACAAATAGTGTTTTTGTATATGGTTCCATCCATATTCTTCATTATTCTTCTTCTTCAAAACTTGTAAAAAATGGAAACAATTTTTTGGTGTTAATGTTCCTTTAAGCTTGATCAGAACTACTGCAACATACCCAGTATGTACAAAAAATAGTGTTTTTGCATATGGTTGCATCCATATTCTTCTTCTTTTTCTTCTTCAAAACTTGTAAAAAAACTGAAACAATGTTATGGTGATTAATCAGAACTACTGCAACATACTTAGGGGCACATTTACTAATGGTCGAAGTAAAATCCTTTGACTTTGAATATCGAAGTCAAAGTATTTACCGCATTTCCTACGATCGAAGGAAAAATTGAATAAAAGATTAAATCCTTCGTAGCGAATGATTCGAAGGATTTTAATCCATCGATCGAGCGATTTTCCTTCGATCAGAAAATTGTTAGGAAGCCTATGGGGACCTTCCCCATAACTAACATTGATGTTCAGTAGGTTTTAGGTGGCGAAGTACTTGGTCGATGTTTTTTTTAAAGAGACAGTACTTCGACTATCGAATAGTCGAACGATTTTTAGTTCAAATCGTTCAGTTCGAAGTCGTAGTAGAAGGTCGAAGTAGCCAAAAAAAACATTTGAAATTCAAAGTTTTTTTTCTTCTATTCCTTCACTCGAGCTAAGTAAATGTGCCCCTAAGTGTGTTCTTCATTCTTCTCCTTTAAAACTTGTAAAACAGAAACCGTGTTCTGGTGTTAATATTTCTTTCTTTAAGCTTGATCAGAACTACTGCAACATACCCAGTGTGTACAAAAATATTGAAGTTCTTACTCAATCTAGAATCAATAAAAATTCTAAATGCAATATGTTTGCTTTTGTTTTCCTTTTATCTTAATAGTGTGTGTATAACTGCATCCTATGTTAATGGCATTGTGGGGGGATAGTTTCTGCAGGACAAGGGGGGCCCACCAAAAAATCTCTGCCCTGCTCATAATATTGAGTAGTGTCCAATAAAAATCCCTGCCCAAATGTAAGTGAATGGTCACTAAGTACAGCAGGTTGAAACAGAACATAGTTATTGCCATCTGATAACGTGTATGTGCTTCTCTGTTCCTCTTTGCTATTGCTTACTTACCTCATCATAAAAAGCAATACAATTTGGCTGACATGACCTATCCTTCATAAAGCCATGCTATTTGTTGCATAGGACACCATTTTGAATGTGATCCCTTAACGAGCCTTTACATAGTTTGCCCACCACAGATGTCAAACTTACTGGCCTATAGTTGCCAGGCTGAGATAGTACTCCCTTTTTAAATATTGGGATGATATCAACTTGCCTCCTATCCATAGGTACCATACCAGGTGAAAGCGAATCTGATAAATTCGTTAATAGAGCTGAGCTAAGCTCTCTTCAGAAATGGAAGGTGGTCTAAAACTGAATTAAGCTCTCTTTGAACCCGGGAGTGTTTTCCTTTTGGCTCCAGCACCTTGTTCACATTCATTTCTATTAAAGCTTTATAAACCATATCATGAGCCAGCCACTGACTAGATAGAGCTGAGCCAACAGTACAGCTATGAGATATTGATAATAATATTAGGCGCAACACTCTCAACCCATATCTTTTTACTATTAATATACTTAAAATCTTTTTGGGGTTACTCTTAGCCTCTACCTCAATGCACTCCTCATTTCCTATCTTTGCATTCCATATTGTGGTTTTACAACATTTATTATAGTGTTTATATTCATTAAATGCAGCTTTTGTCCCATAGACTTGTAGTTTTTAAATGCATTTTCTTTCCTATTAATTTCTTTACGTCTATATTATATTATTTATATTTATCAAAAAGTGAAGTTAGAGATCGCCACTCTCCATTCATTTCGATTGGATTTTTAAAAGAGTATTTATCAATGGGTGAAAGTGAAAGTTCATCCTTTGATAAATACATGAAAGGGAACTTTCACTTACACCCATTGATAAATCCCATAGAGATTAATGGAGAGCTGTATTTCATTCTAGCGGACTGTGTGATCTCTAACTTCACTCTTTGATAAATATACCCCATGGTGTTTCTACAATAAAACAAGGAATAAAATGAAAAGAGTAATGATTTATTATTATTTTAAATGACAACCACTTTTGTTCTGTGTTTTTAGCTGAAAACATAAAGCTCTGAAGGACAGTCCTCAAGAAACTAGAACTAGCTTTTCTGAAATTCAAGATTTTTGTTGCCCCAGTGTATAGATCCAGAATATATTTTTTTTCTGGTTGTCTGGTTGGCTCTCTCAACAACTGCTGCAGTCAAAAGGGTAATTAAAATAACCCATTAGCATTACTTTCCCCCAAACTAGTAGCCTTTTCTGTTTGCATCAGGAGCTCAGCATCCTACTCTTCACTTACATCGGGGGGTCTATGAGTCATGTGACTCATTCAGTCATGTTTTAGCAACACCAATCACATCATATTTCCCCTCCAGAGCCAGTACCTCCAGGTCTCCCATTTTACCAGTCAGACTCCTTGCATTTGCAAACATACATTTAATACTGGTACCATATTTAACATATTATTGTTATTTTTATTAAAGGGGTTGTTCACCTTCAATGTGCAAATCTTATGAAACCACTAACAATGCTCTCAATGTGTTAGAAAAAACATTTTCCATAACAAAAAGTAAAAATGCCATTGTAAAAGCTAATTTTTATACCTATTAACTCAGTCCTTCTCCTGTCTCTCTGACCAGTTTTCTGAAGTGATGGGAGTGGCCTATTTTGAACCTGACACACCAAGAACTTCCTATATGATGACATCATCATGTCCAGGCTTTGCCCTTACTTGTTTCCTATTGGATGTTACATAGTTACATAGTTACATAGTTAAATTGGGTTGAAAAAAGACAAAGTCCATCAAGTTCAACCCCTCCAAATGAAAACCCATCATCCATACACACACCCCTCCCTACTTTTAATTAAAATTCTTTATACCCATACCTATACTAACTATAGAGTTTAGTATCACAATAGCCTTGGATATTATGTCTGTCCAAAAAATCATCCAAGCCATTCTTAAAGGCATTAACTGAATCAGCCATCACAACATCACCCGGCAGTGCATTCCACAACCTCACTGTCCTGACTGTGAAGAACCCTCTACGTTGCTTCAAATGAAAGTTCTTTTCTTCTAGTCTAAAGGGGTGGCCTCTGGTACGGTGATCCACTTTATGGGTAAAAAGGTCCCCTGCCATTTGTCTATAATGTCCTCTAATGTACTTGTAAAGTGTAATCATGTCCCCTCGCAAGCGCCTTTTTTCCAGAGAAAACAACCCCAACCTTGACAGTCTACCCTCATAATTTAAGTCTTCCGTCCCTCTAACCAATTTAGTTGCACGTCTCTGCACTCTCTCCAGCTCATTTATATCCCTCTTAAGGACTGGAGTCCAAAACTGAACTGCATACTCCAGATGAGGCCTTACCAAGGACCTATAAAGAGGCATAATTATGTTTTCATCCCTTGAGTTAATGCCCTTTTTTATGCAAGACAGAACTTTATTTGCTTTAGTAGCCACAGAATGACACTGCCCAGAATTAGACAACGTGTTATCTACAAAGACCCCTAGATCCTTTTCATTTAAGGAAACTCCCAACACACTGCCATTTAGTGTATAACTTGCATTTATATTATTTTTGCCAAAGTGCATAACCTTGCATTTATCAACGTTGAACCTCATTTTCCAGTTTGCTGCCCAGTTTTCCAGTTTAGACAGATCACTTTGCAAAGTGGCAGCATCCTGCATGGAACCTATAGTTCTGCACAATTTAGTATCATCTGCAAAAATAGAAACAGTACTTTCAATGCCCACCTCCAGGTCATTAATAAACAAGTTGAAAAGCAAGGGACCTAGTACAGAGCCCTGCGGTACTCCACTAACAACACTGGTCCAATTAGAAAATGTTCCATTTACCACCACTCTTTGTAGTCTATCTTTTAGCCAGTTCTCTATCCAGGTACAAATACTATGTTCCAGGCCAACATTCCTTAATTTAACCAGTAACCTTTTGTGTGGCACTGTATCAAATGCTTTAGCAAAGTCTAAGTAAATCACATCCACTGCCATCCCAGAATCGAGGTCTCTACTTACATTCTCGTAAAAAGAAATTAAGTTAGTCTGGCAAGATCTATTACGCATAAAACCATGCTGGCACAAACTCATAGTATTATGATTTGCTATGAAGTCCAGTATCTTATCCTTTATTAACCCTTCGAAAAGCTTTCCTAATACTGACGTCAGACTAACTGGCCTATAGTTTTGAGGCTGAGAACGGGATCCTTTTTTGAATAGAGGCACCACATTAGCAATTCGCCAGTCTCTCGGCACAATGCCAGATCTCAATGAATCCTGAAAAATTAAGTAAAGAGGTTTGGCAATCACAGAGCTAAGCTCGCTAATTACCCTGGGATGAATACCATCTGGCCCTGGACCTTTGTTAATCTTAACATGTTCAAGTCTCTTTTGAATTTCTTCATGTGTGAACCATGCATCATTAGTTGTATTACTATAATTGGGAGTGTTAAGAAGGAAACCTTCACTTACTGGTTCTTCATTTGTGTACACAGATGAAAAATACGAGTTCAGAATCTGCGCTTTTATTTTGTTTTCATCAACCAGCTGACCCCCCTCTGATAGTAAGGGTCCCACCCCTTCCTGCTTCATTTTTTTACTATTGACATATTTAAAAAATAATTTTGGATTTTTTTTACTGCTTGCTGCAATATCCTTTTCTATAGCAATTTTAGCTTGCCTTATAGCTTCTTTGCATGATTTATTGGCCTCCTTGTACCTTATAAATGTTTCGGCTGTACCAGCTAACTTGAAAGCCTTAAAAGCACGTCTTTTCTTACCCACCTCAACACCAACGCTTCTATTGAACCAAAAAGGTTTTGCTTTGCAACGACGTTCCTTGCTTACAAGTGGAATATACTGACAAGTATATTTATTAAGCAGCATTTTAAAGACTTCCCATTTTTGTTCTGTGTTTAACCCTGTGAAAAGCATTTCCCACTTAATATGTTGCAGAGATGCCCTTATACTGTCAAAGTTTGCACGTCTGAAATTTAGTGTTTTAGTTACTCCCTTATAGAATTGCTTCTGCAACAGAATCTCAAAGGAGACCATGTTATGATCACTATTCCCTAAATGCTCACCCACACAAATGTTAGAGATGAGTTCAGTATTGTTAGTTATTACAAGGTCCAAAAGAGAGTTATTCCTAGTAGGTTCTTGAACGAGCTGGAATAAAAAGTTGTCATTCAGCATATTTACAAACCTACTAGCTTTTTCTGTCTTAGCAACCCCATTACCCCAGTCAATGTCTGGATAATTGAAGTCACCCATAGCAACAACTTGACCCAGCTGTGAAGCCGCTTGTATCTGCAAGAGTAGCTCGGCTTCATACTCGACACTTATACGAGGTGGTTTATAGCATACACCAATGATAATTCTTTTTGATACCTTTTGCCCAGTCGAAATCTCTACCCAGAGTGATTCTACACCCTCACCAGTGCCAGCTATTTTTATTTCTTTAGCGCATGGCTTTAATTCAGGCTTTACATACAAACACACTCCTCCACCCTTTTTAATCCCTCTATCCCTCCTAAAAAGGGTGTAACCATTTAAATTCACAATCCAGTCACATGTTTCATCCCACCAGGTCTCAGTGATACCAATTATATCATAATTTTTAGAGCATGCAATTAATTCTAGGTCTCCCATTTTACCTGACAAACTCCGTGCATTTGCCAGCATACAGCGGAGGTTATTACTTTTACTTTTGAAATGTGCATTACTTGGTAAAGAATTATACGTTAATTTAGTATTATTCTGTTTTCCTTGTAACAGAGGGACCTCCTTAGCTGGTAAACTGTATGCCCCCCTCACTCCTCCCCCATGACCCCTTACTAACCCCACTGCCCTAATCTACACTAGCTTCCCCATAATCCTTTCTCTCACCCACCCCCCCCTTGCCTAGTTTAAACACTCCTCCAACCTCTTAGCCATTCTTTCCCCTAGCACCGCGGACCCCCTTCCATTGAGGTGCAAACCGTCACGGCTGTATAAGTTGTACCCCAACGAAAAGTCAGCCCAGTGCTCTATGAACCCAAACCCTTCCTTCCTGCACCAAGACTTTAGCCACGCATTAAGCTCCCTAAGCTCCCGCTGTTTTCCTAAACTTGCACGTGGCACAGGCAAAATTTCAGAAAAGATTACATTGGAAGACCTTTCCTTGATCTTAGAGCCTAGATCCCTGAAATCATTCTTTAAGGTCTTCCATCTACCATTTATTTTGTCATTAGTACTGATATGTACTAAGACAGCTGGGTCGTACCCAATAATTTGTCTATCCGATCAACCACATGCCGAACCCTGGCACCAGGTAGACAGCAAACTGTTCGGTTGTAGCGATCCGGACAACAAATTACCCTATCCACTTTCCTAATAATTGAGTCCCCTACAACCACAATCTGCTTAGGCCTGACTCTACTCTCCCCCCCACCACTACTAGAGAAACTGGTCTCCCGGCTGTTAGAGAGATCAGCCCCATCTAGAATTGCCAATCCAGAGTTCATACTCCCATGATCTTCACACAATCTGGCAAATTTGTTGCGATGTATAATCTCCGGATCAGCCTCCATTTTCCTTTTGCCCACCTTAGATTTTCTAACTGTCACCCAGCTAGCTGCCTCAACATCCTGCTGCTGTTCTGTTCCCCCCAAACTATCTGACCCCGCTAGGTCCTGCTCAGTGAGCAAAAGACTCCTTTCAAGATTGTCAATCGACCGCAGTGTTGCAATTTGTTGCTCTAGTGCTCTAACTTGAGCCTCCAAAGTGGCAATTTGCTCACAACCACCACAGAGGTAAGCATTTTGGATCTCTTGTTCCAAATCTGCATACATATGGCAGACTGTGCACTGAGTCAGACCTTCAATCTTGCTAGCACTCATTATCCCAGTTACAGATCAAAACAGGAAAAAATATAAATAAATATATAAAATAAAAATGAGGGTTTAGAACAAAACTTTTGACCTAGTTTGAACCTCCTTTAGTTTTCAACTCCGGTGTTTGTAACTCCACTTACAGATCCCCCACTTAACTCCGGTGTTTGTAACTCCACTTACAGATCCCCCACTTAACTCCGGTGTTTGTAACTCCACTTACAGATCCCCCACTTAACGAGCAAACACTTAAGAGAAGCTAACACTAGAGCAAGCTCCACTGGAGTCCCAGGGGTTCTATTTATACAGTCTGTTCAGGTGCAACTAATCAAACCCCACCCCCTCAAACGGAGGGAAAACTGCAAAGTAAAGCAGGTTGTGACAAACTTGCTGTAAGCACACTAGCACACCAAACTTTGCTGTTTAGCACCCAAGACAGAAAAAAAAAAACCTTTTAAAAAAAAAAAATTAAACCACAGTAGTTAAATATAAACCTTAATATAAAAAAGCAGTTAAGAAATACTTATCCTTTTCAGATGATTTGTTTGCTTTAAGTTGCTTTAAACCTGTCAGCAGCCTGTTTCAAACTGCTGATACTGCCCTCCTCCTAGTAATTTATTGGGTGCTTGTGAACTGTAACCAGTCACATAATTTGAATGGTCATTGGTTGATTACTCAATTGTAATGGCAGAGGTTAACAGATGCAGCATATAAACAAACCTGCCTTGCAACAAACAATTACACAGCCATGCAGACAAATACTGCAGAAAAGGAAGGAGCAACATTGTTTGGCAACCTTTGGCATTAAGCATAATGTCAGTTATTTACAAAATTGCAACAAAACCAGCACTGACTTGCTTAGAAACGTATGTAACTTACACATCTAGCAGGGACAGTAGGGTTGCCGCCTCACCCTTTTAAAACCAAACACATATGAAATCCACAGCCTGCATGGCTAATTATCAACTCATTTAGATGCTGCAGACTGAACTGATTTCTGTGCAGCCATGTATCATGCATCTAAATGAATTGCTAATTAGCCATGCAGGCTGTGGATTTCATATGTGTTTGGTTTTAAAAGGGTGAGGTGGCAACCCTAACTGACAGGCAGAGCAGTGACGAGGGCAGGTAGGTTTTTTGAACATTTTGTGCGCTCTCCCGGGGGGGCGGTTCCACTTCTGGAACAAGATTTAGAGCTCTAAATACCAAAAAATGAAAAAGTTATATTTTTCATGATATAGGGATCTATACCAGAAAAACATTTTACCTTTTTTATGAGGTAAATACACAAAATAATACGTGGACGCCCCCCCCTAAAAATAATATATTTCTGGAAAGTACAAGTGTTATCTCCCATAGTAGCCATTATAATCCAATAATCCAAATTTTTAAAAATGATTTCTTTTTTCTGTGTAATAATAAAACAGTCGCTTGTACTTGATCCCAACTAAGATATAATTAATCTTTATTGGAAGCAAAACCAGCCTATTGGGTTTATTTAATGTTTACATGATTTTCTAGTAGACTTAAGGTATGAAGATCCAAATTATGGAAAGATCCATTATCCAGAAAACTTCAGGTCCAAGCACCTCAATCCCCCCATCTGCACAGTTGAAGTCTCTGCAGCACAAGCCCACACTCCCCCTCCCTCTCACAAACAGTTTCTCTTCAGTACCTGAATGCTGCTCAAATTCCCCAGCACAGCCCAGCACAGGAAGCAATATTCACAAAACAGTTTTGCAAATTGCGAATTTATGTTACCGTCAACTCCTCTGTTTAGTCTCTGAAGAATAATTGTGTTACAAATCTTTCCCCATTATAGTTAACATAATATACACACAAAACCAGTTTGCATTTTTTGCATGTTTTGTTAAACTGCTAAGTTTATAATAAACATGCAATTTTTTAATGTTTTGTAACAGATTACTGGATCTATCATAAAGGTAATATTGTTTCCCATCTATTTATCATCACAGTTTTTGGACTAATAAATAAAAATGTGCAGCTGCTTTATATAAGAACTCAAAACCAATGTAGGCAAGAGCTCAGAAAATCATATTTACATGAAATAAATAGGTTGTGATATGTTCCCCTTAACAATATACATTAATTCAGTTATCTATGTTTGTGACATAGAGGGTATGTATGTTACTATATTTTCTGTAACTGTTATCAGATTTAAATATATCTGTTGTATGTTGTTCTTTCCCCAACAAGTTTTCTTTGTATAGATGTCCAAACTGTTCACATACCTTGTTCTTTTCGATATCCATGTCCAGGATCCTAGATTTCTGTAATAATCACTTGTGATCTCACTTCTCAAATTAAACTGTCTGTACAGCCCGTTTAATTGAACTCCTTTCTTATATAAATATTACATTGGTATTGCCTGCATATTGCTGAACCCACTTCATTTCCTATTGGTCTCCTCCCAGGGAGGTGGGGATGGACACGTAATATGTTTCTGACAGGGCAGTGTAAAGTCCTACTTCAAGGAGTCATACTCAACTTTCACACATATTACTGTACGATAATTATTACCAAGGGAACAGCAAATATGTATTACTGAGTAATAAAGGCACACAATTAACATTTTGGTTACCTGTTTGTAGCAAACAGAATTTGTTGTTGCTACACTATGTTTTGTGTCTATTAACCCTGTTTGTTTCCCCTGTGTGTGTTCACCTTATTTAATGTTGTTTTTTTGTGTTTGCCTGTACTCCCTTGTTTGTTCCTTCTATTTGTATTCCATTTGATTTTGTTTAGCTTTTTTTAGTTTTACCTGCCATGGGTGAGATCATCAGCTCTGCCTTTAATGGAGCATGAGGAAAAGCAGCACGAGTGAGACTGGACACGGAGGATGGGAGGGGCAGCTGAACATGAGAGGGAGAGAGAGATTTTGCCATGGTGGGAGGGGGAGTGAGAGACTGTGAGGAGGAGAAAGAGCTATAGAGAAGGCATAGGACAACGCATGCAGCAAAGGTATTTGTGCGCAGCATGTCCGTAGGAGAGGCATCATGGGTGGGCGGAGAGAAACATGAAACCGGAGACGGAGGGGCTGGGAGAGAGAGACCTGAAATTAAAGTAAGAGCGACGATAGTTGAGAGGGACAGAAGCAGCGCGCCTGTAAAGTAAGAGAGTTATGCGTGGAAGACAGGTGGGCAGGTGGGAGGGGGTTACAAATGGAGAGAACGCTGTAGGGAGAGTGCAGCAGCTGCAAGTGCTGTCACTTTAAGCTTATAAACGGCGCGTTCTGACGCCAGAACGCACCGTTTATAGGGATATAATTTACAGTCTGGTCCCATAGGGAAATGACCAGACTGTAGATTATATATATATATATATATATATATATATAAAACACAAGGGTTAGAACACTGGTGGGTTAAAGCCAAGGGAACCTGGAACCTAGTTTTTTATATACATCCCCTACATATAGGGGAATGCTTGACATGGACAGTGATCGTGACACAGGTGGGGTGTGGGTATGGGAGGTCCCTAGGGGAGTAGTATATAATATAGACAGTAATGACAACATCACCATGGGATGACAGAATTGTCCAAAAAAAAGGGGGTGAGGAGAACAAGCCCCTGGGATAAAAGTACCGCTATTTATAGACCGACTGAAGACAAGTCAAATTTAGTACATTGGGCTTTCTATTGAGCTTGTAACGAGTGAAATGTGACCATGGATAATAGTTACATCCTCAAAGATTTTGCAACATAGTAACCCTTAAAACCATTGTAACAGGATACAAAAAGGAATTTCAACTTGGGTTATAGATATGGGTTAAATTGTGTTTTGATTTTAACCTGTTTTTAACTTTACTGATGAGTTGTTGGGCCAAATGAATTACAGAAGTGATAATGATAATATATTAATAATACATTAATGGTTTAATATGTATATAGTGGGATTTTACATATGAATAGTAATTATCTCGTTATGTTAAGCATGACATGACATCATCATTGTAGTTTCCCGCCAGTTTATGTATATAATGCTTCCCTGTATGTGACCAATACACTTTGAGAAAGGCCTTGGAGGAGGCCGAAACGTTAGGCTGTAAGCTTTGCAGTAAAAACACTTTTATTTATACGCATAAGACCTGTGAGTGTGGATCTTCTTGGATTTCTGCATATATATATATATATATATATATATATATACAACACTCAGCTCAAATGACCAACAAAAATAAATATCAATCTTTGTGTAAGGTGTCAAAGTCATTTATGAGGGGATCTGCAAGAGACAAGCAGATAATATGGGTTGAGATAATATGAGTCAAAGAGTCTAAGTATAAATTAGGGCTGAATTATTGAAGTGTAGAATCAAAGGAATTCCATATGAGGTCTTAGTCCATATCTAGACAAATTGGTATTTTTGTCCTGGTGCAGTCTTTTCTTAGTCCACATAATTAGGCCTAGGTTTAGTCCATTCTTCAGAGAATTGAAAGTTTCCATTAATGTGTATTCCCACACTTTTCTTTCATCATCTGTTTTAAAATTGCCCTTAAGTACCAACATTCTTAAATCCTTTATGGATTGATGAGGGCCATTGAAATGATTTTCTATTGGTGTATCCAGTTTTTTTATTGGTTATAGTGAATCAGTGGTGTGTATTTCTCTTTCTGAGACTTTGTCCAGTCTCTCCTATATATAGTCCCCCTGTTATGCATTTAGTACACTGTATTAAATACACCACATTGGAAGAAGAACAGTTGTAGTGACCAGGGATGCTATATTCCTCTAATGTGTCCGGAATTGGTATTTTGTCTGAAGTCAGGATGTGTGGGCAGGGTTTGCATTTTTTTTGCCACAGGGGTATGTTCCATTTTTTGAGGTGTGCAATAAGGCAGTTCTTGTTATTACTGACTTTAGGTTGGGAGGCTGTCAGAATGCTAGGAGTGGTGGGTCTGGGAATATGCTTTTGAGCCTCTCATCCTTCTAAAGTGTACCTTGTAGATCTCTGACTATTTTTCTGAGGGTCCTTAGTTGCAGATTGTATGTAACCACTAGGGGAACCCGATTTATTTCAGGTTTTTGTTTAAATTGGAGACGGTGACTTCTGGGAAACCTGGTGGCTGCAAGAATGTACTGATCTACAATCATGGGGTTGTAGCCCATCTTGATGAAGTCTGCTTTGAGTGTTTTGAGGTGGTGGTTCCTTTCAGCGGTGTCCAAACATATACAATTTTATCGTAAAGCCTGGCTGTAGATTATTGAGTGTTTAGTGTGGTCATATTGGATATGAGGGTTTGTCCATTGGCTTTCGATATATGGTGGTTTGAATAGTATTTCCCTGATGTAAACGATTGTGTCCAGAAAGTGAGTGGGAGAGCAACTAATTTTCAAATTGATAGTTGGATGAAAGTCTTGAAATTGTATTTGTCCAGATTATGAATATGTCATCTATATAGTGGAGGTATGTCAAAGGCTTGATGTTGCTTCTAGTTTTGCCATGAAGAGCCTGGCATACTGGGGTGCAGAGCGTGTACCCATACTGGTTACCATCCGTTGCAGAAATACTTCCTGGCGAAAAAAGGGGTCAGCAACCTTTACTATCAAAAGAGCTATTTTGCCCCCTCTTCCACTAAAGAAAAATAGTCTAGAGCCGCAAAACATAGCACAGCTTATAACCTTTTTTTTTTAAATTATCTTTTTATTTGAGTTTTCAACAGAAAAAGTGGGGGGGGGGGGCAGAAAGAAAAAGGGGAAGAAAGCATACATACACAATAAACAATGGTTGTACATTAGTCTGCATTAATTACACCAAGTATATCATTCCAGCTATCAGTGGGTACACAAGTCTATCCTATAAGCCAATAGTAATATTATTGGGGGGTAGGAGGTATTGAAATGTAGGGGTCATGTTCTGGATGTACATCAAGCCATGGGGAACAAACTTTCTCAAACTTAGTGGGACAGCCACGAGCTTCATAGGTCAGTTTAATGTAGAGAAGTCCTTTATTAACTAGCGATTGGGGGTTGGGGAGACATCCATCGCATCACTACAGATTTCTTAGCATAGTAGTACACTACAGAGCAGTCTTAATAAGAGTTCTAGATCTAGACAATGGGAGTAGGTCCTCTACTATTCCCAACAGGCACACCTCAGGTGTAGCAGTACCAGGGAAGGCCAAGTGTTCCTTTAAGTGGTCAATCACACTAGTCCAGAACCGAGAAACCAGACTACATTCCCAGACCAGGTGGTGGAAGGTGACATTGGGTTGCCGGCATTTAGGGCATCTGGCCTCGGGGGGATCTGCCAAGTTTTTTCAGCTTGACTGGTGTAATATAAAGCTGATGGGTAAACTTAAATTGAATAAGCCGGTCTCTAGTTGATATCAGGAAACTATATAGTCCCTCAGTGGCCTGGTCCCAATAATCTGAACCTAATGCGGGGAGTTCAACTTGCCACTTTTGATAGACTTTAATAAAAGGGTCTGGAGTACAGAGTAGCAACACCTTGTAAAGTCTAGAGATCAGTTTATTATCATTTTCATCCCAGAGGATGTTTTCAAAGCCTAGGGAGGAATACACCAGTTCAAGGGAGGAGAACTGTGTTTTGAAGGCCGCTCTAAGTTGGAAATACCTAAACCATTGAATCTCTTGTTGGCCTGTTTTCTCTTTAAGTTGTGCCATAGTGGGGAAGACAGAGTCGACCAAGAGGTCATCCAGGATTCTGACCCGTAAATGGGGCCAATACTGAAAGTCTGGAATCACCTGTAGATGTGGGAGATTAGCATTTTTCTAGAGGGGTAAATGTGGAGATCTAAGAGGGATTGTCACCTTAAATAATTTGCAGGCAAGGCCCCATGCATGATGTGGAGTAGTGACAGTCGTAGGTAGCCTATCATAGTCCCCTAACTTCCTATAAGGTATGTTTCAAAGTGCCTCAAGGGAACCTAGCAACGTGCCCAACAATATACTATTAGGATTATCTTCAGTGGGATGAAACCAAGAGTGGACATGGTACAATTGCCCAGCAATATAATATAAATATAAATGAGGTAGCCCCAGATGCCTCTGTCTATGGGAGCCACTAAAACCTTCCAGGAAAGTCTGGGTGGTTTGTTGTCCCACAAAAAGGGGACTTTCTGGAAGAAAAGGGGTGAAACCTTCACTGGTGAATTTAGTAGTACATAGAAAAATGTTGGCAGGTATATCATCTTATAAATGTTCACCCGTCCCCAGAGTGTAATGGGTACCTTGGACCATGTCGTGAGGGCCTGTTTAAAACGGATCAAAATTGGGTCTAGGTTATTCATTGGGAAGGAGGTTAAATCCCTACTTATAGTAATACCAAGATATTTAAATTGGGGCACACATCGCAATCCCTGAATAGTAGCAGTTTGGGCTGGAAGTGGGTCTAGTGGCATAATCACAGATTTTTCTTTATTAATAGTCAGACCAGAGAAGGCACTAGAGTCATCCAGTATCTGCATGGCTACAGATAGTGATTGGTTGGGATCTGCGAGAAAGAGGAGGAGGTCATTGGCATATAGGGCCAGTTTTTCTTCAAGGGCACCCAGTCGTAATCCCTTTACCATGATTGTTTGACGCAGTTTAAGGACTAGGGGCTCAATGGCCAAGGCGAAGAATAAGGGAGAAAGAGGGCAGCCCTGACGAGTACCCTGTGATAGAGGAAAGGATTTAGAATTTATATTATTGACCCTAATTTGGGCAGAGGGGGCTTTGTAAAGCAGTTGGACCCATTTGATACAATTTGGGCCAAACCCAAATTTGTGCATAACAGTCCAAAGGTATTGCCATTCAACTGAGTCTGGAGCCTACATTATCATGCTTAAACTGAAGATGGGTGTGGAGCCGCATAAGATTAATAGCGGTGGATTTATGGGGCATAAAGCCCAATTGGTCGGGGTGGATTATAGCAGTGATCACTTTTGCTAGGTGGGTGGCCAGTAGCTTGACAAGGATTTTAGTGTCAGTGTTAATTAACGAAATAGGGCTATAGGAGTCCCATTTCTCAGGATCTTTCCCATCTTTGTGTATTAATATTATGAGGGCAGAATAGAAGGAGGATGGTAAGGAGCCTGATTCCTGTGCATCCGCTATGGTGGTGCCTAGATTAGTCAGTAGGGTGTTGCCTTGGTCTTTATACCAGGCGGGTGGAAGACCATCTGGACCTGGGGTTTTACCAGAGGACAGTCCCATGAGCGCTTCTTGCACCTCTAAGTTAGTGATAGGGCTGTCTAAAAAAGCTGATTCCTGCAGTGTGAGGGCAGGGAAGTCAATCAATGAGAGAAACTGTTCAACTTGTTGTGGAGTTGCAGTAGTATGGGAGGTATATAGGGCAGAGTAGTAGTCACCCATTGTATCTGCAATGTCAGTCAGGTTGGTAATAACCTCTCCCAGGGGGCCCAAAAGTCGGGGAATTACTGTGGGGGAGTGGGTCAGACGGGACAGAAAAGCCAACAGTTTCCCTGCTTTATCAGTTGGCCAGAGTACAGCAACTTTTTATGTGTAAGACTGGATTGTGCTAGTTCCAGGGCTCGCTGACTCTGTTGGACCAAAGCATTACTCTCAGGAGTAGGATTTACCACATGATCGGGCCTCAGCCTGGGATGCAGGTTTCAGCTGCTTCCTCCACCTCTTTTTTGGCAATGCGCTTAGCTAGTGAGATGCTGTTGATAAGCACACCCCGGACGACCGCCTTAGAGGTGTCCCAAAGTGTACCAGTGGGGGCAGAACCAATATTATGATCCCAGTAGTCCTGATATCCTTGTTGGCTCTGAGCTAGCACTTGTGGGTTGGATAACCAGAGAGGGCTGAGGCGCCAACAATTATGTGTTCTAATAGACATTTCCCTAAATGTTAATATTAGGGGACAGTGGTCTGAGAAGGCACGTTGCATGTATTCCATTGATTGAATATATTGTGCACAGTCAAGATTGCATAGTGCCAAGTCTATACGGGAGAAGGTCTTATGTGTTGCTGAATGGCCGGAGTATTGTAATGTCTAGGGGTGTTTCCACCTCCAGAGTTCTAGGAAGTCCATATCTTGAACCCAGTCTCTAAAAACCGTGGAGTGTTTAGTACTGTGCCCTAACCTATCTCTTTCCCCATCTAGCGTGGCATTGAAATCACCAATTAAGCAAAGGGGTAGGAGTGGAAAGGAGGCAAGTGCCGAGAAGGTATGTTCCAAAAGGGATAGAGAGAAGGGGAGAGGCATATATACATTTACCTGATTCAATATTTTACAATGCACAATAATATACCTTCCATAATAATCAGTCCGTATAGAGTGCAAAGTGATTGCAGTCACTTTTAATCATTCCTATACCAACAGTGCACTTGGGGAGAGACTGCAATATCCCACAATGCCCTCTGTTGGTTATATGAAAGAATAACAGTGCGCCCTCTGTTGGTTATATGAAAGAATAAAAGTGACTGCAATATCACACAGCGCCATCTGTTGGTTGTATGAAAGAATAACAGTGACTGCAATATCACACAGCGCCATCTGTTGGTTGTATGAAAGAATAACAGTGACTGCAATATCACACAGTGCCCTCTGTTGGTTATACGAAAGATTAACAGTGATGGCAATATGAAACAGCACCCTCTGCACATGGTAGTGGGACAGTGGGACAATGCACACAGTAATCCGTTTGGCAATGCTCTGTCACCATCAACTTTGCAAAGAAGTCCGGTTGATCGCTGGGGGGGTCGCTTTGGAAGAATGTGCGCTGCTGGGAGACAGGGCTGTAGTTGTGTCTAGGCTTATACTAGAGTCAATAAGTTTTCCCAGTTTTCGTAGGTAAAATTAGGTATCTCGGCTTATACTCGGGTTGGTTTATACTCGAGTATATACGGTAGTTTTTTTCATCATTTATCTTTCCTGAACCCTTTTGACTTAGAGGTTGTCTTGGGCGCTGGGGGTAAATGTCGGTCCAGGGTCCCCAAATTTTATGGAATTTGGTGGGGACTCCCCTTTTTAAGTACATTAAATACTCAGTGTTGCAGGTATCCTGCATTATTGCTTTCCAGGTAGAGAAGTTAGGATGAGGCACTGCTCTTCAGTTCTGGGTGATTAATCTCTTAACTAGTAATAATGCCTCAAGGAGGAAAAGTGACTGATATTGATTTAGCTTCATGTCTTGTATTATGGCCACGACACATGTTTTAGATGTTCTGGCAATTCTCACCTGAAGCACTCCCTCTAAGGTACTTCCCTCCAGTATGTAGTAAGCTTAGTGCAGCTCCACAACATGTGTAGCAAAGGTCTAAAGCACACCTAGTGCAAACATCAGGGGTGGGGGCGTTAATGTAGTGAAGTCTGACAGGGGTGTATTAAGCCCTGTGAAGAATATATGGTTGAATTAGCTATAGTCTGTGGTATGTCCCCTCTTAATGTATACCAAAAGGGGGTGCATGGACAGTGATATGTCGTGGTGCTTGTGTGTGGCAAGGTTTTGTGAAAGGTCAGCCATTGGTTATGTGGAATCTGGCATAGGTCCTTTAATTGTGCAAACGAGATTAGTTTACCATCATGCCAAACATCACCTAAAGTATTCACACCACGGTCTGACCAAAGACTCATTGGGCCTAATTGCACCAATAAGGAGTAGTCTTGGTTGCTCCATAGTGGTGTAAGTGGGTCCGGGTAGGAGATTTAAGAAGTGTAAAGTGAACAATTTTCCACACCTTACGTAGGGAACTGATGGGGGGGAGTAATGCCTGAGATGTAGTGGCAGATTTCCCTAGGATCCAGTTTACTGGATTCAGGGCTGTCATCAGGGGGGGACAGGGGGGACTGTTGTCCCGGGCCTGGATGTTTTGGGGAGTTAAGGGGGGCCCGCCGGTGCTGCACTTACTTGCACTTACTTGCACAGCCGGCTTTACCGGGACATTTCACTGGCGAATCAGAGCACAAGAAACTGAAGATACTTGCATCTGAACTTCCTGGCTAAGGTACTTGCAGTTTTTTTTTCTTTTAACTTGTGGGGGCCCTGACCAACTGTTTTTTTTAAATGTGTGGGGGCCCTGGCTAATATTTTTTTTTTAAAATGTGTGGGGGCCCTTTGCTAGTTTTTTTTTTTTTTTTTAAATGTGTGGGGGCCCTGGCTAATAGTTTTTTTTTTTTAAATGTGTGGGGGCCCTTTGCTAGTTTTTTTTTTTTAAGATGTGTGGGGCCCTGGCTAATTGTTTTTTTTTAAATGTGTGGGGGCCCTGGCTCATTGTTTTTTTTTTTTTAAATGTGTGGGGCCCTGGCCACCAATGTTTTTTTTCTTTAACCATCACCACCTGACCACCAAAACTTGTAGGAAGGGTCTGGGCACCAAAGTTATTTTTTTAACTTGTAGGGGGGCACTTCATGTTTTAATGCCTGTGTCTTGTGTGGCCTTCACACTGAGGGATGGGTGGCGAGGGGGGCCCAGAAAATTTTGTTGTGCGGGGCCCCGTGATTTCTGATGGCAGC
Organism: Xenopus petersii; assembly: GCA_038501925.1. NCBI lineage: Eukaryota > Metazoa > Chordata > Amphibia > Anura > Pipidae > Xenopus > Xenopus petersii. The sequence continues at coordinate 99,943,557 of CM076672.1, forward strand.
CCTGACTGGATTATCAGTAAAGCCAGTCAACTGAGCCCAAAGTGAATGCAGAACTCTATGATGCGAACCTTCCACCCATGTGGTTAAGTGGCACAGTTGTGCTGCCAGATAATATAGATACATATCTGGAAGGGCCAAATCAGCTTTGCTTTTAGCACACATTAAATGTTTCAAGCTTCAGTCGTGGCCTGGAGTGAGCCCACACCAGTTGCCTAAATATAGCATTTATTTTAAGAAAATAAGATTTTGGTATCCATACAGGGGCTTGTTGCAATACGTAGAGTAGCTTGGGTAGAATAATCATTTTTATAAGATGCACCCACCCTGTAGGTTAGCCCATGACTTAAGCTTTTGGGATATCCAATCATTCAACGGGTCTAAGTTAAGGTTTAAGTATAGTTGGGGGAGGGCTGTGACCTTAACTCCGAGGTAAGTGAATTCCGAAACTACTTTAAGAGGAAAGGTAGTCTTTCTTTCCTCCTCTGTAAGTGGATCTAGCATAAGGGCAGTGGATTTGGAATTATTTATTACCAGTCCAGATACAGCGCCAAATTCCATTAAGACCTTCAGGGCATTGGTTAGCGAATCTCCTCTGTCCCCCAGATATAAGAGGCTATCATCCGCATATAACTGAATGCGATCCTCCCTATTTCCCAGAACAAACCCTGTTATATTGTTGAGATTTGATGAGGTAGGCCAGTGGCTTAATGGCCAATGCGAATAATAGAGGGGAAAGCGGACAGCCCTGCTTTCACGGTCGGCACCCTAACCCAGAACTAGTGCCAAGCTCCCTGGTCTCGGCTCAGCTTCACCAGTAGTGTGACCGCCTTTGGCTTCGGGAGGAGCCCTCAGCGTACTCGGCTGCCACCTGGCACTTTTCGAGAGGAGCAAGGCGAAGAGTTCTGGCAAGCAAAGGGGCACGACAATTGTTAAAGTCAGTAAGGCCAAAGGTCACGTACAACAGGAAAGACAGATTTGTGGTCAGACAGGCTGGGTCGAGGCAGGCAGATAGCTAGAATTGTCAGGCAGGCAAGGGTCAAAATCGGGTAATCAATCAGATGGGATGAGGCAGAATCGGAGTCAAATAACAGGTAAGGTTCAGGTTCCAGAGATCAGAGTAGTAAAACAGCCAGGCAGCGTTAAACACCAGAATCAAACAGACTAGAAGCTTATCAGCACAAAGTACAAGGCACCAGGAACAAAACCTATCACGGGCACTGAATACAGACTGACGTCCCTTTAAATACAGTTTGAATTTCGCGCCACTGCGCGCTGACGTCATCACGTCACCACACATGCGCAGAAAACCAGGAAGAGGTGCCCACGCCCCCTAACAGACTGGCGCCTGCAAGGAACAGTTTGGCGCGGTGGGCGTCCCTGCCGTCCCCCCACTAGACCACCAGGGTAAGATTTTATTACATTACCCCCCCTCTCTAGGAGGGCCACTGGACCCCCAGGCTTCTCAGGAAACTTAGCATGGTATTGCTTCTTGAAGTGGTCAGTTTTGATGTCATCAACTGAGACCCAAGAGTTCTACTCAGGACCGAAGCCCTTCCACCTAGTAAGATATTGTAGCTTACCTCGCACAAGGCAGGAATCGAGGAACTCTTGGATCTCATATTCAGGCTGACCTTCAACCAACACTGGGGGAGGAACAGACAAATGACAAACATTAGTGGCAGGTTTTAAAAGAGAAACATGGAAGGAATTAGAAATTTTAAAATTAGCGGGTAATTGAAGACGTACAGAGGAAGGATTGATTATTGCAATGATGGGGCATGGACCAATGAACCTGGGACTTAATTTGGGAGAGGGAACCTTCAGCTTGATTTGTAGACAAACATACTAAGTCCCCCACCTTGTACTGGGGTGCTTCCCTACGGGATTTGTCAGCAGCTTTTTTCTGGGGAAGCTGCAGACAAAGAATTGTGCACCTGAGACCAAATTTCAGAAAATTTAACAACAGAGGAATTGGCAAGGGGTACAGGGGTATTAGAGCCAGAAAAAGAAAACGCTTTGGGATGAAAGCCATTGACAATAAAGAAAGGAGACTCTCCTGAGGAGGAATGGGTAGCATTATTGTATGCAAATTCTGCCCAGGGTAACAGCTCGGACCATGTAGACTGATTATTGGACACATAGCACCTAAGATATTGTTCAAGGGACTGGTTTACCCTTTCGGTTTGACCATTCGTTTGGGGGTGATAGGCAGAGGAAAAAGAAAATTCAGTTCCAACCAGAGAACAGAAAGCACGACAAAATTTTGAAACAAACTGAACCCTCCTGTCAGAAATAATATTTTCAGGAAAACATGAAATTTAAAAACATGAGTAATGAATAAGTCAGCCAGGGATTTAGCAGAAGGGAGATGCGGAAGAGGAATTAAAAGAGCCATTTTACTGAACCTATCAACCACCACCCAAATCACAGTCTTACCCTGAGAAGGGGGCAACTCAACAATAAAATCCATGGAAATGTGGGACCAAGGTTTCTCTGGAATGGTTAAGGGATTTAACAGACCCTGGGACAGATCATGAGATGACTTAGACCTTTGACAGATTGGACAGGAGTTGACAAAAGTTTTGGTATCTTGTTTGAGAGAAGGCTACCAGGTGTCCCGCCATTTTAGAATCGTGAACCTCCTTCAAAACTTGCTCCCTAAGCTCCTCAGGAACAAACCATCTCCCAGAGGGAGTATCAGTAGGGGCAGATGTTTGTAAGGGAAGTAACAGGGAGGAAAGGTCAGATTCTAAAGTGGCCAAAATGAATTCTTTGGGAATGATGGGAGTACACTCACTAGAGTCAGAGGGAATAGATTCAAAACTCCTAGAGAGTGCATCCGCCTTGGTATTTTTGGAACCAGGCCTGAAAGTTAAAGAAAAATTAAACCTTGAGAAGAATAAGGCCCACCTGGCTTGCCTAGAATTCAGGCGTTTATATATGCCTGTATAGACCATCACCACATGTTTTGCACCCTCTAAGAGATGCCGCCATTCCTCAAAGGCCAATTTGACAGCCAACAATTCCCTGTTCCATATGTCGTAATTTACCTCTGCAGGTAAAAACTTCTTAGAGAAAAAGGCACAGGGATGTATTTTGTTGGTTATCGGGTGCCTTTGAGAAAGGACTGCCCCCGCTCCCACCTCAGAAGCATCAACCTCCACAATAAAAGGAAGAGCGGAATAAGGCTGTTGAAGAATAGGGGCAGAACTGAACTCCTTTTTGAGGGTTTCAAAAGGTTGTAAGGCTTCAGGAGGCCATATACTGGAATCAGCGCCCTTCTTAGTTAAATTTGTGATGGGGGCCACAATAAGAGAAAAATTCAAAACAAAGAAATCTTTGAACTGCACGTAACGAAAGAGGTTGGGCCCAATCCAGGACAGCTCTCACCTTGCCTGGATTCATTTCTAGACCCTTGCTGGAAATAATAAGCCCAAAAAACTGAACAGAAGAGACCTCAAAGGTACATTTCTCTAGTTTCGCATAAAGGTTATTTTCCCTTAGTCTTCGTAAGACTTCACAAACATGATTACGATGCTCACTTAGATTGGAAGAGAAAATAAGAATATCATCTAGATAGACCACTACGAATACCCCCAGCAGATCTCGAAAGATGTCATTGACAAATTCTAGAAAAACTGCTGGGGCGTTACAGAGCCCAAAGGGCATTACTAAATATGTAATTTTAGCCATCCCTGATGTTAAATGCCGTTTTCCACTCATCCCCCTCTCTAATACGAATGAGATTGTAAGCACCTCTAAGATTAAGCTTGGTATAGACTTGGGCACCTTTAACCTGGTCAAAAAGCTCAGAAATTAGAGGAAGGGGGTAGCGGTTCTTAATGATGATTTTATTTAAACCCCTGTAGTCTATACAAGGAAGAAGGCCACCGTCTTTCTTACCCACAAAGAAAAACCCAGCACCGGCAAGAGAATTAGAGGGCCGGATGAAACCTCTCTCAAGGTTTTCTTTGATATAGTCCCTCATTGCTTGGGCTTCAGGTAAAGAAAGAGGATAAGTATGACCATGAGGAGGAGAGGAACCTGGAACTAGGTCAATGGGACAGTGATACTGTCTATGTGGGGGTAAGGTTTCTGCAGCTTTCTTGGAAAAGACGTCGGCATATGCTGAATAGGCTGCAGGTAAACCCTCTAGTGAGGTAGTTGCTATTATTGGAGGAATACAGACACCCCCACAATTTGAACCCCACTGAGAAATCTCCCCCTTAACCCAATCAATATGGGGATTATGAAACTGGAGCCAGGGTAACCCCAAAATAAGAGGAGAAGAGGCACCTTCAATAAGAAAAAGGGATATCTCCTCACAGTGAGAATCGTTGATACACAATGATAGGAAGTTTTTTTTGTTAACTACACCTGACACTAGGGGTCTTTTGTCCACCACTAAAATTCTCATGGGGGTACACTGAGGGACCAAAGGAATGGCATGTTTGGCTGCGAAAGCAGCATCCAAAAAATTACCCTCCATCCCTGAGTCCACAAAAGCGGACAAATAAACAGAGCCCGTAGGCCAGGACAATTTAACTGGTAAAAAACCTTGGAGGCAAATTGGGGAAAGGAAAGGCCTGCACCCAAATGGAGCTCCCCTTCTCCATTTAGGCTTGGGCGTTTCCCTGCCTCTTAATACATTGTTTAAGAAAATGACCCTTATCCCCACAGTATATACACAGCCCAAGGGTACGCCTGTGTGTCTTTTCCTCAGGAGAAAGATGAGATCAACCTAATTGCTTAGGCTCCTCCTGAGGTGAAGACTTAACATTGGTCACCAAGTTAGGGTTTACATTAGAAACCCTAGAAAAATTAGAATTACCCCTTTCACCCCTTCTTTCCCTTTGCCTCCTATCGATCTGAATGGCTAGGGACATGAGATAATCCAGATTGGACGACAAGGGATAATTCACAAGGCTATCTTTAATAGACTCCGAGAGCCCAATACGGAACTGGCTACGAAGAGCCGTGTCGTTCCAGCCAGTTTCAACTGCCCACCGGCGGAATTCGGTACAATACACCTCCGCATCCCGTTTTCCCTGACGTAATTTACGAATCGCGGAGTCGGCAGAAGATGCACGATCCGGGTCATCGTAGAGTATCGTCATGGTGCTAAAGAACGTATCTAAGGAAAAACGGGCAGGATCAGTGGAGGGCAATCTAAGGGCCCAAATTTGGGGATCACCCTGTAACAGGGTCATCACAAACCTTACTTTTTCCTCACCAGTTGGAAATGTGTGTGGGAAAAAGCTAAGATACAATTTACATGCCTCTTTAAAGACAAACAATTGGGTTCTGTCACCACAGAATTTTGCGGGAAACGTAATCTTGGGTTCATGGGGCTTAGTAGTGTCACCCCACATGGCAGGAGAACCCACAGGAACAGGCAGCTGCTGTGGAGCTTGCGGAGTCTCCAGCTGGCGGGTTAAATTGTGAAAACCCTGTAGGAGATAGTTCTGCTTTTGCTCCTGATCCTCCAAGCGCTGTAGCAGAGTGGTAAGAAGCGCTTCGGTAGTGGTTGGAGTGGACGGAGCAGCAGCAGCAGCATCGGCGTGACCTTCGTCTTCCATGGCCTGTGATAATGTCACGGTCGGCACCCTAAACCAGAACTACTGCCAAAGCTCCCTGGTCTCGGCTCGGCTTCACCAGTAGTGTGACCGCCTTTGGCTTCGGGTGGAGCCCTCAGCGTACTCGGATGCCACCTGGACTTTTCGAGAGGAGCAAGGCAAAGAGTTCTGGCAAGCAAAGGGGCACGACAATTGTTAAAGTCAATAAGGCCGAAGGTCGCGGTACAACAGGAAAGACAGATTCGTGGTCAGACAGGCTGGGTCGAGGCAGGCAGATAGCTAGAATTGTCAGGCAGGCAAGGGTCAAAACCGGGTAATCAATCAGATGGGATGAGGCAGAATTGGAGTCAAATAACAGGCAAGGGTCAGGTTCCAGAGATCAGAGTAGTAAAACAGCCAGGCAGGGGCAAACACAGAAATCAAACAGACTAGAAGCTTATCAGCACAAAGTACAAGGCACCAGGAACAAAACCGATCACGGGCACTGAATACAGACTGAAGTCCCTTTAAATACAGTTTGAATTTCGCGCCACTGCCTGCTGACGTCATCACATCAGCGTGCATGAGCAGAAAACCAGGAAGTGGTGCACGCGCGCCCTAACAGACCGGCGCCTGCAAGGAAGCAGTTCAGCGCGGCAGGCGTCCCTGCCTTCCCCCCACTAGACCACCAGGGTAAGATTTTATTACACCTGCCTGGTGCCTCGGTGGAAACGGAAGGAAGGGGTAGACATATTACTTGTTTTAGAGGCAGTGGATTTTCCTGGCATGAAACTGGTCTGTTCTTCGTGGACCAGGTGATGAATTACTTCACCTAATCGCATGGTCAATACCTTTGCTAAGATTTTAACATCTGTTGTAAGTAGTGAGATTGGTCGTTATGCATCACAGTGTTTGGGGTCTTTACCGGGCTTGTTGAGTAGCACAATTGTGGCATTATACATGGATGGAGGTAGGGACTGGAGTTGCACCGCATCCTTAAGGGTCTCACACAGTTTTGGGTAATTTCTTTTTTGAATTGTTTATATATTTCAATTGGTAGACCATCCATCTGGATTACCATTAGGGAAGGCATCGATAGCTTCGGAAATTTCTTGCACTGAGATATCCGCGTCCAGGGTTCTGACCTGCTCTACCATTAGAGCAGGCAGGTGAATATCAGTGAAATATGCTGCCATTGCCTCTGGGGAAGCTGTAGTTTTAGATGTATAGAGATGGGTATAAAAGTCTTGTAGAATCCCTAGTACCTCCCTGGGTTGGCTATGTAACACTCCCTGTGAGTCTTAAAGATCAGTAATTACTTGTACCCTGGCCATATATGCTAGTAGTTTTCTGGCCCGTTCACCTTGCTCATAAAAGTTAGCCTTGGAGAAAAGCAGTTTCCTCTTCGTTTTTACATGCATATGTGCAGCATATGCCTGTTCTGCTTGGCATAACACTATTAATGTGGGTGGTGAGGGGTTTGCTTACATACTAGAAGTAAGGGTATCAACTTCTTGACTTAACTGCATTTCGAGACGGCGTGAGGCTTTTTTAATGGCTGTAATCTCAGTGTGGAAAATAGACCTGAGAGTGGCCTTGAAGGCCTCCAAAACTGTTGGGGTATTGACAGGGGTGTAGTCTAAGGAGAAGTATTCCTTAATGGACCTGGCAATTGCTGCATCGTTATTTATGATATTGAGCCAGACTGGATTGAAGGACCATTGTTTATTACCTTGGGAGGTGGGGCCAGTATGCCAGGTTGTTTTTAAGCGGAGCGTGGTCAGAGATACCTCTTGTCTGATAATGAGCACCTTGTATATTTGAAAGGAGGCCTTTGGAGAGAAATACCATATCTAACCTTCATAGGGACATGTGAGTTGTGGAAAAGCAGAAGAATCTGGGCTGTGAGGGAAGCTGTTAAATTAGATGCCATGGTACTCGAAGTATTTCCAGAGCTCCTTACTCTATCCAAATGTTCATTTAAAACTGTGTTAAAATCGCCTCCACATATAATTTGAGCATGTGGGAGATCCGATTACAGTTAAATTATCCTGGGCCCGCCAGTCAATGGCCAGGATACATAGTGCGAGGCATGGGTGGAGAGCAAGATAGAATGCTAGATACGCCATGCTAAATTGAGCCAAAACTATGAAAAGTATAGTGCGACACAAATGTGTCTAAAATATGTCAGCATGGATCCATTCAGAAAAGTTGTACAGTACCCTGTATGTGAAAGTAAATAGCGTTAGTAGTATGTTAAACACAGGCTCATGTGAATAATAGTCACCCGGGAGAAGGTGCAAGGATCCCCACAACCAATGCTGGAATAAGCAAATTTTGTAATCCAATTGGGGGTCTGTGAGGACTTCGAGAGATGAGCTTTATAGTGCTGCGTTATCCAGCCACGTAGAGACTTCTTGTGGGGAAGAAGCAATTGGGTACTGCCCAATCGCCTGAATCCGAAGCTTAGCAGGATACAACATGGCACACACGATTTTCTTTTCCCTCAGACATTTCTTAACCTCCTGAAAGCGTGATCTTTGCCGTTGAACCTCCAGCGAGAAGTCAGGGTAGAGAGATATCCTGGTATTCCGGAAAGTAATCTGTTGCATATTTCTTGCCATCCTGAGTAGGGCATCTCTGTCCTTAGCGTTTAATAGCTGTGCAATTAAGGCCCTAGGAGGGGCCCCTGGGATAGGAGGGTGCATTGGGATCCTATGGGCTCTTTCTACTGTGAAGGCAGAAGAAAGCAAGGGCTCTTCAAAGGTTTCTCTTATCCAGGATTCTAGGAACTTTTCCCTCCGCCCCTTCAGGGAATCCCACAAACCTTATGTTATTCCGTCACAGACGGTTCTAAAGATCATCCGATTTTGCTTGACACACTGTGAGTGTCTGCTGGAGTGTCACTCTGTTGTGGGACAGGTGCACATGTATTTTCCAATGTGTTAATACGATGCTCAGCTTCTACCGTACGTTCCCGAAGCTTTTGAATGTCCTTTTTAAGTACGGAGCGCTCCACTTTAAGCTCTTCAGTTTTGGCAGTAATCAGTGTTGTGCAGGTTTTCCTGGTCGCTTTTATCTCTGCAAGCAGATCTGCCAGCGTTGGTTCCTGTGCTGTGTGGGAGAGGAATCTGGGGAGGATGATGCAGACTGATTTCCAGTATTTTTAATAGGTTAACTGCCTCCGGAGCTTTTTTGAAGGTTTTGTTGGGGCCCATCATGGAATAAGGAGGCAAGGCTAGCCAAAGAGGCCGGTGTAGTCAGTGGTGGAGTGATACTTTATCTCACCAGGGAGGGATTTTGTTCTGGCTGGCAGAGCCCAACAGAGATGCAACCTTTCACATAGATGCAGGGGTGCTTCGCCAATGAGGCGAGTTGAGGCTGTCACCTCAGACGGCAGCACCTCACTAGGTACCAGGGGCAGCAAAAATGCTGCTCCTGGTACTTTAAGAGCGAATTTCCGGGGCAGGGGGGGCAGCAGCAATTGCTGCTGCCTCAGGCGGCGGAGGGGCCAGGATCGCCCCTGCATAAATGTAGTAGCTACGCCCCTGGGGGTCCTTAATTAGCCTTTAGATTAGGTCTCAGGCTGGCAGGGGGACTATTGTCCGAAATAGTTGTCCTTGAGGTATTTAACAGCATTCCTTTCTTGGGCAATGAAATTGTGGTTTTGATTCTTCTGCTTTGGCCAGGATGTCCCAAAATGAAATATAATGAAAGAAAAGTGTGGGAATACAAATTAATGGAAACTTTCAATTCTCTGAAGAATTGATTAAATCTGGGCCAAATTATGTAGACTAAGAAAGGACTACACCAGGTCAGAAATACCAACAGGTCTGGATATGGACTAAGAGATCATATGGAATTCCTTTGATTCTACACTCCAATAATTCAGCCCTAATTTATACTTAGACTCTTTGACCCATATTATCTTGACCCATATTATCTGCTTGTCTCTTGCAGATCCCCTGTTAAATGACTTTGACACCTTACACATAGATTAATATTGCTTTTTGTTGGTCATTTGACCTATGACCTGAATGTTGTATATATACCAGAGAACACCACCGCTTCATTGTAATCAGCTTGAAAAAGAAACTAAAATGTTCTGAAAGCTTGCTATGATTGTATTAGTTAGCCAATAAAAGTATCACCTTTATACCACTTTTGTTTTTTTTTTTTATTTCAAAGGGTTGCCCTGTAACATTTTCACTGGCTAACTTTACCTGCAATGAAAAAGTAACTGAAACGTTAATGACAGCAAATCTTGATTGTCATACACTAAAGCCTTTGCCTAGTCCAGTAGTATGCTTGTATGGGACTTCGATAAAGAGTGTTAGCAAATTTGTTGACTGAAACCTTCCCTCCAGTACTGCACTTAACTCTAAAAGAGGAATAAAGAGGAATATTAAGAACAAGTGTAAGAAATTGCCATCTTGATTTTGTTATTTAATATGAAAGCTGTTGTGCAGGGAACTTACATGAAGCCCTGATTATCATAACAAAGGTTTTCCTGTGACTACTAAGGTCTTTGTCTGCTGTGGGGACCATAAAACTGATTAAAACTTGCTCAACAGGATGTAGGCAAGTTGGGGGTTTATCACAGCATCTTGGCAGTTGGGATGGTTTCTGTGGGGGAAGGTGAGAACCCAGGATAAAAGAACGCTGGACAAATGTGAAGGGGGCTGGGCAGCTGAAAGGCGGCAGCTAGAGAGCTGGAGAAGCCAGAAGAGACTGGGACAAGAGATGTGAGGAATGAAGACCAGAGGGGAAGGCAGAGATGAAGCCAAACTCTATTCCCCTGCCTTTTTGGTAACAACTATGTAGACATGTGTAATGTGTAACTGTAAATATTGTAATTTTTGTTTAGTCTAAGTGTAATCATTTATGTAGAACAATCAATTGATTTATTTGACAATACATCACTTTACTATACGCTCATTGGTATGGATTCATTGTCTGCTTGCTCAAAAGAACCAGAAACCCTAGTATGTGAGTTGAGGTATATTATTAATAATGATATAATATATATAGAAACTTAGAAATGGTGATCCAGTGCAGGAGTTCAATGCATGCCATTTAATCCATATTTATGAGTGTTTAATATTGTGTAGTAAATTAGTTGATTGTTTTGCATTGTTCTAATAGTTGTTAAATAATCATGGAAGTTTTAGCCAAAAAGATGGCCATGGTCAAATGCACAGGACAGATTGTTAAATGTATGCAAGGATCTCCAGATCCATGGGCTAAGGCTCAAGATTATGTGGCCAGCAGGCCCGGGCCAAGCAACCTGGGTGCCCAAGGCAACCCGGCTGGCCAATTCACCACCTTGCCGGCACAGCTCCCAAGTGCGCATGCACGCGCGCATCCGGGATTGCGCGCGTCACTGTGTGTGCACGCGTCTGGGAGTGTGCACGTCATGGAGGATACACATTCCAGAGTGCGCATGCGCACACTTCCCGAAATGCACATCTGCAGTCAACATTTAAATTTGTGGAGGTGGGAACGAGTGCCGATGGAATAGAAAGGGTCCGGACCAGGGGTAGGTTGAAGGAAGAGGTACGTGCTTGGCGCCCCCACTTCATTGCGCCCTAGGCACGTGCCTCTTCTGCCTACCCCTAGTTCCGGCTCTGGTGGCCAGGGCAATTCATGACAAATCTCTGTCTAAGTCAAAGGGCAAAGGTGCACTGGTTTTTGCTGCCTGTTGGATAGCAGAACAGTATAAAATTTTATCTGTGCAAAAAGGGAATCTTGAAGAAAAGGTTCATTGTTTAAATGTGTTAGTAGATTCTCTTAAATGTTCTGTAGAAAATGCTGCTGCTATTACAGTTAGCAAACAACTGCAGAGTACAAGCAGGTTTGCATAGAGAATGAGCAGCTCAAACAAAGGCTGAGGGATGCAGAAAGTTTTGTTGCAACCTTCAGAAAAGCAGGGCTGATCATTCAAATTGCAAATCTGATCTTAAACAGTTAAAGGCTCAGTTAGGAGCAAGAGATTGTGTAGTTTCTGCAGTTAAGTAGAGAACGCTGCTAAAAATGATAGAAATGTAACTGATGGGAAATGCATAAAAGACAGTAATATGAATTGTGAATTAGCAGTCAAAAGTAAAATGCTAAATGTGGATTGTTGTAGACAGGCCAAGCCTCCTATAGTGACATTGCAATGTACAGAAAATAGGACTGTGGGACAAAAGCAGGACGTTCCTAAAGCCCAGGTTTACAAACCTATTCAACCCAGGAAGCAGCCTGGCAGTGAAAGGGTGTTTGCCATTAAGGCTACCCACCCTGAGAAACAAAGTGTGTACAGAACAGATAAAAAATGTACACAAAAGAAAGTGTTTAGATGCTATGCATGTTACAGAGTTGGGCACATAGCAAGAAATTGTACCATGCAATTTAACAACACAAACAATCATAAAAATGTTTACAATGGAAATGGAAGTTGGAAGTCCTCTAGGTGGGGATTCCAAAATAAAAGCAAGAGTTGGAATACATGGATACCATGTTCTTAAAACTCAAAATGAAAGGTGAGTGAAGAGAACTCAAGTCTGAAAAATGCATGAGGAAAATTTAACAATGAATTGGAGAGTCTCAAGATAGAGATTTCTCAAAGGAAAAGAACAAAAGATGATGTAAATCGGTGCCAATGTCTTCGATGAGTTTGTTTTCCAGGTAACAGGATGGCAGATCACAAAAAGAAGAATTTCCCTTCCCATTTTATCTCATGGAAAAAAAAAGTTATAGATGATCTATTTGGGTTTCTTTCTTCACTTTTTGTACTTAAGGGAAAGCCTCTAAATAGATATGGTACAGTCAGGTTTAACAAATTCTAAAATATTTCTGTTTTTAATAGTTAGAATTGCCTGCACTGTGGAGTTTTGAAAATGGTTGCTGCTTTAGTCTACAGAAGAGTAAATAGCACTGAGGCATATTTTGGAAAAAAAAAATTTGGTGTATTTTTTTGAGTGACATTTTTGTTTAACCCTTGTTTCAGCAGCAACAGGTTATGAACATTTTTTACATAGACTGCATGCTGCTTGATTACTTCAGTATGTGTTATGTGTTCTGGATCAAAGCAGTATTCACTCTATATTTTTTGTTCCCAAAGTTTGTCTGTCATTGTTTGTATTTGTAGATAATAATGATTTGCAGTTCTCAAGATGGGGTGTTTAAAAAAAACAAAAAAAAAAAACACTCCAATATACAGTCTACATGTTAAAAGTTACCAGAGCCTTCAGCTAAAGCAAATGCACAAGTGTCTTACATTGATATGCATGGGGTTATTTACAAAACAGATATGCGAGAGACAGCAGTTTACTTCTTTTGTTGTGCTTTGGTTGTTAAATAACTCTTGTGTGAGTTCTGTCCCAAATGATCTCTCTTCTGATAACAATGCTAATTTCTGTTTTGTTGGGTTGTGATAATCAGGCATGAAACTGATATGGAAATACTGAGAAGAAGGCGAGAAACATCTCACTAGTGATTTGGCCAAGATAATTCTGCACACTTAAGTGTAGCGTATCTTCTGAATTTCCTGAGGCCAGTATTGGTATTACATACACACCTATTGTTGAACTGAGGTGCACTTTCCAGCTATGCTGATTAATAAAATGTGCCACAGACATTTACACCCTACCCTAAAATAATAAAATGTTTTCCCTGTGTGGTCTCTTTAATATGAAAACTGTGGTAAGCAGAAATGTGTTGGGTGTTGTAAACACCAAAGTGCAAAGACCATGGTTTGCTAAAAGTAGAGGCCCGAGACGGAATCCAGCCCAGACTTGGGTGGAGCAGGGTCAGGTGGTAAGTGGGGCACAGACAAAGCGGCACAATAAGCTGGATATTAAACCTCTAAAAGTTGGGGTGTAGGTTCATAACTGGCTGAAGGGTTATACATTATGAGTATGAACAACTGTGAGTGTTTGTGTAATTAGGTTACATCATTTGGGTCTCAATAATCCTATCACTTTCAGCTCCAACACATACAGTAACAGTGTTTTTATGGATGTCCCTGCATTGACAATGTTATGATTTTTGTTAATTTAGAGGGCTCTTTCCTTTTGAAGTCCTTCGCCCTCTAGGTGGGGATTTGTAAGAAATTGCCATCTTGATTTTGTTATTTAATATGAAAGCTGTTGTTCAGGGAACTTACATGAAGCCCTGATTATCATAACAAAGGTTTTCCTGTGACTACTAAGGCCTTTGTCTGCTGTGGGGACCATAAAACTGATTAAAACTTGCTCAACAGGATGTAGGCAAGTTGGGGGTTTATCACAGCATCTTGGCAGTTGGGAGGGTTTCTGTGGGGGCAGGTGAGAACCCAGGATAAAAGAACGCTGGACAAATGTGAAAGGGGCTGGGCAGCTGAGAGGAGGCAGCTAGAGAGCTGGAGAAGCCAGAGGAGCCTGGGACAAGAGATGTGAGGAATGAAGACCAGAGGGGAAGGCAGAGATGAAGCCGAACTCTATTCCCCTGCCTTTTTGGTAACAACTATGTAGACATGTGTAATGTGTAACTGTAAATATTGTAATTTTTGTTTCGTCTAAGTGTAATCATTTATGTAGAACAATCAATTTATTTATTTTACAATACATCACTTTACTATACGCTCATTGGTGTGGATTCATTGTCTGCTTGCTCAAAAGAACCAGAAACCCTAGTAAGTGGGTTGAGGTATATTATTAATAATCAAATAATATATATAGAAACTTATACAAATCCAAACTGGAGATGCAGCTTGCATGTACAGTTTACAGCAGCCAAAACAGAAACTCTGAGGCAGCCACATACAGATGGAGTCAAGCTGATTTGTGAGATAAATCCACCAATATCTTATGATTATCTGATGAACTGTGTTATCTAAAACCTTCTTAACTCCTTTTTTTAACAACTTGCTTTTACAGTACAAAGAGGCTCCCCAAACCCATTTTCCCAAAAGCCATGGCCAGAACAACTGTAAAAGCAAATTGTTAAAAAAAGGAGCTAAGAAGGTTTTAGATAACACATAAATATCAGATAATCATAAGATATTGGTGGATTTATCTCACAAATCAGCAGGAGGAAGGAGGGGGTGGATTCAGGACTTGTTTTGGGGGGGGGCTGGAGATGGGAGAGCAGGATGCCCACACACAAGTGCTGAGCCACGGGGGGGTAGTTAGTAGTGAATCCTAGGAGTAGGGATGCTAGGTTGGGGTGGTGGAGGGAAAGGGCACCAGACCCTGGGGAGGGGGTGGCCCAACAGGCCTGGGAAAGGGGCCGGGGGGGTGGGGATATTCAGGGCAGTGAGACCCGGGGCAGGGGGGATGGGGAAGGAAGTCTAGGAATTGTAACCTAGGGTGGGGGGGGGAAGGAAGGGTAGACAGGGGGACCCAGGGCAGGGGGGTGGGGAAGGAAGGGAAGACAGGGGGACCCAGGGTGTGGTGGGGAAGGAAGGGTAGACAGGGGGACTCAGGGCAGGAGGGGTGGGGATGGAAGTCTAGAAAGGGAGACCCAGGGCAGGGGGGTGGGGAAGGTAGGGTAGGCAGGGGGACCCAGGGTGATAGTAGAGGATAGGAAGAGGATGGGCATCAGCCCTCTGGTATTGGAGTGAGGAGGCCCCCTACCACCCCCTAAGGAGGGAATAGGAGGAGTAGGAGGGGCCAAGCCCCAGATTTTCCAGTAAGGAGAATTCGGCACTGGTTGATGAGGTGATCCAACAATGGGGCAGTTTGGTGTCTTGTTGGATCAACACTGCCAGATTCAAACATCTCTTGGAGCAAGTAGTGGATGGTGTGAGTTCTGTAAGTACTGTACCCCATAACAGTAATGCAGTGTACGTGCTTCAGTGATTTGAAGAGGTGCATTTGGATCAAGTTTGTGGCGAGGAGAGTTAGGATCCAGAAGGCAGGTGTAGGGCCACCACCTGACCTCTGTCTCAAGCCCTTTGAGCACCGCCTTCTGGAAGCAGTTGGTGAACACGTCTGTGGAGGGCTGCCTGGTGACTACATGAACTCATACAGGAGATCAAGTATTTTTGTCCTAAATGTTCGAAAAATTGGTCTCAGAAATATCTTGCTTGAGACTTTGTTTGCAACAGCACTACAGTAGATGTATAAAAAAAATGTCTTACTAGTACCATCTTGCATCAAATAGATGGTTGAAATGCAGCTTGCTTCAAATAGATGTGTGAAATGGAGCTTTTAGGCCTTATTTTGGATGTTACAAGCAGACAACATAATTAATGGCAAAGTGTTGTCCCACTAGCTTCTCTTGGGATCATTGCCAATTCATGAAAGTTGTTTGCATGTTTTAGTTAGGCTTTATTTATAATCCTTGTTAAGCATTCTTTTTCTTTTACTGTTGTGAATGTGTAGCTCAAGTGCAGCGACAAAGGCCCACAGGACAGGTGAGAATCCCAGCAGCAGACCCTTGCAGAGGCAGAGAGACCGGAGCATGAGGCTGGTAGAGAGGATGCCACAGAAGCCAGTCCACACAATCCCCAGGTAAATATTTTTATTGTTTAACAAAGCTGTTACTTTAGCATTGTATATAATGTGTTCTTAGATCTTTGTATTGTTCATATTTTTCAGAACATAAAGTGGCGGACCTCAACATGCCCATGCCCCCCCGTGCTGCAACCCAGGCATAAATGTAATCATTTAAAATGCTTGTAAGTCTGGTCCTTAACTGTGGGTGGGTCGAAGAGGGTGCAAAACAGGCGGATGATACCACACTGTACACAGCTTTGTTATGGAAGATCAATGCCCATAGTCCAAGAGACATCTGCACTTCCTTAAAAACATGTTTGGGATGGGCCTGGCACAGAGGTAACAAATACCCTGGTCCCCCTGCCCCCATTGACATGTAAAAATCCAGTCCCTGCCAGCTGTTACCACATGCTAGTCTGTCATCCTGGGGTGTGCTTAGCACAAGAGACAACAGGGTCAGTTGCCGTGTCTTTTTAATAGACACATAGTTACATAGTTAGATCAGGTTGCAAAAAGACCAAAGTCCATCAAGTTCAACTCCTCCAAATGAAACCCATCATCCATACATACACACACCGACCTCTCCATACACTCACATAACATAAACTATATATACTCATACACTAACTATAGATTTTAGCCTTGGATATTATGCTTGTCCAAGAAATCATCCAAGCCACTATTAAAGGCATTAACAGAATAGGTCATAACAACATCATCCGGCAGTGCATTCCACACCCTCACTGCCCAGTGTGTAAAGAACCACCTATGATGCTTCAACTGAAAGTAATTTTCCCCTAGTCTGAAGGGGTGGCCTCTGGTGTGGTGATCCTCTTGGGTATGGCTAAAAAGGTCCCCTGCTATTTGTCTATAATGTCCTATAATATACTTGTAAAGTGTAATCACATCCCTGCTCAAGCATTCAAATAAAACAACACCAACTTTGACAGTCTACCCTTATAATTTAAGTCTTCCATCCCTCTTACCAGTTTTTTTTTAAAGGTAATTTTTTATTGATTTTACAAAACCAAAACAGAAACAAAGACAAAACAACAGTAAGAGTACAGGATTTAGCGATATTGCATATGAGCAATATCAGGTCAAGCTCAAGCTTTTGCTAAGAGGATGGTTTATCACAAAATGAGGCATTCATTACTATTCAAGTAGTTATGGGAGCATTATATAGCATGTGACAACAGGTTCAACGGAATCAGTTATTCGTCAAGGTGGTCTTGGTCACACCAGTCCCCCAAAATGTTGTCAAACTTGTCATACCTCTCATTTCGTAAGTTAGTTTCACTAAGGGGAGAGCTCTATAAACTAAGTGTCTCCAGAAAGTCAAGGAAGGATGGGATCCTCCCATCCAATGCATGATCACAGTTTTTTTGGCATAGAACATAAGAGTTCGAACTCTGGCCACAGTAGTGGGTAAAACCTCATCTATTATTCCCAGCAAGCAGACTGCTGGGTTCACTATTTGTGACGTGCCCAGTTCATTTGCAAGGGTCTCCATTACTTTAGACCAGAATTCTTTACAGGGGGGCAGGATCAGGCCATATGGATAAAATCAGCCGCAGGAGATTTACATCATGGGCAGCAGTCAACTTGTCTCTTAGCAGATTTCTTTAGCTTGAGAGGCGTATTATAAATTTGATGGATGAATTTGTATTGTATAAGCCTATCTTTTATTGATATTAGGAATTTGTAAGCATTTTCTGTGGCTTCCTCCCATTGATCATGTTCAAGCTCTGGGATAGCTTGTGTCCACAGGAGGCAAGCTCAATCAAAGGGTGGCTTAATTGATTGAGGGTATCTTCTAGAGGTACCATGTTCAGTGTGGGGGAGAGAGAGTAAAACTGAGCTTGAAAGGCATGTCTGAGTTTGAGACATCTGTAGATTTGTATCTCTTGACCAGGGATTCTATCTTGCAGTTCTTGGTAGGTAGGGAACTGAGAACCATGCATAAGGTCAGAGAGTCTTTTTAACTCCAAACCACGGCCAATAAACAAAGTCTTGTAATTCACATAAATGGTTTAGTGAGTTAGCCCAGAGTGGGAGGTGGGGTGAGAGAAGAGGCAAAGAGTCATGTAGGGGTTTCACAGCAGTAGACCATGGTTTGTGTGGGGTTAATAGAGTGTCAGGCAGTGTAGTCATATCCAGGTGGTGTTTGTAGGGGCAGGATGCCAAAACTTCTAGGGAGTGGATAATGGATGCTTGGAGTGCAGTGTTGTATGGATTGAGGTAACCAAAATATCTGTGGCATTGACCATGTGCATTAACAACTGGCATTCTGAGGAGTTATTCTTTCATGTTATCGAATGTTCTTCTTCTTCTCCTGTAATTTTAGGGTTACCATGGTTACAGGTACACAACCCCCATATAGACTGGGTAACTGGGAAAATTCTTCAGTGGAGTCTCAAATGTAAAGGTTCTTGTTTAAATGTTCCTCAAATGGTGGCAGTCACATCCTATGCAGAGTTTCTGATGTATTTTCTAAAACAGCTGCTGAAACATCACCCCCACGTGGCCGTTATGACTGCCCAATTGACCTCATTCCTGGGTCTACTCCCCCCAGAGGGAGAATTTATCCATGTCAGGTATTTCTGGGATTCAAGCCAGGAACTTTTGGCTTTCTGACTCAATACCTTAAACATTTGGCCAGGTGAGCAGCCTGTAGGGTTGCTCCCTATATGTTACCTGGCCTCTGCAGTCCCATCCCAGCTGCAGCCTAATCAGTCTCTGCCATCCTAATCAGCCTCTGCAGCCCCAGCCCAGCTGCAGCCTGTTTGTCCTCTACAGCCGGAGGCCCAGCTGCTGCCTGATAAGTTGCAATCAGCCAATCAGGGCTGATTCTACCCTATTTAAGGTCAGCCCTCCAAATACACCTTGCCAGAGCATTGTTTCCCAGACTTGCAGTGTGGCATTGTCCCTAGCTAAGGGTTTCAGCTTTAGCCTCCTTGCCTTGTTCTGTCCTACCTTGAACCTTTCCTCCTTATCCTTCCTTGTTCTGTTCCTGCATGGTCTTTCCCTCCCAGTTCTGCTCCAGTTCTACCTTTCACCTTGCCTTAACCCATTTCAGCCTTGACCTTGACCTGACCCCTGCCTTGCTTGTTCCTGATTTCTGCTTCCTGTTCCACCTAGTACCTTGCCCTGACTTCAGCTTGTACTGACCTTGCCTTTTCCTGATTCTTGCTTCCTGACCCTGCCTTGTACTTTGTACCCCTCATCTCACTCGTCCTCTCTTGCTATCCTGCTCTCCGCTCCAGTCTCCTTCTGCACTGTATCTCCAGTTTGATCTGATTTACGCCCGCACCATCCTGTCCCATCCAGTCTGTTCCTGTTCCACTCCTGCTCCATTCAGTCTGTTCCTGTCCTGAGTCGTCACCCTCTTCATCCTGCCTAGTCCAGTCCTGATCTTCGCCCTCTCTGTTCTGTTCTGCTCTGCAACTGATCCAGTCTGAATTTTCGTCCTCATCAACCTGTTCCTGCCTTCCCTTTATGTGTTCCCTAGGCACCTACAGCTCCTGCCTCAAGGACTCGCCCTTTCCCCGTCAGTTTCCACAGCGCCCCTACCTAATCTTTGACAATCCTCTTTATTTGCCCAAAGCCCAGGCAATCAAAGATTATATGAAAGAAAATCTCGAAAGAGGTTTTATTAGGCCCTCTAATTCCCCTCAAAAATCCCTATCCCCTTCCGCTGATTTCTGAGTTGTTCGATCAGGTTAGGAATGCTACCATCTATACTAAACTTGATCTTAGAGGTGCATATAACCTCATTCGTATCAGGGAAGGGGATGAGTTGAAAACGGCCACTACGAATATTTTGTCATGCGATTTGGCCTATGTAATGCTCCTGCAGTTTTTCAAGAATTTGTCAATGACATTTTCCGGGACTTACTTGGGTTATACGTAGTGGTCTACCTTGACTATATTCTAATTTTTTCTTCTAACCTAGGTGACCATCAGCAACATGTTCGGGAGGTGTTGCTCAGGTTAAGAAAGAATAATTTGTTTGCAAAACTAGAAAAATGTACCTTTGAAGTTCCTTCTGTCAAATTTTTAAGGTGTAACATTTCTGGCAAGGGATTAGAGATCAATCCCAGGAAGGTTAAGGCCGTATTGGACTGGGCTAAGCCACTTTCTTTACGTGCAAACCCAAAGGTTTTTAGATTTTGCAAATTATTGTCAATTCATTAAAAACTTTTCTTTGGTGGTGTCTCCAATTACGGATTTGACCAAAAAGGCTGCTGATCCAAGTATGTGGCCTCCCGAATCTATCCAAGCTTTTGAATTCCTGAAAAAGAAATTTGTATCTGCCCTCATTCTTCGTCACCCCGGTACAACGTTACCTTTTATTGTAGAGGTTGATGCCTCAGAAGTTGGGGCAGTCCTTTCTCAAAGGCACCCAATAACCAACAAAGTGCATCCATGTGCATTCTTCTCTAAAAAAAAATGTGTCTGCTAAAGCCAACTATGACATTGGTAATAGAGAATTGTTGGCTATTAAATGGGCCTTTGAGGAATGGTGACACCTGTTGGAGGGGGCTAAACATACTATATCTGTCTATACTTACTCAATTTTTCTCTTTCTTACAGGCCTGGCTCAAAATACTAAGGCTGATGCGTTTTGCGTCAAATGTGTCTGAACCTTTTGAGTGTGTTCCTATCCTACCCAGTGAGTTGATTGTGGCGGTTTTGGGGTAAGATCTCGCCACACTTTTATCTCAGGCACAAACTCATGCCTCTGCAGCATCACCTCCTGGGAAGTTATTTGTGCCTGAGGATTTAAGGGAACAGATTCTTGGTCAAGCTCACAATTCTAACATGGCGGGACATTCTGGTATCTCTAAAACTTCTATGTTATTGTCTCGTAATGGGTGGTGGTCTTCACTTAAACAGGATGTTAAAATTGTTGCTAATTCTTGTCCTGTCTGTCTAAGGTCGAAATCCTCCAGAAACGTGTCACAGGGATTGCTAATGCATTTGCCTATTCCTGATAGACCCTGGTCCCATCTATCTACGGATTTTATAGTTGATCTCCCTTCTTCACAAGGGAAGACAGTAATTTGGGTAGTGGTAGATAGATTCAGCAAAATTAGTAATTTTGTTCCCCATCTCCCATCTGCTATAACTTTGGCGGAGTTATTTATTTCTAATATTTTCAAATTGAATGGTTTTCCAGTCAATATTCTTTCTGACAGGGGGGTACAATTTGTTTCTAAATTCTGGTGAGCATTCTGCTCTTTGGTTGGGATTGAGATTTTCTACCGCTTATCAACCCAAACTAATAGTTAGACTGAGAGGGTTAATCAGTCCATTGAGTAGTTCCTAAGATATTATGTTTCTGATAACCAATCCTCATGGGCTGAGCTATTACCTTGGGCAGAATTTGCTTATCATAATGCAACTCATGCTTCCACTGGCCAATCTACGTTTTTCATTGTTAATTGTTTACATCCTAAAGCTTTTTCTTTTTCTGGTTCCTTATCTTCTGTACCATCTGTTAATTCTTCTGTTAAACAGTTTTCCAAAATCTGGTCTGGGGTACATGAATCTCTTTCTGCAGCTACGGCTGAGGCACCTAATTAACAGGTAGGAGACTCTTTATGGTTGTCCACAAGAAATATTAAAGTGCCTTCACTCAAATTGGGTCCCAGATTTATTGGACCATATCCTGTTGTGGAAATTATCAATCCCTCCTCTGTCCGTCTCAAACTACCTGACAATTTTACAATATCCAACTCTTTTCATGTATCTCTTTTGAAACCAGCCTCACAGGTCCGTCTACAGTCCTTTCCTCCCCCTGTGTTGGTAGAAGGTCAACCTGAATTTGTAGTCCAAGAACTCCTTGACTCTCGCCTTGTGCGGGGTAAGTTGCAATATCTAGTACAATGGAAGGGTTATGGCCCTGAGGAGAATTCTTGAGTTCCTGTTTTTGATGTAAGTGCTGATCATCTCAGGAAACAATTTCATCTTAAATTTCCTGAGAGACCTGGGGGTCCGGTGGCCCCTCCTCGAGGGGTGGCTAATGTAACAACTACTCACCCTGGTGGTCTAGCGGTGCCAGGGGGTCGGCGGGGATGGCTGCCACACCTCCCGCAGGGAAGCCCGCCACTCTGATCCTCACTGCCGGTTTCCTAGGGGCTCGCGCGGCATTCATGTTTCTTCTTAAATGCATAGTGATGCCGCCAAGTTGAAACTAGATTTAAAGGGATTTCAGTGCTGTGTTCATTGCCCATTATTTGGTTCATCTTCGTGAGTTCCTGGGTGCATTTCTGCTTTTGTCTTGTATCTGATTCCTGTTTTGACCCCTGCCTGCCTAACTAATCTGACTTCCGTGATCCTGACCCTGCCTGGTAACCGACTATTCGGAAATCTGTATTCCGACCCCTGCCTGTTTGACTCTTCTTGATTGATATCCTGGTTTTGACCCTTGCCTGTTTGACTCCGCTTGTATCCTGCCTGCACCGACCCCTCCTGGTTTTGACTTCGCTGCTAGCTGTACTGTAATCTTCTGCCCAAAAGACTTTGCTAACGATTGTGCCCCTCTGCTTGTCCAGAACCCTTAGCTTGGCTCCTCTCCTAAGACATGGCGGCATCCAATTAGCTGAGGGCACCTCCCGAGGTGAAAGGCGGCTGTTAAAGGTGAAAGCAAGAGCCGAGACCAGGAAGCCTAGCATTGGATCTGGATTTTGGGTGCCGATCGTGACAGCATATTTTTCAAGACAGGATGCTGCCTCTGATCTTGCACACTCCATGTGTTTACCCATTCCTATACTTAGAGCTGTGGGGAAAAGTTGGCGTTAGATGGTGTGTGGAGCTGAGGGACTGCCAGGAGATAGCACGAAAGTCATTGTTACTTCATTCATCTGATTCCAGCATTCCCCACACTCATTTATATGCCCCTTCCACTGTGGGCTTTTTCCTCAACTGCGAAAGCCCACTCAAGGACTGCCAGGAACTGGGGTGCTCTGTAGGTAGGTAGGTACAGCAGCCTAATTGTCCTATGTGCTATGCAAGCCACTGTTTATATATTTTATATCTTTTATATCTGGAACGGTCTATTTCCTATGACAGACGAATGGCTAGTGTCAGATCTATTACCCCTGCCCTCTATGATGCCATAACGCTATAGGGCCCAAGGCAGGATGGACTATAAGGGCTAATAGTCAACTGTGGACAATGGTCACACATATAACTTATACTAGGCCATACAAATAAATGATCTCCACTCTGTTATTTAGATTCCAGAGTGTCAGCAGAGAGTCTCTTATGCCCTTTTGTAGAAGTGTTGCTCAATAGCTGGCTTTACCACAATGGCTATGTTTAGCCAACAGATGTTTACGAGGCTGTGGACAGTTGGAACCAAAAACTCTTATGTTGCAAACTGCACATCTTACAGGAATGTATAAATGTATATGTCAGTAAGTCTCCTCACCAGACCATGTATGGTATTTCAGTGTACCCCTTGTCACAATTAATGTAAATGCCTTCTGAAAGCTATATAACGCTTGGACCAAGAGGTGTGTCTTTGGTGAGTCCTTGGGTGAAATTCTGTGTGTTACTCCAACAGCTTACCCAGACAAAACTGATATGTTGTATTCTGTGTGAATAAATTGCCTGACTATTAGTAAAGTCATGCAATTTATTTGACCTTGTGTAAGACAAAACTCATTAGTAATGAGTTTTGTCTTACACAAGGTCAAAATGGTTCTATTAAAAATACCATCACATAATACTTTAGCAGTTTAATGGGTTTTATGTGGCCATAAAGGTGGGGGCTCTCTGCCTGTTATTATTCTATATATAGCAGTCAGGGTGTTAGTTAGTGCTGGATCTTGGGCTTTTCCCTTTGTCTGGGAACTGGAACGTCACTTGGCCTGGTTACACCTGGCTCACGCTTTACGTAAATCCGTGGTTTGAGGTGCGCTACCAGGCCGCACTTCGTTTCGGAGCTTGTCGCATGCTGGGGCTCAGACTTTGGGCTCAATCATGAGCGGATGGTCTCCTGACTCCTTGTCAGGTGTTTGGGAACTGTGGACCTGCTGTAGGGGGGAGGACTGCAGGTGATTGTTTGTGGGACCCTTGGAGCGCAGAAGAAACACATCTGTTGTGCTGTCCATCACAGGACTATTGTGTTAAGACATCTAGTGGTCATTTGTGTAACTGCAGTTTAGCTCCTCTCATAACATAAGCAACCAGGAAGTGTCTTACACTTGTTAATAAAGTTTCACCCTCAGGCTGTCAGGAGCCATCTTACCTCTCAGGAGTGTTCTTGGAAGTTCATCTGTCTTCCCTTCATACATACAGATGCAGCCACTTTGGTTTGTCTGTTTGACACAGAATAACTAAACACAGATATCCCATTTATCTCATTTAACACAGAAAACTGTGTCACAACATCCCATCTAATTAAAGCATTCACCATTGTGAACAATGGAGCTTTGGTATGCTAATGAAAAGGTTAAATGCATTAAATGAGTTAAGATGACTTAAGATAACACAGTTTCTTCAATTACCCCTGAGTCATGACGCATTTAACTCACAAATCCAAGTGGCTTCATCTGTATATGCTTGTAAGTCTGCATATTATTTGTTAGATTTATTGTGCATTGCATCACTGTATGTTCAATGTGAGTATTAGCTGTTCTTTCTCTGAAATGTGTTTATAAATGCCACATGCAATCGCATATTGTAATTTCAGTCTATTTGATTGTATTGCAGTTTTACAAAATAAACAACTCCACACGGAAGTATATTCAGTTTACCTAAAGAACCCAACCTCCTTCTGTCGAGTTATGTTCGCTAGCTGTCAGCTAATCGTTAGTAGGACAGCATATCTGTGCTGCAGCGTGGTTGGACACGTACCCCCTAACTAGTTTAGTTACACATCTCAACCTTGCCTTTATCAACATTTATCAACATTGAACCTCATTTTCCAGTTTGCTGTCCAGTTTCCCAACTTAGACAAATCACTCTGCAAAGTGGCAGCATCCTGCATGGAACCTATAGTTCTGCACAATTTAATATCATCAGCAAAAACAGAAATAGTACTTTCAATGCCCACCTCTAGGTCATTAATAAACAAGTTGAAAAGCAAAGGACCAAGTACAGAGCCCTGCAGTACTCCACTAACAGCACTGGTCCAATTAGACCATTTTGCTAAACCTATCCACCACCACCCAAATCACAGTCTTCCCCTGAGAGGGAGGAAGATCCACAATAAAATCCATTGAAAGATGGGACCATGGTTTGTCAGAAATTGAAAGTCGTCTTAACAACCCCTGTGACAAATTTGTAGAGGATTTAGACCTCTGACAAACAGGACAGGAAAAACGAATTTTCTAACATCCTGCTTAAAGGAAGGCCACCAAATATTTTGGGACAAAAGGGACACGGTTTTAGCGAAGTCAGGATGTCCCGCCATTTTGGAGTTATGGGTTTCACCTAAAACCTGTTCCCTCAGATTTTCAGGAACAAAAAATCTCCCAGAGGCAGTTTCTACTGGAGCAGAAGATAATGTCGCTAAGTCAGAACCCAGGGCTGCCACAATTAATTCGCTAGGAATGATGGGAATGCACTCACTTGATTCAAGTGGGTTGGATTCAAAGCTACGAGAGAGTGTATCCGCCTTAGTGTTTTTGGAGCCAGGCCTAAAAGTGAGAGAGAAATTAAACCTGGTAAAAAAACAATGCCCATCTGGCCTGCCTTGGATTCAACCGCTTGGCAGACTCTACAGTATATATAGAGTTTTTATGGTCGGTAAAAACAGTTATTGCATGCTTAGCCCCCTCCAACAGATGTCGCCCATTCCTCAAAAAAGCCAACAATTCTCTATTTCCAATGTCATAATTTGCCTCAGCAGGCGAAAATTTCATTGAGAAAAATGCACATGGGTGCACCTTGTTGGAAATAGGATGCCTTTGAGAAAGGACTGCCCTGCCCCAATCTCGGAAGCATCAACCTCAACAATGAAAAGAAGAGCGGGGTTGGGCCCAATCCAGTACAGCTTTTACCTTCTCAGGATGCATTTCTACACCCTTCCTGGAGATATTGAACCTCAAAAACTGAACAGAAGAAACCTCAAAGGTACACTTCTGAAGTTTAGCATAAAGATTATTTTTTCTTAACCTAAGTAACACTTCTCTCACATGTTTTTGATGGTCACACAGGTTAGAGGAAAAAATGTAAATATTGTCAAGGAATGAGGTTCCAGGAATTTGTCAATACATAGTGCCTTCAGCCGGAAGCTAAACGCGGCAGTACTTTAGAAGCGGTAATGTATACCGGCAGCAATTCATTCGCTGTTATATATTATTATATATACTCCTTCATTGAATGGGCTTCCAGCAAGGAAAGAAGGTATGTTCTACCACGAGGAGGAGTAGACCTAGGGGTTAAATCAATTGGGCAGTCATGCTGCCTGTGTGGGTGTAAGGTTCTGCGGCTTTTTTAGAAAACACGTCTGCATAGTCTGCATATGCTGCAGGTAACCCCTCTAATAAGGTAGTTGCCACCACCGAAGGAATACAAGTATCACCACATTTTGAACCCCATTGAATAATTCCCCCAGATACCCAATCAATAAGAGGATTATGAGTCTGGAGCCAAGGCAACCCCAAAATAAGAGGAGAAGAAGCACCCTCAATAATGTAAAGGGATAACTCCTCACTGTGAATATTATTAATACACATGGATAGTCTCACAGTTTTCTTAGAAACTAAACCTGACCCCAAGGGTCTTTTGTCTACCGCAAGTATTCTCATGGAAGGATTTAGAGGGGTTAGAGGAACACAAAATCTGGCCGCGAAGGCAGCATCCAAAAAGTTTCCCTCCGCCCTGAGTCCACAAAAGCGGACACCTTGACAGAGCCCGTAGGCCAGGTTAGTTTAACTGGTATCAAAATCCTAGTGGAAGACTGGAGAGAGGAAATTTCTTTACCCAAACGGAGCTCTCCTTCTCCATTTAGACTTGGAAGTTTCCCGGCCTCTTAGGACATTGATTTAGGAAATGAAATTCTCCCCACAGTAAATGCATAAACCTTGGGACTGCCTGCGGGCCTTTTCCTCAGGAGTTAGATGGGATATGCCCAATTGCATGGGTTCCTCCTGAGGTAGAGGCACAGAGGGATTAGGGAACGTAACACTAGTCACCCATTAGAATAGTTAGACTTGGTATTGGTAAACCCAGAATGAAAGAAAGAACCCATCTCACCCCTTCCACTAGGCAGGCGCCCTCGGCAGGTCGGCAGTCACAGCGCCTGCACGAATTTGCATCAGCGTGCGCATGAGTGAATTCAAGCTCGCGCACATGCGCAGAGTGTTGAGAAGAGTGAAAAAATACAGAGTCAGGAAGAGAAGGGAACCGGACTTGGGGTAGGCGACAGCACACCACTCTTTATCCGATTCTCGGGGCATTTACATCACCGCTTGTAGCGTTCATCTGGGCAATCCTTGCGGAAATCATTATCGTCTGTGGACACGATCTCATGTGCGCTGGCTTTTAGGAGGGCAGTGAGCAGAGGAGAATAGCGTTTAATTTTAGTGTTAACACGCCGACGCGCGTTTCACCATCATTGGCATCGTCAGGGCGTGATGAGGTCAGCATCAAGGGTCCTCTTTAAGCTCTGTGTAGCGATGCTCCCATAATAATTACCATATTGTACAACTATTTTAGTACTGATCAAAACTATAGAAACAACCCATATTAACAAAAAATAATAATAACAAAATAACACTTTATACAATATACTTAATATTTTATTTTATATATATACAACAGGCTTGGATCACATATATATCCCAATTCTCTTCAGACTGGGACTAATAAAGGCTTACAATAATTACAAAAATACTCCAAATTTTATATCTTCATTTAGACCCTGAGGCCATTTTGTATCCAACTCATAGATCCATCTGAGCTCTTTTCTCAATAGAACCCTATCAATGTCACCACCTCGGATACCTAACGTCACCTGTTCTATTCCAAACATTTTAAAGCTTCTCAAATCTCCATTAGGGATTGAATTAAAATGTTTTGCCACAGAACTTTTTTGTGACTTACGTCTGATATCACCCAGATGTTCAAAGCAGTCTTGTTCCTATTGTTCTTTTAGTTTTGCCAATATATCTTAATGGACAATCACATTCGATTAGATAAATAACTGCAGTAGTTTGGCAATTAATGCAACTGTAAATAGTATAATTTTGATTTTTATGTAAGTGTGAAAAACTTGAACATTTATGAATAAATTTACAACATTTGCAATGACCACATTTGAACATACCTTTTTTGATTAACAGTTCCAGCTTTCTAACCTATCAGTTTATGCACTTTATTAATAATGTCTAATCGTGTTATTAATTTAAATGTGATTTTTTTTTGTATTAAAGATAATTAATTTGCATATATTTATGTAGTTCTAACTCATTGAATCAGGTGGCTGTGAGGATAATTAAAGCAAATTAATATTTAATGATAGACTAAATACCGAGTGCAAGTTTGGAGATACTTTTTCGCATTTAAGTTATTTTAATTATTTTTTATCTCCTGCACCACTCAATTCGAGTAGAGTAAGTCTGTATAAAACATATTGGAGAGTGCTGTACCAACCATTATACGTTCTAAAATATTATTTTTCTGTTTATTTCTGGTATTCAGCACCACTAATAAAATTAGAATTCTCACGGCCCCCCTGTTCAAATATATAGAGCATTTTTGGATCATAATGGCATTCCTATTTAGTGATTCCGAATGGGAATCAGACATTAATGAAGTGTTTAATAGTAATTCAGAAAGTGAAACTCTTTCAGATATTGAAACACGTTCATTGGTTGCGGAGTTTAAGACATATAAAAAAACGCTGATACAACAAATGCGTTTAAGATGGGAGATTTCAAGTTTAGAGAATTATATAAAAGCCAAAATGGTCCCAAGAGGGCTGCGGCTAAAGAAAAGTCCTAGTTTCAATTTGAAAAAAAGCGGGGGGCAAGAATTTGTAGATAAATGGAATCTTATCCTTTCAGATTGTTCCCTTAAACTGATGCAACTGATGGTTGATGAAAATACTAAGAATATAATTAAAATTAATAAGCAAGTTGAAGAGGAAAAAAAGACAATTAGAAGAAAAGAAGGAGGATAAACAATTTAGTGATCTAAATGATAGAATTAAAGGGGAATTAACAAAAATACAGCAAGAAATAAAAATTAGGAAAAAGAAAAAAATTTTCAGGGATACAGAAGACTATAGAAAAGGTCATGTCTTACATGAAAATCAATCCAACATAAGTGACAATGAGCATGAGTTTGATGAAGGAAGACAGGGAAGAAAAACACAGTCAAAAAACGGGGAAAGAGACCGACAAGACGAGCGAAAAGAAGGGAGGGACAGGCTTTGTCAGCCTAGACGGTTTCGACCACGCTCTGTACTAGAAGAGCTGACTCTGATGTCAGGGAGTTGTTCCGTCTGAATAGGCAAGCTATACAAGCTTTGTATATTTGCATAGCTCAGGATCTCGAGCCACTGACCGGTCGCTCACAGGCTATTCCAGGCATAGTAAAATTGCTGGCAGTTTTGCATTTCCTTGGTACAGGCAATTTTCAGCCATCTGTTGCAAGGGTGATTGGGCTAAGTCGCTCTTCGTTTTCTCGACTTTTGAAACCTGTCTTGAGAGCTATAGTGCAACAGTCCCCAAAATTTGTCTGTTTCCCATCAACCCCAGAACAGTGGCAGGAATTGAAATCTGGTTTTTATAACCTAGGAGGCATGCCCAATTGCATTGGTGCAATAGACTGCACACACATTTTATTAACACCTCCTCATGCTACTGAAGAACTATTTCGGAACAGGAAGCATACACATTCTTTGAATGTCCAGGTTGTTTGTGACTCCCATCAACGGATTATGAGTATTCACTCTGGTTTTCCCGGGAGCTGTCACGACTCATACATTTTACGGCAGTCAGCTCTGTTTCACCGTTTTCAGCTTGGACTCATGCCAGAGGGCTGGTTGGTTGGTAAGTAAAATACTTGCCTTTATTTGATTATTTGCCTTTTTATTATGACTCTTGTTTTCAAAAGAGGCTTACTGACATCTGTAAAATAATCCTTCTCTATGGATACATGTTATTGTTATTGCATCTCTTTATTACTCATCTTATTACTCATCTTTGTAATCTTTCTAATCAGGCCCACTCCTATTCATAATCCAGGCTCTTCATTCTAGGCAGATAAACTGGCAAAGTTTATGTAGGTGCCCTGTGCTTGCTGTAGCATGACTGTAATCAAAAGTCATCCATATATGTATAGGACCATTAATTCATATTTATTTCAGGAGATGCAGGATACGGATGTAAACCCTGGCTTCTGATTCCTGTATCTAATCCCAGGACACTGGCTGAACTAAAATTTAACACATCCCACATAAAGACAAGAAGAGTTATTGAGCGGACTTTCCGTTGTCTTTCGAAATCTGGTGGATGCCTGCAGTATTCTCCAGAAACGGTTTCTCAGATAATTCAGGCATGTGCGGTTCTGAACAATCTGGCTTTAGATCATGGAGTGGTTCTGGAAACTAATGAGGAACTTCCTCCTAAAATTCCCGGTTACCCTGCAGTTTCCCAAGATTCAAGTGATGAAGGGAAAGTGTGATATCGCATCTCATCACATAATTTTTCCAGTGTAAGTTGTTTGGGAAATGGAAAGTAATATATCTATATGTTTTGAAAGAATAGTGCAGAAAATAACATCATGTTATGCTGTTGGTTGGGCAAAATGGGCTGAAGATTTAAATCTTTTGGTAAGTATAATTTTTTTTGTAGGAACAACTGTACCAATTCTTCCGGTTTTAATTGCTCCAATGTCCTCTTTTATTGCAGCCACATAAATAAGATTGGCACAGGTCTGTATGCCAACCTCCTGCACAGATGATTGTTCCATGGACTGACCCTCTTGAGGATCTTGTGATCTCTCATCTGGAACCCTGCCAGCTCTCCCATCTTCCTCTTCAGCAGCTGGTGCTGCCTCAGCTTCAATCTGGCTAAGTTCAAGGAGATAAAACAAGAACAAGTTTGTCTATTATTCAAACAACCTATTCCTATTCCTATTCCAGCATGGTGTGCCACACCCAAGTTTAATGTTAACCATTTTGAAGGTAATTATTTTTAATGTGTTGTCACATTAAAGTGATTCTTTATTCTCATATTTGCATTCCTGTCTCTTAATAAAGTGCGTTTAACCAGGTGTGGTAATTTGTGCAGTGGTTGCGCTGCTGATAATTGTCGCTATACAATACTTTTGATTAATCATCAAAAAAATACATAAGCATAGCAGATTAATATCATGTTTTTGCGACTGGTATATATATACCAGGATTATAGTTCCATATAACACCCCTGAACAAATACCAGGACAGGTAGAGTAGAACACACACAGGTCGAGCAGGGCACACACCATAAAATATGCTACATACAGTGTCAACTGCTAGTGCCCCATTAGTATTTTGTATACAGTGTGAACATGTGAACATGTTTCAGTCACTCCCATGTGTAAACAGTACAGGGCTTTAGGGGTGTGAACAACAGCAGCCATGCACTGATGTGAATAAAACACAGGAATTCCAAAATTTGAATTTTGGAATATGATTTACATATTGTTTACACGTTTTGATGGAACCTATTTGTATTTGGCCAAATAATGTGCTTCATCAGTTGTCAGGGAACTGACTTCTGCCATGACTTGTGTTTACTGTTGAATAATGAATATGTGAGAGGGATATTCAGAGACAATTTGCAATTGATTTTCATTTTCTGTTATTTGTGGTTTTTGAGTTATTCAGCTTTTCATTCTGCAGCTCTCCAGTTTGCAGTGTCAGCAATCCGGTAGCTAGGGTCCACATTCCCATAGCAACCATGCATTGATTTGAATAAGAGACTGGAATATGAATAGAGGTATGAATAGAAGGATCAGCAATATAAATTAGCAATAAAAAAACATTTGTAGCCTTACAGAGCATTTGTTTTTTTCATGGGAGGGCAATGCCCATTTGAAAGCAGCAAAGAAACCCCAAAATGGGAGTAAAAAGACGATTGGACCGTATTTTATTGGAAGCAAAAGACATGGGAATTATTTCTAAAAAGAAATTCGATTTCCTCCAAGTTCAAGATCCAGTCACGCCAACTTTTTACGTGATTCCCAAAATCCATAAGAGCCTGGAAAATCCTCCAGGTCGTCCAATCGTCTCAGGGATAGGAAGTGTAACAGAACCTCTAAGTAAATTCGTCGATGAAAGTCTTAGAATTTTTCTACCTAATCTATTCTCCTTTGTTCTAGACACAACTGATGTAGTTAAAAAAGTTGACCAATTACCAATATCTGAATCTATCTGGCTAGTCACTTTAGACGTGGAGAGCCTTTATTCATCAATCCCTCATGATATTGGTTTAAAAGCATGCGAGGACTACCTCAATAGTAAGGGAATAAAATATCAACAACATACTGATTTTGTTTTAAAGAGTCTTGACTTTATCTTAAATAATAACATCTTTGTCTTCAATGATAGGTTTTATCGTCAAATTCGAGGGACTGCAATGGGAGCTACGTGCGCCCCGACCTATGCATGCCTACATCTAGGGCGATGGGAGGATACAGACGTTCAGATGATAATCGGAGCATGGGCCGGGAGCACATGCTCTTATGGATAAGGTATGTGGATGACATACTGTTACTTTGGGATGGTGAAATTTCCCTACTAACGAAATTTGTTGAGGAATTAAATATTAATGATAAGAATATAAGATTAACATTAAACTATCATAATCAAGAGATTTTTTTTTTAGATCTGCTTATCTTCAAGGGATGGTTTTCTTTGCACAAAAACATACCGTAAATCAACGGCCACTAACACATTATTACGTGCAGAAAGCCATCATCCAGAGTCTCTAATTAAAGGCATTCCAATTGGACAATTCCTTCGTATACAAAGGAATTGTACATATGACGATGACTTTGAAAGCCAAGCGAAAGAATTGGCACAAAGACTAGAGAGTCGTGGTTATGATCGTAGTACAATAAATAAAGGATATCTAAAAGCTAAAGAAAAGACTCACTCTGATTTAATATATAAACCTAAGAATAAAGACAGTAAGGAAGTGATAAGGTTTATTACAGAGTATAATAATCAATGGAGTGATATCCAAAAAATTCTTAGAAATAATTGGGATTTACTTGTAGCTGATCCAGATATGCAAGAGGTAGTAGGCCCCTTTCCAAAAATGACAGCAAGGAGAGCTCCTTCCCTCAGAGACAAGTTAACTAATAGTCATTTTGTGAATTCTACCAAAGACAATGTCACCACATGGTTGCCTAAACGAGAAAAGGGTATGTTCAAATGTGGTCATTGCAAATGTTGTAAATTTATTCATAAATGTTCAAGTTTTTCACACTTATAAAAATCAAAATTATACTATTTACAGTTTCATTAATTGCCAAACTACCGCAGTTATTTATCTAATCGAATGTGATTGTCCATTAAGATATATTGGCAAAACTAAAAGAACAATAGGACCAAGACTGCTTGAACATCTGGGTGATATCAGACGTAAATCACAAAAAAGTTCTGTGGCAAAACATTTTAATTTAATCCATAATGGAGATTTGAGAAGCTTAAAAATGTTTGGAATAGAACATGTGACGTTAGGTATCCGAGGTGGTGACATTGATAGGGTTCTATTGAGAAAAGAGCGCAGATGGATCTATGAGTTGGATACAAAATGGCCTCAGGGTCTAAATGAAGATATAAAATTTGGAGTATTTTTGTAATTATTGTAAGCCTTTATTAGTCCCAGTCTGAAGAGAATTGGGATATATGTGTGATCCAAGCCTGTTCTATATATATAAAATAAAATATTAAGTATATTGTATAAAGTGTTATTTTGTTATTATTATTTTTTGTTAACATGGGTTGTTTCTATAGTTTTGATCAGTACTAAAATAGTTGTACAATATGGTAATTAGTTCCTACGGGAGCATGACATTCCTCGCTACACAAAGCTTAAAGAGGACCCTTGATGCTGACATCATCACGCCCTGACGAAGCCAAGGACGGTGAAACGCGCTTCGGCGCATTAACACTGAAAGTAAACGCTATTCTCCTCTGCTCACTGCCCTCCTAAAAGCCAGCGCACATAAGATTGTGTCTACAGCCAATAATGATTTCCGCAAGGATTGCCCAGATGAACGCTACAAGCGGTGATGTAAATGCCCCGAGAATCGGATAAAGAGTGGTGTGCAGTACATAGTGCCTTCAGCCGGAAGCTACACGCGGCAGTACTTTAGAAGCGGTAATGTATGCCAGCAGCAATTCATTCGCTGTTATATTAGAAGTGCGAGTAAGTGCAGCTCTTTCCGAGTAACTTTGGGTCCTGGGAATGCCAATCAACATGTTATCTATCAAGCAACAGTTTCTTTTATAGTACTTTGTTGCGTTTTGCCCGTGTCTCCAAATTAGCTAGCTATAGAAGGAAGATAAAGTTACATATATTGCCATATGCCGCTACATTTGTTTCCAATTGGTTTCCAGCTGAAAGCATGAATGCTTAAAGTAGCAGCATAAACAAATTGGCAAATTAAGTAATCATGAACTTTCATATTAATTGACCATCAACTAATCATGAACTTATATATTAATTGATTAACAGTTCCAGCTTTCTAACCCATTATCAGTTTATGCACTTTATTAATAATGTCTAATCGTGTTATTAATCTAAATGTGATTTTTTTGTATTAAAGATAATTAATTTGCATATATTTATGTAGTTCTAACTCATTGAATCAGGTGGCTGTGAGGATAATTAAAACAAAGTAATATTTAATGATAGACTAAATACCGAGTGCAAGTTTGGAGATACTTTTTCGCATTTAAGTTATTTAAATTATTTTTTATCTCCTGCACCACTCAATTAATCGAGTAGAGTAAGTCTGTATAAAACATATTGGAGAGTGCTGTATCAACCATTATACGTTATAAAAAATTCTATTTCCCACTCTGAGAACTCTATAGCATATGAAGGCACAAAACCAAGTCCCTTTTTCAAAACTTTTCTTTCAGCGGGTGTTAAGTCATAAGAGGAAATATTTATTACAATGTCATTTAACTCTAATTCTTCCTTCTGCTGGGGTAGTTTTCCCTTTCGATTGGTAATCTGGTATTCTTCTTGGTTTGGTGTAGATGCTGATCCTCTAAAAAAGGAACCCCGCTGGCACTGTTAGAGGCGCCCCCTGATGTGCTTTGGATTGATAAAGGTCTGCTGTAGTCGCTATCTGGTGAAGTCTCCCTTGCACTAGAGGTAGCTCTGTTAGAACGGCTATATCTCGGTCTTCTATATTGCCACGATCTCCCTTCATTGGGTGGAGCTTGCTTTTCCTTGTTGTGGCCTGATAGACCGGTCCTGGATCTTTCGGTGACGTCACTTCTGTGGAACCGCTGCCTTCTTCTATTCTCCCGCCAGGTATAGATGCAACCCTCCTGGTAGTCAAGTTCGTCTCGCTCAAACTTGCTAGTTTTGCGTTCAGCAAGTTTCTCCCAATATCTGTGCAGGATCTCCGCATGGTCTGCCAAGATGACTGCTGTTTGTTCCACCCCTTTACTTCCAATCACCTTATCCTTCAGCTCTGCGATCTGTTGGTGGATCAGTTTCAGCTTTTCTTGTACACGCTCAATGGTAAGCACCATTAGATCATTACTGCACTTATTGCAAATCTCTTTTCATCAGTTAGTTAAAGGAAAACTATACCCCCAAATTGAATACTTAAGCAACAGATAGTTTATATCAAATTGAATGACATATTAAAGAATCTTACCAAACTGGAATATATATTTACATAAATATTGCCCTTTTACATCTCTTGCCTTGAACCACCATTTCGTGACTCTATCTGTGCTGCCTCAGAGATCACCTGACCAGAAATACTACAACTGTAACTGTAACAGGAAGAAGTGAGGAAGCAAAAGGCAGAACTCTGTCTGTTAATTGGCTCATGTGACCTTACATGTGGTTTGTATGTGTGCATAGTGAATCTTAAGATCTCAGGGGGCGGCCCTTATTTTTTAAAATGGCAATTTTCTATTTATGATTACCCAATGGCACATACTACTAAAAAAGTATATTATTATGATAATGGTTCATTTACATGAAGCAGGGTTTTACACATGAGCTGTTTTACTCAGTATCTTTTAATAGAGACCTACATTGTTTGGGGGGTATAGTTTTCCTTTAATGCCGAGTCCTCTGTACATATAGATTGGGTTGCAGGTCATTGCGTAAGCCTCTTGGTATTCGTTTGGCTTTTACATATTGTGCCAAAGACGCCACATATAGGCTTAAAGTCACTTCTTTCTTTTGCAGGCCAAATAGTTCTTTTGTTAAATCACATATCACAGGGTTAATATTTAGTTAATATTTAGTATTCATTTTCCTCCACACTCAGAAGAATCTTGTTAATTTCTGATTCACTGTAGGCAAACGTGCCTAAACCTGTGTTGTTGATGCTCTGCCTGTGTTCATACCGTATAACGGTACTTGAAGTGATTGATAATCCACAGAGAGATGGAAATAAGAAACAATTGTTGCTACAGAAAGAAACACTGGATTAAAAGGTTACATAGTTTGTATCCAGTAGGTATGAATGACAGTGCAGTATTGCTAGTTTTTTTATAAATTACTGAATACAAATGTATCACTTTACTAACCACGATCTTGTTCTCTTTACAGTGAGAAAAATTGATGCTGCCTATCTTTTCTGAATAAAAGTAGTATACCTGATCCTCATGAGCAACACATGGTTAAGACACAGGTGGTAGCAGCAGCCTAATTATGTGTAACATCCTTCTCTTTTGTGAAATATCACCCCGTGCGTGCACTGGATGGTAAGTGGATGTGTTCTTCCCTTCTCCTTTAAATGACCACTTATAGGGGTATAGAGTGGCAATACAGGTGGACAGAAGAAAAGAAAAGTATTTTTCCTGTGAATTAAAATGTATATTCCGAAGATGCAGATGCCTCCACCTTATATATAAAATGCCTACTTACAAACCACTACCGTGGTATGATGTATTTAACATGAAGCTCTTTCAAGTTCCTCCTTCAGCGCTCACCACTCCTTCCGAGTTCCCCAGCAGGAATACAAATCGATAATAGTATAACGCCGTTTATTTAAAACATAATTAAAAACAATTAAAATTCTCACTCACATTTCCCTTGCGGGTTTTTGCGCATTGAGTCCAAACAACAGTCTTTCTGGGGTCCCCCAAGGGCAATCCTGTCTGCTCACTCCAAGTTCTTGTCAGCTTACTTCAGGTGCCTTGGTCTAGATTGTTATGTCCCCCAAACTATGCCTAACGCGTTTCGCTGGGTGTTACCAGCTTCCTCAGAGGCTTCTCTGCCATTTTCGTTTGTATCCTTCCTTTTAAAGGCCATTCCAGCGTGTTCGTTCAACTTCCGCCTTCACTTCCGGTTTGTGCGTTCCACCTTGTGCGTTCCAGCGTCTTCACTTCCGGTTTGGCGCATACAACTGTCAGTCTTCTCAGCATTATAATGAAGACAGTATATTTCTCTCCTACACCTCCTTTTCATCACCCCTCTAGCTTAGATACCCCACCAAGTCCCAATACAACATCCCGGCTCAAAAAATATATACAAAAAAAGCACATTTTTAACATCATATAAGGACAATGATCAGAGAGGATCATGGGAGATGTAGTTCTCCCTTTTTTTCTCTAAATCGATGAACTTCGTTTTTATACAAATGATGCATACTTTTTAATAGCATATGGAAGCAATAACTAAGGAGAATCATGGGAAATGTAGTTTTTTTCTGGTTTTTGCATAAAAAACTTTTTTTCGTGTATTTTTTCATTGATTTCTCCTACATGTATTCCCCTTATGTTATTGTTTTGCTTTTCTATTCCCTGTTTGTATTTTGTTTGTTTTTATATTCAGTGTTTTTCATAAAAAGGCTCTCAAATTGATGTCTATATTTAACCCCTGTGGTATGAATGTGTGCATTTTATAAATCCATTTGCTTTCTTCTTGTAATGTTTTCCTTGTTAAGTCTCCCCCTCTCCAATCTTTTTGTACTATGCTTACACCCCAAAATTTCAAACCTTTGGCTTTCTGATTGTGACACTCTTTAAAGTGCTTTGACACACTATGGTTCATAACTCCCTTTTCTATGTTTCTTATGTGTTCGTTAATTCTTTCCCTTCGTTTCCTATTGGTTTTGCCAATGTATTGAAGGCCACAGGGGCATTCTAAGCAATATATAACATTTTGTGTTGTACATTTAATACAGTAATCAATGGTATATTCCTTTTTTGTCACATTAGATATAAATTGTGTCCCTTTCTTCCCGTACCTACAGGCTTTACAGAGTGCACATGGAAAGAAACCTTTCCACTCCTCCTTTTGTTTTTTAATTTGTGTTCTCTCAGTAGGGATGAAATTACGTACTATTATTTGACTTAAATTATTTGCCCTTTTGTATATTACCTTTGGCTTTTGGGGGATTTTCCCTTTTAGGAGTTCATCACCCTCCAGGATGTTCCAATGTCGATTTAGAATCCTCTTTATTTCTTGTGCCCCCGGGGTGTAAGAAGTAATAAACGATAAGCTTAGTTGTTCATTAATTGATTCCTTTTTCTTTTTTTCTCTTAGTAAATCTGCTCTGTCTATTCCTCTTAATTGTTTTCTCGCTTTTTGAATAAGTTTGTTTTTGTACCCCCTCTGTTTAAACCGTTCTGACACATAATCCAGTTGGCCTTCTAGTTCTATTGGATTGGAACAATTTTTCTTTAGGCGACAGAATTGTCCATACGGAATATTCTGGAGCCATATGGGATTGTGATTACTGGTGCTTAATACATAGTTGCAGACATCTACCTTTTTGAAGTAGGTTTTAAAATCTAGAAAATCATTATTTTTATTCTTCCTTTTTTCTAGGTCTAAGAAGTTTATTGTCTCCTGGCTATAGGTTAAAGTGAATTCTAAGTTTTGATCATTTTTATTCATGTCATTGACAAATTCTAGCATTTCTTTTTCCTACCCTTGCCACAAAAATACTATGTCGTCTATGAAGCGTCGCCATAGGACCAGATCACCCCCCAGCTTAGATGTTACATTATACTGCTCCCAGTGTCCTAGGAACAGATTTGCATAGCTGGGGGTGAATCTCGTTCCCATGGCGGTGCCCCATGTCTGTAAATAGTATTTATCCCCAAACCAGAAATAATTATGGTTTAGTATATAGGAAATAGCCTCTATTATAAATTCCTTTTGTTTAGTTGGCATATTTAGGTCTTTTTCCAAATAATGTGTCACGGCCCTTATTCCTAATTCGTGTTGAATTGAGGTATATAAAGATTTAACATCTAAGGTGCATAAAAATGTTCCTTGTTTTAATTTTACATTCTGTAAATCTCTGATCGCTTGAGTCGAGTATTTTAAGTAACTAGGCAAACTTAATACATAGTTTTGTAGTATTTTATCTACGTATTCTGACATCTTGCATGATATTGAATTTATGCCAGACACGATGGTGGATGGTGGTGGCCTGGTGGATTTTTTATGTTCTTATGTATTTTGGGCAGACAGTAAAGGACCGGAATTTTGGGATTTTTCATATACAGATATTCTTTCTCCTTCTGATCTAAAATGTCTTCTTGTGCTGCCTTATCGATTATTGTTTTTATTTTTCTATTAAAAGTTTCGGTGGGGTCCCCCACTAATAATCGGTATGTGTTGCTGTCTGAAATAAGATCCTTGCACATTGTTTTGTAATT
Organism: Xenopus petersii; assembly: GCA_038501925.1. Taxonomy (NCBI): domain Eukaryota; kingdom Metazoa; phylum Chordata; class Amphibia; order Anura; family Pipidae; genus Xenopus; species Xenopus petersii. Next base: position 99,983,408 of record CM076672.1, read on the forward strand.
TTCTGTGTCCATCACTACCAAGCCGCCCCCCTTATCCGCCGGCTTGATAGTGATGTCCCTATTGTTTTGTAGGCCCTTTAGGGCTTCTTTCTCTTTTTTCGTGATATTGTATTTCATCGGTTTTTTTGCCCACTTTTTTTGCAATATGTCTAAATCTTGTTTTACCAATTTCTCATATATTTGAATATAAGGGCCTTTTTCATACTTTGGAATATATTCTGACTTCTTTTTTAAACCCGTATGGTAGTATCGGGGTTTTTCTTGTGTCTTTTGTGGAGGGGGATTTCTATTTATGATTTCACTATTATTAAAGGCTCTTTTTAGTCTCAATTTCCTAATGTGTTTTTCTGCATCCACGAACAGGTCAAAACCATTGAGCCTGTTGGTGGGTGCAAACGTTAGTCCTTTACTCAAAACATTTTGTTCGGGTTCTGATAATTTAGTGCTACTTAGATTGAATATTCCTAATAGGTTTCCCTCCTTATTTCTTGTCTTGGGATTTTTTGATTTTGTGCCCCCCTTCTTTCCTCTCCTCCTTGTTTCCACCTCCATGTTTCCCTTTCTTGGTGTATCTGTGTTACCCATTCTTCTGGTTCCTCCCTTCTCCTGAATTTCTGTGGTGCCCATGAGTTTTCCTGATGTCTGTCCTTTCCCCTTTCCCTTCTTTCCTGTGTGTACCAGTGATTCTGTTCCTTCCAAGGTGTTTGTTTTTTTCTCTCCCCAAGTGCTTGTGTATTCTGATGTGTTTTCCCTTTTGTGACTGTCTCCCACCTTTCTTGGTTTTGTGACATTCCCTTCTTTATTTTGTTTTCTTTCCCTATTGTGTCCTTGTCGTTATTGTTTTGTTCTTGTTCTTGGTGTCTCTTTCCCTGGTGTGACCTAAAAAATGTTTCTCCCCTGGGGCTTGATTTGCCCTTCGTGTGTCTTTTTCTACATTCGTGCCTCTCCTTTGTGACCACACCCTTATTTGTCCACTGTTATAGTCATGTTTATCCCTTTTGAACTTGTGTTGTTTAATGCCTATTATCTTTTTCTCTTCTTCACCTAATTTCTTCACTATTCCTTGTTCCAACACTTCATATTCCCGTGTATTTTCATACATATTCATTTTCTTCTGCAATTCACTAATCTCTTTATCATATTTTGTCAGTTCCAAGTTCCTTTGTTTAACAATAAGTTTAATTAAATTATTTGTGCAATTTTCCAGAATTTCTTCCCACTCTTTTTGGAATTCTATATTATCAGTTCCAAAGGTGGCGTTCTTTTTAATTCGTAAACCCCTCGGGGTAATTTTATGTTCTAAATATTTTTGTAAAGTGGTTTTATCCCACCATGCACGTATTTCTTTTAACATTAGTTTTTCCAGGTCTTGGAACTGATCTACTAATTCTATATCAACCAGCTCCGATGGATCGCTGGTATCTGTATTTATGGTTTGGAAGATTTCTTCCAAATCATAATTTCTGCTGTTCCTAAAAGCCAACATTTCTATGAGAGAATAAAACAATGAAAACAATATATAGCTTACAAAATGCAGCCCAATAAAAAATGTCAGTCTCTTAGAATATTTCTTGCCGACCCCTTCACAGTCTCTCAACCGTATATGAATCCAAAATCAAGCATATATATACCCCCAGAAAGGGATATGTATAAGAAGCAATCAGCGCCTGTGGCAACAGAAATAAAAAACAGACATAGCGCAGTATGTTCACAATGTGAAATATCACCCTGTGCGTGCACTGGATGGTAAGTGGATGTGTTCTTCCCCTCTCCTTTAAATGACCACTTATGGGGGTATATATATGCTTGATTTTGGATTCATATACGGTTGAGAGACTGTGAAGGGGTCGGCAAGAAATATTCTAAGAGACTGACATTTTTTATTGGGCTGCATTTTGTAAGCTATATATTGTTTTCATCCTTCTCTTTTGCAGGTAATGGCTAATGTAAATTTAAGCCTTGAATGTGAACTCAATAGATGTATAAAGTTGTCATGCCTTGCTCATGATTAGAGTGTAATATATGGACTTTAGTAGGCTTCTTTAGCAGTACTGGGGACAAGTGCTAACTGATTTGTGTCAATGGACTTGGAAATACACAAAATTGGGACTTTGTAAATATGAACTGCACCTTGAATCACACAAGTAAAAGAGGCCAGGCCGCAAAGGATTCCCCATGGCAGTTGCCTCCCACGAATTTGGAGTTCACCAATGATGTTGAAGGGGGTGGGGTTAACACACCCTAAATATATATTGTGTAACTAATTTGTATTGTAACACTTGAGAAAGAGCCCACAGCTCGAAACATGTCGTGTTAATAAAGAAAGTAGCAGCACAGTTCCTGCGTTGGAGTATCCATTCCCGATTTCATTATATGTTATTGCAACTTTACTTTATATTAGGACATAAAGTCTGGGAATTGGATATCGGATTTCTTAAAGATATACAACAACCTGGCCCACCAATTTCTGTATCACTAGTTACGGAGGTCAAGTTATTCTGTTTGTAAAAGTACCTGGGCTTCATTCTCATCACTTAAACAAGGTGGTTTGTAGCCAGGGCCGGACTGGGGGTAAAAAGCAGCCCGGGCAAAAAAAAAATCAAAGCAGCCCACATGTAAACGTGTGATGATCTTGTAGACATCCACTCATATATTGGGGTAAAACTGCAAAAAATTATGTGCATAATGAGCTGCCTTTCTTTCTTAAGTGTAATTCATGTAAATATATGTTAAAGATTCTGCAGCCTTGTGCCTTTATATGGTCACAGAACCCCTCAGCGACTTCTAATATCCTTATCATTTACAGTAGGGTATAGGGTTACTATAGGCACCATCTCTCCCTACTATACCTGTAATCCCACAGTCACACTCCCTTCCCAGAGACTATTATCCCACTGTTACTATATACACCATCTCTCCCTACTATACCTGCTATCCCACAACCACACTCCCTTCCCAGAGACTATTATCCCACTGTTACTATAGGCACCATCTCTCCCTACTATACCTGCTATCCCACAGTCACACTCCCTTCCCAGAGACTATTATCCCACTGTTACTATAGGGACCATCTCCCCCTACTATACCTGCTATCCCACAGTCACACTCCCTTCCCAGAGACTATTATCCACTGTTACTATAGGCACCATCTCCCCCATACTATACCTGCTATCCCACAGTCACAGTCCCTTCCCAGAGACTATTATCCACTGTTACTATAGAGACCATCTCTCCCTACTATACCTGCTATCCCACAGTCACACTCCCTTCATATAACATTTGCAGGAGAAATACACCTGTCCCTCGGGTTCATCCATTCAGTCCCCATCCCAAGCATCACAGTTGAAGATGTATAGAAAGGAATTAGTAAGGATTAGGAGGGTGTTATTTTCTTTATATTAATGAGCAGCACACTGAATCACATATAAGCAGGTGACATTGCAAGCAATGTTCACCAGGGCACAAACATTCCTAAAGAACTGTCCTTCCTTCGTTTTTTGCATAAACCATTCCTGGTATTTCCCAGAAAAAAACTTTATCCAGAACCATTTTTCACAGCATCCTATTTAAACAAAAAATACCTCATTTATTCTGTAATAACAAGACAGAAATAGATCTTAATTAAGCCAGCATAAATCATTTTATTATGGGGTAAGATAAGGCCAGCCCAAGAAGACTAAACAATCCCAAATCAAATGAGAATGAAAGGTGGACAGCCCTCAGTACCCCCCACCCCATAGCAGGGCCTTACTTACAGCACAGAGTACTCCATGATGGGCTGCAGGGACACTCACACAGCACGGCAGCAGCAGCAGCGTGAGAGGAGTGGGAGGGGCAGAGCCACGTGGGAGATAGGACAAAGGAGCGGTCCTAGAGCCCATCGGATGCAGTCAAAGAGCTCCTGAGGCAATCAGTGCTGTGTTGAAGGTGAGGAGCGGCCCATTTAAATAAAATATAGAGCGGCTCGTCGGGAGAATGCCCGAACACACAGATTGCCAGTCCGGGCCTGTTTGTAGCACACACTATTTGCCCAGTTGAAATCTCTACCCAGAGGTATTCCATATCCTTCACATGCATATTCACATGCAAACATACTTCTCCATCCTTTGTAATCCCCCTGTCCCTCCTAAAATATGTGTAACCCATTCACAGCCCTGTCAAATGTTTCATCCCACCAGGTCTCAGTGGTACCAATTATAATAATTTTTAGAGCATGCAATTAACTCTAGCTCTCCTATTTTACCTCCATGCATTTGTCAGCCTACAGCGGTGGTTACTAACTTTTTCTTTTAAAATTTGCATTACTTAATGGAGAATCATATCTTCCGTTTTCCTTGTAACAGAGGGACCTCATTAGCTAGTAAACCGTATGCCCCCTTCACTCCTTCCCCATGACCCCTTATTAAGCCTACTGCCCCATCTACCCTAGCTTCCCCATAATTATTTATCTCACCCACCCCCCTTGCCTAGTTTAAATATTCCTCCAACCTCTTAGCCATTCTTTCACATAACACTGTGGACCCCCTTCCATTGAGGTACAATCCGTCATGACTATATAGATTGTACCCCGAGGAATAATCAACCCAGTGCTCTAGGAACCCATCCCCTTCCTTCCTACACCAAGACTTGAGCCACGAATTTAGCTCCCTAAGCTCCAGTTGTCTTCCTAAATGTGCATGTGGCATGGGCAATATTTCAGAAAAAATTATATTGGAAGACCTTTCCATAATCTATTCACTCCCTGAACTCACTCTTTAAGGTCTTTCACCTACCATTAATTTTCTTGTTAGTACCAATATGCACTAACATAGCTGGGTCATGCCCACCCCCACCCAACAATTTGTCTACCAGATCAATCACATGCTGAACCCTTGCACCAGGAAGACAACAAACTGTTTGGTTGTAGTGATCTCGACAACAGATTACCCAATCCACTTTCCTAATAACTGAATCCCCTACAACCACAATCTGCTTAGGCCTGGCTCTGCTCTCCTCCCCACCACTTCTAGAGAAATTGGTCTCCCAGCTGTTAGAGAGATCAGCCCCATCTAGAACTGCCAATCCATTGTTCACACTCCCATCTTCTTCATATATTCCGGCAAATCTGCAGGGATATATAAACCCCAGATCAGCTTTCCTTTATCTTTTGCCCACACCAGATTTGCTAACTGTCACCCAGCTAACTGCCTTATCATCCTGCTGCTGTTCTGTTCCCACAAACTATCTGACCCAGCTAGGTCTTACTCAGTGAAAAAGACTCCAGTGAAAAAGACTCCTTGTCAATCGACAACAGTTTTGCAATTTATTGCTCTAGTGCTCTAACTTGACCCTCTGAAGTGGCAATTTGCTCACAAGCCCAACAGAGGTAAGCAGTTTGGAACTTTTGTTTTTGACTATAAAGATTTTCATTTATACTGGTCATGGTATATTTAATATAAGTAATTCTAAAACAACTGGACTCAGCAAGTAACTCTTGTTTTAATTTAAAACATGAAATAAATTTAGATTATCCACCACTATTATCCAGATTTATAAATATAATCATGTGCAGGACAGATATGCTTACTTTGCAATCTATTCCGTTCTGTGCAAGTTTGTAAATGAGCTCCACTTACTGCAGACAGCCTGATAGCATTTTAGTTGCAGGATCTAAGAACACAAATGCAAAATTTTCTTTGTTTTGGTACTGAGGGAAATCCTACATTGATTTCCATTTATTTGCATTATGGGAGTCCTGTGTCTTTGCTTTATAAGAGAGCAGGTTAATGTTAATGGGACATTCTCTAGTTGGAGTAAGGTTCTTAGTGGGGTCCCCCAGGGCTCAGTATTGGGTCCACTTTTATTTAACTTGTTCATTAATGACTTAGGGGAGGGTGTTGTAAGTAATGTATCAGTGTTTGCAGATGACACAAAATTATCCAGCCCAATTAATTCCATCCAGGATGTGGCATCCTTGCAACATGATCTTGACAAACTGGCAATCTGGGCAGCTAAGTGGCAAATGAGATTCAATGTTGATAAATGTAAAGTCATGCACCTGGGATGTAAAAATATCCAAGCCACTTATACCCTTAATGGGACTGCACTAGGCAAATCCATTATGGAAAAGGACCTTAGAGTCCTTGTAGATGATAAACTTGGCTGTAGCAAGCAATGCCAGTCAGCAGCATCAAGAGCAAATAAGGTCTTGAGCTGTATTAAAAGGGGCATAGAGTCAAGGGAGGAGGGGGTCATTCTTCCACTGTATAGAGCACTTGTAAGGCCCCATCTAGAATATGCCGTACAGTTTTGGTCTCCATCACTCAAACAGGACATTATTGTATTAGAGAGGGTACAGAGAAGGGCAACTAAGCTGGTAAAAGGTATTGAACATCTTAGCTATGAGGAAAGACTGGCCAAATTGGGGATGTTCACGCTGGAGAAGAGGCGCTTAAGGGGTGATATGATGACTATGTATAAATATATAAGGGGATCATATAATAATCTCTCTAATGCTTTATTTACCAGTAGGTCTTTCCAGCTGACACGAGGTCACCCATTCCGATTAGAAGAAAAGAGGTTCCGCCTAAATATTCGGAAGGGGTTTTTTACAGTGAGTGCTGTGAAGATGTGGAATTCTCTCCCTGAATCAGTTGTACAGGCTGATACATTAGATAGCTTTAAGAAGGGGTTGGATGGCTTTTTAGCAAGTAAGGGAATACAGGGTTATGGGAAATAGCTCATAGTCCAAGTTGATCCAGGGACTAGTCCGATTGCCATTTTGGAGTCAGGAAGGAATTTTTCCCCCTCTAAGGCAAATTAGAGAGGCTTCAGATGGGTTTTTTGACTTCCTCTGGATCAACTGGCAGATAGGTAGTAAATAAATAAAAAAAAAAAAAAAAAGGTTGAACTCGATGGACATGTCTTTTTTCAACCTTACTTACTATGTTACTATGTAGGTACACTGTACATAGGTGAGCGTCCACCCTGGGGTCAGGATAGATTGGGTTGTAATAACCATCCCTGGGAACTTTTCTGATCCACTATCACACAGAGAAGAATGGGCAACAGGCTAATTTGCAGCATAAAATAGAGTGTACAACTATACAGACTACACTGAAATATTTCCTTTAGTGATTGGTCGCCTAGACATACGGCAATGTCCAGAAATGCATGTAAAGTGCGTTAAGTAGAGAATGGAGACCACACACTGGTAGGTTTTGGAGCATACCCCATTTATTCTGAAACACAAACTCAACAATTTGGGGGGCACTCCCCCTTTGTGAGGATAACAATTCTGTGAAGAAGCAGTGCTTCAACAGGTAATGTAGTCATGCCTCCAATTGAACAAATCATGATTGATAGAGTAGGTAGGGGGAAAGGGGGTACAAAATAGATGTGCAAAGCTGAGGCCGGGCCCCACCCAAATAAAAACACAAGTGAATAATTCAAGTACAAAATTGTGTTGGCCACAGCTTTATTAATACATATAAAGGAAACCCCACATTACACCTGCTGCAGCCATTATGACTGCAGGCTCCAATTTCCATACTGTAACGACTATGTTCTGGAACCTTGATTGGTGATAGTACATTGTGGATGCACAGGAGAACCCTGTGTGTTCCGGTCTTCACCAATGCCCTTTTGGGGCCCCGGGCTTTCTGCTGCTGAAACCAAACAGAAATGCATAGCAAGTCCGTAAACGAGGTTCAAATAGTTAGGGGAGGACAAGGTGCTCCAGAATTAAATGTAAAGTAACTCACCAAACAGTGAAAGTGGTCCGGGTGCACCAGCCCCAGACCCCCAGCTTTAGGGAGCAGTACAGCAGAGAATATAGAAGCAGAGCTGACCGGCATTTGAGTGGATTCACAGGACCAGAGATATTCAGTTAAAAAATAGTTTTATTGGTAGAAAAGTTAAAAATATAGCTGCATCTCCATCCACCCTACGCGTTTCGCACCTCTCAGGGTGCTTAGTCATGGGCTCAAATGACAATCACAGGATATGAGCCTGTCATCAATCAATCAATCAGAGAATTGAAAGAAAAAAACAGAACAAAAAAACATTAAAGGGACAGTACCTCTATATTTCTTCAAGAGGTTAAGTTTTACAAAAAAGTATTTAAAATCATTTTTGTTTATATAGAGAGTATATAGAAAAAAGTTATGATGGAAAAAATAGGGAAACAGTATATTGACATACATTATATTTTCAGGGAATGTACCAGACAGATCATACAAATGATGTATTTGTTTCTTTTTTGGTTTTAATGTAAAGCATGTGTTCTCAAATTCTTTCTTTCAGTTTATGTGAAGTTTTTCCTACATATTGACTTTGAACATCATTGATGAAATCTTGAAAGACAGCGGGGGTGTTGCATAGGCCGAATGGCATGACCCGGTATTCATAATGGCTATCCCGGGTGTTGAAAGCCGTCTTCCATTCATCTCCTTGACGAATGAGGATACAATTGTATGCACCCGGCAAGCCTAATTTAGTGAAAACTTTAGCTCCTCTTATCCTCTATCGAATAATTCTGGTATCAAAGGTAACGGGTATCGATTCTTTATCGTAATTTTGTTCAAGGCATGATAGTCAATGCATGGTCTAAGTGTGCCTGAAAGAGTACCTGTGCGGCGGGGTCGTCCGACTCGCTACCGGCAGGGACACCCGCCGCACCTTCCTTCATCTTAGCCGCGCCAGCGTGTTTTCGATGGCGCCAGCTCCTCCATAGGGCGCGCCTCCTTCCAGTTAAAGGCGCAGGCGCGCTGACGTCATACGTCATAAGGAGCGAAATTCAAACTGTATAAAAAGCCCATCATGTCCACAGCACCTTGCCCGTGATAGAATCTTTATTCTGTGGTTCCTGAAGCCTTGTGCTGTCTGTTCTTGTGTACTTTATATCTGTGATTCCTGGTTTTTGATCCCTGCCTGTTCCTGACTATTCTGATATCCGAACTCTGACCTTTGCCTGCATTTCGATTACTCTTCTGCCTGATCTCTTCTGTTTGAATACCCGGTTTTGACCCTTGCCTGCCTGACGATTCTTGTTATCTGCCTGCCTCGACCCAGCCTGTCTGGCGATTCTCTCGCTTGCTCCATTTGTACCTTGACCTTCGGCCTAAAAGACTCTGCTAAACAGCCATGCCCCTACGCCAGCCTTGCACCCCTCGTTAAGTCCAGGTGGCACCCAAATAAGCTGAGGGCTCCGCCCGAAGCCCAACGGTGGTCACACTACTGGTGAAGCCGAGCCGAGACCAGGGTGCTTGGCATTTGTTCTAGTATCGGGTGCCGGCCGTGACATTATCACGGGCCATGGAGGACAACGGTCACGAAGCTGCTGCTGCCTCTGCTACACCTCAAACTTCCACAGAGATGTTGCTCACTACCTTGCTGCAACATATGGAGGAGCAAGAGCAAAAGGTTTCCACAACCTGACCCGCCAGTTGGGGCCTTCGCAGCAGCAGCCTAATCCTGTTCCTGCACCTCCTGTGGGTTCTTCTGCCAGTTGGGGTAACTCAGCTAAACCCCATGAACCCAAGATTGTGTTCCCCGAAAGGTTCAGTGGGGATTGCACTAAATTTTTTGTTTTCAAAGAGGCTTTTTATTGCACCGAATTCCGCCGATGGGCAGTGGAAACTGGGTGGAATGATTTGGCTCTAAAGAGTCAATTCCGGTTGGGGTTATCCAATTCTGTAAAGGATAGTCTGATTAATTCCCCCCAACCTTCTAACCTGGATGGTCTCATGTCCCTCGCCATCCAGATAGATAGAAGGCAAAGGGAGAGAAGGAGTGAGAGGAGTACAAACTTCTCTGGGGTTACTAATATAAGATCCAATGTGGTGACCAATGTAAAATCTCCTAACCCCTTTGTGCCTCTACCTCAGGAGGAGCCTATGCAATTAGGCATGTCCCATCTAACTCCTGAGGAAAAGGCACGTAGGCGTTCCCTGGGTCTCTGTATGTACTGTGGTGAGAGGGGACATTTTCTGAACCAATGTTCTAAGAGGCCGGGAAACTCCAAAGCCTAAATGGAGAAGGGGAGCTCCATTTGGGTGCAGGAGTTTCCTCTCCCCAATCTGTCTCTAAGGTTTTGTTACCTGTCAAACAAACCTGGCCTATGGGCTCTGTCAAGGTGTCCGCATTTGTGGACTCAGGGGCGGAGGGTAATTTTCTGGATACTGCTTTTGCAGCTAAATTCTGTATCACTGTAGTTCCCCTAAGTGCCCCCATGAGAATAATGGCAGTGGACAGAAGACCCTTAAAGTCAGGTGTAATTTCCAAGGAGACGGTAATTCTTTCTATGTGTATTAATAATTTGCATAGTGAGGAGATAGCTTTTTACCTCATAGAGGGTGCTTCCTCTCCTCTTATTTTGGGATTACCGTGGCTTCAGAGGCATAACCCTCTGATTGACTGGGTCTCAAGGGAGGTGGTTCAATGGAGTACTACAGATGAAGCCACTTGGATTTGTGAGTTAAATGCGTCATGACTCAGGGGTAATTGAAGAAACTGTGTTATCTTAAGTCATCTTAACTCATTTAATGCATTTAAGCTTTTCATTAGCATACCAAAGCTCCATTGTTCACAATGGTGAATGCTTTAATTAGATGGGATGTTGTGACGCAGTTTTCTGTGTTAAATGAGATAAATGGGATATCTGTGTTTAGTTATTCTGTGTCAAACAGACAAACCAAAGTGGCTGCATCTGTATGTGTGGTGGAGTATGTTTTCCCTCTGTAGTAGCAACTACATCGCATATGCAGAATTCGCTGATGTCTTCTCTAAAAAGGAAGCAGAAACCTTACCTCCCCACCGGCAGTATGACTGCCCAATAGATCTGGTCCCTGGGTTACAATAATGCCACTCATTCTTCCTCTGGGGAATCCCCTTTCTTTATTGTCAATGGCTGCACCCCAAAGCTTTTTCGTTCTCTGGGTCTGGTTCCCCTGTTCCATCGGCCAATTCCTCTGTTGAGTTATTTTCTAAGGTCTGGTCTCAAGTGCATGAGTCTCTGTCTGCAGCTACATCTGCTCAAAAGAGAGCTGCTGACAGATCCCGTAGAGAGGCACCCCAGTATAAAGTGGGAGATTTGGTCTGGTTATCTACCAAGAATATCAAGTTGAAGGTGCCCTCTCTCAAACTGGGTCCTAAATTCATTGGTCCATATCCCATCATTGCTATAATTAACCCTTCCTCTGTTCGTCTTAAGTTACCTGGTAATTTTAAAATTTCTGATTCCTTTCATGTCTCTCTTCTCAAACCAGCTTCACAAATCCGGCAGTCATCTGTTCCTTCCCCAGTGTTGGTTGAGGGTCAGCCTGAATTTGAGATCCAGGAGTTCCTTGATTCTCGCCTGGTTAGGGGTAAGCTCCAGTATTTGATTAAATGGAAGGGCTATGGCCCCCGAGGAGAACTCTTGGGTCTCAGTTAAAGACATCAAGGCTGACCGTCTCAGGAAGCAATTCCATCAAAAATTTCCTGGGAGGCCTGGGGGTGCAGTGGCCCCCCCTGGAGAGGGGGGTAATGTAAGAGTACCTGTGCAGCGGGGTTGTCCACCTCGCTACCGGGCGGGACACCCGCCGCACCTTCCTTCATCTTAGCCGCGCCAGCGTGTTTTTGCTGGCGCCGGCTCCTCCATAGGGCGCGCGCGGCGCGCCTCCTTCCAGTTAAAGGCGCGAAATTCAAACTGTATAAAAAGCCCATCATGTCCACAGCACCTTGCCCGTGATAGAATCTTTATTCTGTGGTTCCTGAAGCCTTGTGCTGTCTGTTCTTGTGTACTTTATATCTGTGATTCCTGGTTTTTGATCCCTGCCTGTTCCTGACTATTCTGATATCTGAACTCTGACCTTTGCCTGCATTTCGATTACTCTTCTGCCTGATCCCTTCTGTTTGAATACCCGGTTTTGACCCTTGCCTGCCTGACGATTCTTGTTATCTGCCTGCCTCGACCCAGCCTGTCTGACGATTCTCTCGCTTGCTCCATTTGTACCGTGACCTACGGCCTAAAAGACTCTGCTAAACAGCCGTGCCCCTATGCCAGCCAGAACATCTCGCCTTGCACGCCTCGTTAAGTCCAGGTGGCACCCAAGTAAGCTGAGGGCTCCTCCCAAAGCCCAACGGTGGTCACACTACTGGTGAAGCCGTTCCGAGACCAGGGTGCTTGGCATTTGTTCTAGTATCGGGTGCCAGCCGTGACAGTGCCATCCTTCTTCTGTACAAAAAAAGAACCCACCGGGGATGTAGACTTCCTGATAAGCCCTTTAGAAAGATTCTCTTGAACATATTCTTTCATGGCTTGGGTCTCAGGCACAGATAATGGATATGTTCTTCCTCTAGGGAGAACAGAGCCAGGGTGTCAGGTATTGCTGGGAGTCGAGCCGGGGACCTTTGGGTTTCTGGCTCGATACCCTAACTATTTGGCCAGGTGAGCAGCCTGTAGGGTTGCTCACTGTGTGTAACCTGGCCTCTGCAGTCCCAGCCCAGCTGCCGCCTGATTGGCCTCTCCAGCCCCAGCTCAGCTGCTGCCTATCTTAATCAACCAATCAGGGCTGCCTCTTCCCTATTTAAGGGCAGCTCTCAGACCACTCCTGGCCAGAGCATTGCATGGTTTTCTAGTACTGCGGCATTGCCCCTAACTAGGTTTCTAGCTCTTGCCCCTTCTCCCTTGTTAGTCTGCCTTGTCTTGTCCTGCTTACCTTTCCTATCTTGTACCTTCCCAGCCTCGACCTTGTTCCAACCCTACCTTGTATTCCTCTCTTGCTATCCAGCTTCCAGCTCTCTTTAGCTATCCTGCTTCCAGTCCCTTCTTGCTATCCTGCTCCAGTCTCCCTCTCTTGCTATCCTGCTCCAGTCTCACTCTCTTGCTATCCTGCTCCAGTCTCCCTCTCTTGCTATCCTGCTCCAGTCTCCCTCTCTTGCTATCCTGCTCCAGTCTCCCTCTCTTGCTCCAGTCTCCCTCTCTTGCTCCAGTCCTCTCTTGCTATCTTGCTCCAGTCCTCTCTTGCTCCAGTCCTCTCTTGCTATCTTGCTCCAGTCCTCTCTTGCTCCAGTCCTCTCTTGCTATCTTGCTCCAGTCCTCTCTTGCTCCAGTCCTCTCTTGCTATCCGCTCCTGTCTCCCTCTGCACTCTATCCCCCAGTTTGATCTACGCCCGCACCGTCCTGTTCCAGTCTGACTCTTCGCCCTCATCTACCAGTTCCTGCTTCCCTTCAAGTTTCCCCTTGGCACATACAGCCCCTGCCTCAAGGACTCGCCCTTTCCCTTCTGACTCTACAGCGCCCCCTACCTAATCCTTGACAGAATGCTCTGGCCTAAAGAGTCTGCAAGGGCTGTTCCTGTGCCTTCTGACCGGATTCCCAAAAAGACTGAATATTCTATTCTGACCCGCAGATACTGTGATGGCTCCCCAAGTAAAATTCCTATCTTTCTAGAGGAAGTCCTGCTCCTTTCAGAGAGAAAACACTTTCTGAGTGCTCCTCCAGTCGAGCAAGTTTCGGAAATCATTTTCTTCCTGCTAGAAGGTGAAGCTCGTTCCTGGGCAGAGAACTTACTGTGCAGTAAATCCCCTATAATCTACGATACTGCTCAGTTTCTGTTGGCATTCCTAGATAAATTTGCCTCAGTTTCCAGGGCCGGCTATCCCTCCACAGTCTGCTCCAGTTCCAGGGCCGGCTATCCCTCCACAGTCTGCTCCAGTTCCAGGGCCGGCTATCCCTCCGCAGTCTGCTCCAGTTCCAGGGCCGGCCATCCCTCCGCGGTCTGCTCCAGTTCCCGGGCCGGCTATCCCTCTGCAGTCTGCTCCAGTTCCCGGGCCTGCTACCCCTCAGCAACTGCTTCCCCAGCAGCATCCGCTGCCTACAGTTCCAGAGGGGCTTCCCCAGCAGCATCCGCTGCCTTCAGCTCCAGAGGGGCCTACCCAGCAGCATCGGCTGGCCACAGCTCCAGAGGGGCCTACCCAGCAGCATCGGCTGCCTTCAGCTCCAGAGGGGCCTACCCAGCAGCATCGACTGCCTTCAGCTCCAGAGGGGCCTACCCTGTAGCATCGGCTGGCCACAGCTCCAGAGGGGCCTACCCAGCAGCATCGGCTGGCCACAGCTCCAGAGGGGCCTACCCAGCAGCATCGGCTGGCCACAGCTCCAGAGGGGCTTCCCCAGCAGCATCGGCTGGCCTCAGCTCCAGTGGGGCCTACCCAGCAGCATCGGCTGGCCACAGCTCCAGAGGGGCCTACCCAGCAGCATCGGCTGGCCACAGCTCCAGAGGGGTCTACCCAGCAGCATCGGCTGGCCACAGCTCCAGAGGGGCCTACCCAGCAGCATCGGCTGCCTTCAGCTCCAGAGGGGCCTACCCAGCAGCATCGGCTGGCCACAGCTCCAGAGGGGCCTACCCAGCAGCATCGGCTGGCCACAGCTCCAGAGGGGCTTCCCCAGCAGCATCCGCTGCCTTCAGCTCCAGAGGGGCTTCCCCAGCAGCATCGGCTGGCCACAGCTCCAGTGGGGCCTACCCAGCAGCATCGGCTGGCCTCAGCTCCAGTGGGGCCTACCCAGCAGCATCGGCTGGCCACAGCTCCAGAGGGGCCTACCCAGCAGCATCGGCTGGCCACAGCTCCAGAGGGGTCTACCCAGCAGCATCGGCTGCCTACAGTTCCAGTGGGGCCTTCCCTGCAACCGCCATTGCCTTCAGCTCCAGAGCCGGTTCCCCAGCAGCCTCCGCTGCCCATGGCTTCAGCTAGGCATCCCCGGCGACTGGCTCCCCACTGGCTGCCTCCTGCACTTGTGCCGGCTCAACAGCAGCTGCCTCCTGTACCCATGCCTTGTCCTGTGCCCCCAGAAGTGGGGCTTCTGCCTGATCCTGTGCCCCCAGAAGTGGGGCTTCTGCCTGATCCTGTGCCTCCAGAAGTGGGGCTTCTGCCTGATCCTGTGCCCCCAGAAGTGGGGCTTCTGCATGATCCTGTGCCCCCAGAAGTGGGGCTTCTGCCTGATCCTGTGCTCCCAGAAGTGGGGCTTCTGCCTGATCCTGTGCTCCCAGAAGTGGGGCTTCTGCCTTGTCCTGTGCCCCGAGATGGGGGGCTTCTGCCTTGTCCTGTGCCCCGAGAAGGGGGGCTTCTGCCTTGTCCTGTGCCCTCAGAGGTGGGGCTTCTGCAGTGTCTTAACACAGTGACTGTACCAACCCTTAAAATAACATTCAAAACCCAGGCACTTATGTGGAGGGCACCCGCGAGGGTGGAGTTGCCTATACTGTTGCCAAACACCTGGGCACCCGCCAGGGTGGCTCTTCTGAGTCCCAGAGCACCCGCCAGGGTGGCTCTTCTGAGTCCCAGAGCACCCGCCAGGGTGGCTCAACCGAGTATCAGAGCACCCGCCAGGGTGGCTATACCGAGTACCAGAGCACCCGCCAGGGTGGCTCTTCTGAGTATCAGAGCACCCGCCAGGGTGGCTCTTCCGAGTCCCAAAGCACCCACCAGGGTGGCTCTACCAAGTATCAGAGCACCCGTGAGGGTGGCTCCTCCAGGTCCCAGAGCACCCGCCAGGGTGGCTCTACCTAGTATCAGAGCACCCGTGAGGGTGGCTCTACCAAGTATCAGAGCACCCGTGAGGGTGGCTCCTCCAGGTCCCAGAGCACCCGCCAGGGTGGCTCTACCTAGTATCAGAGCACCCGTGAGGGTGGCTCTACCAAGTATCAGAGCACCCGTGAGGGTGGCTCTTCCAGGTCCCAGAGCATCCGCCAGGGTGGCTCTTCCGAGTCCCAGAGCACCCGCCAGGGTGGCTCTTCCGAGTCCCAGAGCACCCGCCAGGGTGGCTCTTCCGAGTCCCAGAGCACCCGCCAGGGTGGCTCTTCCGAGTCCCAGAGCACCCGCCAGGGTGGCTCTTCCGAGTCCCAGAGCACCCGCCAGGGTGGCTCTTCCGAGTCCCAGGGCACCCGCCAGGGTGGTTCTGCCGAGCATTAGGGCACCCGCCAGGGTGGCTCTGCCAAGTTCCAGGGTGGCTAATACAATAGCATTACCTTCTAGTTGGGCACCCATGTGGTTAGTTCTGCCCATAGCATTGCCAGTTCCCCAGGTGCACGAAAATGTTGGTCACTGTGGCGCCTGGGAGTCGCCTTGTGAGGGGGGGGATACTGTCAGGTATTGCTGGGAGTCGAGCCGGGGACCTTTGGGTTTCTGGCTCGATACCCTAACTATTTGGCCAGGTGAGCAGCCTGTAGGGTTGCTCACTGTGTGTAACCTGGCCTCTGCAGTCCCAGCCCAGCTGCCGCCTGATTGGCCTCTCCAGCCCCAGCTCAGCTGCTGCCTATCTTAATCAACCAATCAGGGCTGCCTCTTCCCTATTTAAGGGCAGCTCTCAGACCACTCCTGGCCAGAGCATTGCATGGTTTTCTAGTACTGCGGCATCGCCCCTAACTAGGTTTCTAGCTCTTGCCCCTTCTCCCTTGTTAGTCTGCCTTGTCTTGTCCTGCTTACCTTTCCTATCTTGTACCTTCCCAGCCTCGACCTTGTTCCAACCCTACCTTGTATTCCTCTCTTGCTATCCTGCTCCAGTCTCCCTCTCTTGCTATCCTGCTCCAGTCACCCTCTCTTGCTATCCTGCTCCAGTCTCCCTCTCTTGCTCCAGTCTCCCTCTCTTGCTCCAGTCCTCTCTTGCTATCTTGCTCCAGTCCTCTCTTGCTCCAGTCCTCTCTTGCTATCTTGCTCCAGTCCTCTCTTGCTCCAGTCCTCTCTTACTATCTTGCTCCAGTCCTCTCTTGCTCCAGTCCTCTCTTGCTATCCGCTCCTGTCTCCCTCTGCACTCTATCCCCCAGTTTGATCTACGCCCGCACCGTCCTGTTCCAGTCTGACTCTTCGCCCTCATCTACCAGTTCCTGCTTCCCTTCAAGTTTCCCCTTGGCACATACAGCCCCTGCCTCAAGGACTCGCCCTTTCCCTTCTGACTCTACAGCGCCCCCTACCTAATCCTTGACACAGGGATTAAGTCGACAGGACAGTCATGGGGTGGTAAAATTTCAGCATTCTTCTTTTCAAAGACATCAGAGAAGTCTTTATAAACTTCAGGAAGCAGAGAATTAGACACTCGATGTAACAAAGAAGCCAACACTGGAACAATGGATGAAAAAATGCAATTTGATCGGCAGAACGAAGTCCAGGCCATGAGTTCCCCAATGGACTAATCGGACGGGTTATGGAGTCGAAGCCAGGGAAATCACAAAATGATCAGAGTCTCAGAATAATCAATGAGCAGGAAGGACATCTCCTTTACATGAAGACTCCCCACTTGGATTAGGACTGGAGCAGTAGCGGAAGAAAGTGCACCAGGTGAAATTGGTCTGCCATTCACAGCCCGGGTGGAAAGAGCAATCTTGAGAAGTATGGAGCTTAAGCCACAGGGCTTGGCAAAAGAGTTATCAATGAAGTTCCCTGCTGCTCCGGAATCTAAAAAGGCTTGACAAGAAAACATACCATACAGGGTGGACAGAGAAGCAGGGAAAACTGGGAGTGCATTTGAAGGAAACTTGGAGTGCATTTGAAGGAAACTGGGAGTGCAGAAATCTTGCCTAGGGGAGACTCCCCTCTCACACCTAGGCTGATCGTTTCCCTGATTCTGTGGTCTGGTAGGACAGGATCTCAGCAGATGCCCAGCGAGGCTGTAATACAAAACAGAGACCGGAATTCCTCCTACAGATTCTCTCCTCAGGTGTCAGATGAGTAGCTCCAATTTGCATTGGTTCATTCTGAACCAGGGAAGAAGCAGAAGTAATTGGAGCGGACTTCAGACTTGAGAAACGTTGTTGGCTTGCGAGCACGGAATTTGAGTGAGGACTTCTCTCTCATACGAGAATCAATCTTAACAATGAAGAAGGAAATAGGCAAGTCCCAAGTTACAAGCTCATCTTTGAGATCTTCATTAAGCCCCCTCCAGAAAGCTGCTATGAGGACCTCGTTGTTCCAAGACACTTCCACAGCCAGGGTCCGGAAATTGATTGCGTTTTCGGAGGCAGTTTTGGATCCCTGATTGATTTTCATGAGCCGGTCTGAGGCATTCAACTTACGGCCCGGGACATTAAAAATCTGTCAAAAAGTTGCAAGGAAGGCCACTGCCTTGTGTAAGAGAGGATCGTCACGGTCCATTAATGGCGAAACCTAGGCAAGTGCTTTCCCCTGAAGAAGAGCAATTATATAAGCAACCTTTAATCTTTTGGTTGCAAATTGGTCAGGAGCCGTATCAAACTGGATCCCTCACTGTGTAATGAAACCACGGCAAGCATCAGGATCACCTCCAGAACAAACTGGAGCCTGAATCTTGGGAGGCTTAGGAAATGAAGACACATGAAGCGGAGAGGAAGAAGGACCACCAGCGCCTGAAATCTGGAGAGCCTCTAAGTGAGAGGTGATATGTTGTAAGGCCTGGGCAAGGTGAGACTGCAAACGCTTCATCATGATATCGAAATACCCCTCCATGGTCCCGGAAGCAGAGGCCTGGAAAGGTTCCATGTGAAGCTGGCCATAGATGCAAACATCTGATCGTACAGATCCGTATGATTTTCGGACCGTGTGTAGAGAGTCCTGACATTTTTCATCCAGCAGTCATTTGGTCGATCGGAAAGCTTAAAAGATTTCTGTCGGCTGCTGATAATATCTCTGCACGTATTGCTGATCAGACGACTCTCACTAGCTTTGGTCGGACATAACTTTTGTACGATTGTTATTAGGGGCAGAACATCGGCTGATCTGTTCTGTTGTACTTTATTTGATCAGAATGGTTAATGGCAGGTCGGGAGATGGGAAAGTCCGATTGTACAATGATTCGTACGATCGGATCTTTGCGTCTATGGCCAGCTTTAAGGCCCAAGCTAACTGTAATGACCACGTTCTGGAACCTTGATTGGTGATAGTACCATGTGGACGCACAGGAGAACCCTGGTGGTTCCGATCTTCACTGATGCCCTTTTGGGGTCCCTGGCTTTCTGCTGCAGAAACCAAATAGGAAGTGTGTAGTAAGTCCGTAAACGAGGTACAGGTAAGGATCAAGAGAAGGTGTAGTCTAGACAGATGAAGGGTTCAAGGCAGGCGGCAGGAATCGTAGTTGGGAGTCAGGCAGGAGTCAAAACCAGGAATTCAAAGTATGTATAATACGCTTAGGCAGGAACAGATTTACTGGGACCAGTTTGGGCATGGTCAAAATGGTGGATTGGGCTTTTAAGCAGATTTTGGTTCCAAGATTCTAATTTGGCGCTTGTTAGTGATGTCATGACGCTTGTGGCAACATTACACGAGCGTCATGACGCTCAGCGTCAGAACGCCTGCATCAACCCACCCACAAATCTGGAAGTGCGCGCCCGCACCTGAGAGACGCGCCGGGAGGTAAGAGAAGCCGGCAATCTCCCGACGCGTCTTACACATACAATTCCAGGGTCTCCAGCAGCCAGACTGTAGCTTTAGCCATAAACAGATCTTTAACTACATAACCCACCATATTTTACCATGGCCTTTGCATTACTCCTCCACAGGCAGTCTGTGCCCACCCGCTAGACTGATACCACAGCAAAGCCAGAGCATTTTCTATTTCTGACTGAAAATCCATAATCAAAATATCCAAACCTATCCTGTTCAAATGTACTCCATGTTCTCTAAGTAATACTTTGCTATTCTTTTCTAGTTCCTTGTGCCTCAATGCTATACCCCCTGTACACCTAAGAAAACCAGGAACGGACTTAATCAACTGTCTGCGACAATTTTCAATTGCTCTCCAAATGAACCTGAACACCACTTCAGACCAAATAATCTTAACGTCACTTAACATGGAACTACAACAGGCTACATCTTGCTTTATAGAATGAATTAATTCAGAGTTTTTTTGCCTGGCCAATATTATTGCCCCCGGCATGTATGAGCAAAATCTTAGGACCCCCCAATATCCCTTTTTTTTCCTCAAAACATTTTTATTGATTTTCAACATATTTAATACACACGAGTATGCTATATGTTATACATCAATGAGTGCATCCAATGTTGTTTTACATCCATTATGTATCAATGATCTATTGTTACATACAAAGCATATCCAAAACTCAACATTAATGACATAATAAAACAATTATAAATGAGAAGTAAAAGGTAATATAAACATAATAAAATAAATAATAATACATGTGTCTATGTCATATGAAAAACAAAATGTGGCCTATCTGTAATCAATCCAAGGTTGCCAATCCAAGGCACCAGTGCTCAAAGTAGGTAGTATTTTGTGATGGAAACTTAAATCGATTCCATTGCGTATTGGCAAAATGTATAATTTGCAAGGCCTGATAGGCCTCTGACTCAGGGAGTTGAAAGTTTTCTCATAAGGCATCAATGGAGTAAGGGCCTCTAGGAGTTAAAATTGAGTGTAGTCTGTTTAAATTAGGATTGGTCTGCCATTGGAAAAGCTTGGGCTGAAAACCTGGGGTGAAAAGGGGATTTGCCAGGATAGGAGCAGCTGAAATATGTGCTGAGAGGAGAATGTGTTTTCGTGCTACTTGGTCCCATAGTCTTAGTGAACGTTTTAAGAAGTAGTTTCCTAAATTTGGCCATCTAGATTGTGGTACCCAAAACAAAGAGCTTACTTTATATGGGTGGGTAAAAGAGTCCCCTAGAGGAGTCCACGAAGGAGAATCAATGTTATAGTGTGTTGGGGGTAATGCAAGGAGTTGAGCAGCTATATAGTAGGTATAAAGATTTAGAAAACCCAGACCTCCAGCATTTCTAGATCTGTACAGTATACTGCAGTGTTCTAAAATAATATAATAATTTAGGGAGAATGGTCATCTTGATTGCACAAATTGTCCAAACCAGGATATGTACTCCAATAGTTAAGTAAGTGTTTTGAAATGGTAGGGGTAATTATTGTGGTATAGTTGCTCCAGAGAGCTAGTACTGTAAGTTTAACCTGAATATGGATATTGAAGTAGTTTGCCATTGGAATTCAAAATTAAGGGTCAGTAGTTTTTCTGTTTCTTTAGGTAAATTTATATTGAGCACTTTAGTCTTGGTATGAATTACAAGAATTTTCGCCTTAAAAACAGAAATACTACAAACCGCATAAAGGTGGTGGGTGTGGGTATAAAGTTTCTGCTGAGTATTGCAGACTGGTCAGGTAAAGTTAGAGTAATTTTTAAGATTAGAATAATCCATTCTTTTGCCCAATTTCCCCATAGCCAATTCTGCCTACCTACGTTGGGAACGGATGGGAGCTGATCCCCCACTGTCCACCTATGCTGCCTTATGCATTTCACCGTCTCTACAGTTTCTTCAGGGGCATAGGTGCTGGTCGCGTGTCACCTTGCGGTTTAAATAGGCATCTGGTAGTGTTTCTCGTAGTGGCGATTTGCATACACGTCACTTCTGGTTGAGACAGTCCGTTTCCAGCTAATGCCAGAATCTTTTGCCACCTGGGGCGAGTAGGAGCGGTGCTTAGGATGAACACGGCGACAGTGATTGTACACAGTAGTGAGGCTTGATGGAGCAGTATTATGTATCGGACAGCATGACTTCAGCACCTTGATATGGAGTCTTAAGTGGAACGGTATCATATCAGTATCATATTAATTAATCCCAAAAAGATGACACATATATGTTGTTAAACTGGCTCATTCATAGAGGCAAATTTACGTACCCTTGAAGTTGCGCCAGCGTTGGCTTTGCTGCAATTCACCGCATTTTGACAGGCGAAGTTTCGCCAGGGCGCCGCAAATTCACTAAAATCCGAAGTTGCGCTCAGGCAGGCGAAAGGTAGCGAAGTTGCGCTACTGTTAATTCATCAAGCAAAGCAAAGTTACGCTAGCAATGCCTAATTTGCATACGGCGCAAGTTAAAGTACAATGGACGTATATGTAGCAGCAATTACATTACACTACACAAGCCAAGGAAAGCTTCATAAAATAACATAGAGTTGTTATTTTGCCCTATACATATGCCCACTGTATAATTTAGGTGCCATATGTTAGAAAAAATGTCAACCTTTTTTGAAGCAAGCCCTATCTACTCTATTGCACTTTGCCTGGTCTGAGGTGGCGATGCTAGAGTAGGTCCACTTCGCTAGCGAATTTACGCCAGCACCTATTAGTAAATTGGCGAAGTAAAGAAATGACGTCACGCTGGCGAATTTGCGCTAGCGTTAGTTGCTTCACGCTTTAGTGAATTTGCCCCATAGACGGGATACAACTCATGTTATATTTTCATATTTTGATACAATGAACATCTGCTGCCGGGTCCACTAAGTAATGCATGGTGGACTAACTGCTTAATCAATACAGCATTCTGCGGTTATTTAGATAAAAGTAGTGCTTGGTGCGCTGGACAGCAATGTTAGGGTCTCCCAACCTATAAAGAAAAAACAATCCCAATGGTGTAGTATGTTTGTGCCAAGACCTATTTTATTTTAAAAAATAAAACTATTCAGAAAGGTCTAGCAGTTAACAAGCCCGTAGGTGTATAGATTCGGTAATCACTTGCATCAAAATTTCTTTCCTAGAGGGAAAAAGCTCCAATAGTGCAGTATGGTAAGTAAAAAAATATAATACGTGAACGGTTGACACCGTCCGCGCTTACCCTACAGTACTTCAGTGATTGCGAGTCAGACCGGTTGCATATCGGAAGCCGCAGGATAGTATTCTCATTGACCGCCGTATCGTCTTGTGCACGCTGGAATTAGAAGAACTTCTTACGATCGTGCAGCGTCCATGCAGAGAAGAGGTTTATCTCATCGGGGAAGTTGTTACTATGTTGCGGTAAGCGGGACCATCGCTAACTTCAAATTCGATCTTTAGGTATGACTTTTTCTGTAATGTGTAAATAAATAAATAATTATCTTTTTTTAAGATTAATATGGCCCAACGCGTTTCGTATTCAGAAATACTTCCTCAGGGGCAAAGGTTAATTACACTTTCCGGTAGCCTTTTATACTATCAAAAGAATATTATGTGAATAAGGGACTACTTACCAAATTATTCCTCCCCCTTTATCAAGGGGGAGGAATTGTTATACTATATGTTATACTATTGTTATACTATCAAAAGAATATTATGTGAATGAGATCAAAGGACAACTATCTGATTTAACCACCTATAAGAAATTAAGAACAAATCCAACTAATGAATATAAGGGACTACTTACCAAATTATTAGACAATGCTAAAAATAAGGGAATACTGAATAAGAAAGAATATGAATATCTTAAAGTTAATCATCCAAAAGTTCCAGTTATCTATACACTGCCGAAAATACACAAAAATTTAACTAATCCGCCAGGACGTCCCATCATTTCCGGATGCGGCTCTTTAACAGCGAATTTATCAGAATATATTGATCTTTTCCTACAAAAATATGTGACAACCTTACCGTCCTATTTGAAAGACACGATAGACACTATTAATTTTGTAAATGAAATTATATGGAAGGAAAACCATATAATTGGCACCTGTGATGTCACCTCCTTATATACGATCATTGACCACAAATTAGGATTAACTGCAGTAAACCATTTCCTCACACAAGACACTACCTTGACAACTGTCCAAAGAGAATTCATCTTGCAAGGAATCATGTTTATTTTGAATAATAACTACTTCTGGTTCGAGGGAGATTATTACTTGCAGATCAAAGGGACAGCTATGGGAACGAGATTCGCTCCAAACTATGCTAATCTCTTTATGGGATATTGGGAGGAAAAGTATATCAATCCAGTAATAAACCAAACTAAGGCATTACTGACATGGAGGCGCTACATTGACGATTGCCTATTCATCTGGCAGGGCTCTGACGAAGAACTAACCCTATTCTTAGATACGCTGAATGTAAATGACTTCAATATCAAATTAACCAGCAGCGTCAGCAAAAGCAACGTTAACTTCCTTGATCTCACCATTTCGGTTGAAAACAATAAACTTCTTACCAGCCTCTATCGAAAACCTACGGATATTAATGGCTTCATTTTAAAAAATAGTTGTCACCATAAAAAATGGTTAAATAATATCCCTCTGAGTCAATTTAACAGAGTAAAAAGGAATTGTAGCAAAAAAGAAGATTATGATAAGGAATGCCAAATTTTAAGGAAACAATTTAGAGAAAAAGGATACAGTGAAAAAATAGTGGAAGAAGCAAAAATGAAGTGCGACCAGAAAGAACGCAGAGAAATGCTACAACATACTGTAAAACGATAATACAACAATAAGGATTCCATTCCTTTCATTACCACCTATAACTGCTCTAAAAATAAATTTGAAAAGATTTTACAAAAAAATTGGCATATCCTAAAGAAAGACAAGGATTTGTCTAACCACTTAACTGAAAAACCAAAAATATGATATAAAAAGCCACAAACTCTAAAACAAATCCTCGTACCCAGCTGTATACCAGTAGATAATAAAACAATTACTACATTTCTCTCTCATGACAATAAAGGGTTCTATCCGTGCAAAAAATGCAAAGCCTGCAAAACCTGCAAAATTAAACAGCAAAAATATTTCCAATTTAAATCAAATGTAACTAAAGAAATTTTTTACATTAAAAGTTTAATCACTAGTAACAGCACCAATGTTATATATTTGCTACAATGTCCGTGTAACTTGCAATATATAGGAAGGACAGGCAGGTGTCTTAAGACAAGAATAGGAGAACACATGAATAACATCAAAAAAGGTGTATTGACACATAGTGTGTCCGCTCATTTTAAGAGTCATCATAACTCCGATCCATCACTATTAACCTTTGCAGGAATTATTCAGAAAAGAACCCACTGGAGAGGGAGTGATATAATTAAATCTATCTCTCAGGAAGAAACAGTCTGGATCCACAAACTAAAGACACTTGCACCTAAAGAGTTAAACATTGACATTGATCTCAAATGTTTTTTAATTGACTAAATGTTTCAATTGGAAGTTTGATATATGTAAAGTTTTTAGACTATTTAATTGTCAACTGTGTTAATTGAGAGAACCACCCACTAGCCGAATAAAAGGCTACCGGAAAGTGTAAATTAACCTTTGCCCCTGAGGAAGTATTTCTGAATACAAAACGCGTTGGGCCATATTAATCTTAAATAAAGATAATTATTTATTTATTTACACATTGTTTAATTCTCCCTTGTATCCTATACGGACCAATAGTGCCTAACATCCGTCTTTATACGGGACGATTACCCCATCATCTACCAGGTCAGCGCATAATTAGGATTGAACCGACTCTCCTCGCTTCGAGAGTGCTCACTCCAGAGTCCGGCATAATCGTGCGAGGGGACTGCAGAAAAAGGCATACCTAAAGATCGAATTTGAAGTTAGCGACGGACCCGCTTACCGCAACATAGTAACAACTTCCCCGATGAGATAAACCTCTTCTCTGCATGGACGCCGCACGATCGTAAGAAGTGCTTCTAATTCCAGCGTGCACGAGGCGATACGGCGGTCAATGAGAATATTATCCTGCGGCTTCCGATATGCAACCGGTCTGACTCGCAACCACTGAACTACTGTGGGGTAATCGCGGACGGTGTCAACCGTTCACGTATTATATTTTTTTTACTTACCATACTGCACTATTGGAGCTTTTTCCCTCTAGTAAAGAAATTTTGATGCTAGACCTTTGTGAGTAGTTTTATTTTTTTAAAATAAAATAGGTCTTGGCACAAACATACTACACCATTGGGATTGTTTTTTCTTTATAGGTTGGGAGACCCTAACATTGCTGTCCAACGCACCAAGCACTACTTTTATCTATTTTACCCTAAACGTGGATTAGTGGATCCACACTCCGCAGGTGCTGCTTTTTTAGATATAAAAAGGAGAAAAAGAAACAAGGCGCGGTATCTTCGACCCCTTCACACAAATTCTGCGGTTATTGCCTTTTCTCCAATAATTACCTCCAAAATCTAGTGCCATCTTCACAAATACTTTTTAGTCACCTTACAAATCTTGTTTATTCCAACCCAGTACACTGGATTCTCTTTTTGTCAGGAAATACAGTTAATACATCCAGGAAAGTTCAGGACTTTGTAATTTATAGGTTATCACTATAACCCCAGCACCATTGGATACTATAGTCAGTTTGGATTTACACACATGTTGGGATTCCGACGTTATTATTGCTGACCTTATGATCTTTCATTTGTACACTGCATTATACTACATGTCAATGTTTGTATTATGGTAATTAGGGTGTATAGCGTGATAAAAAAGGAGGGTTGTGAAGGCCATATAAAAACATATTTAAATGCAATAATCCCCTGTCTAAAAAAACTTGTTTACCTGTGATCAAAATATAAAAGCTTGGTTTCAATCTGTGGACTAGATCCTCCCCCGCCACCTGCATATGCAGCTTTTTTTTTTAAATGGGCGTTGGTCTGGGTAGTCTCCCCTTCAAAAGCCGCATATGCAGGTGGCGGGGGAGGATCTAGTCCACAGATTGAAACCAAGCTTAAACCAAGGTAAACAAGTTAGGGACCGCCGTATGGGGTTTACCTTGACGTGGTATGGCAGCTTATCAACTTTATGATCATAACTTTGTAACAAAAAACCCTGTTTTTCTTTTTCTAGACAGGGGATTATTGTATTTAAATATGTTTGCACCCACAACCCTCCTTTTTTTTACCTGTATAGAGTGTTACAATTAATATAGGAGGGACCCCTTCTTTTATATAACAGCATCCTTTAGTTTTTAAATGTTTTTATATGTACTGTGATTTATTGGCAAGGTGGTTAATAAATATTGCCTTTTTATCTATATACGTATTGATTCAAATATTTGATCATCGCCTAACTGGTTCAAAGAGCATAAATCCCTTTTGTATTTAGTCTTTTGTATAAGTGCAGTGTCGCCATCTTCTGCCTACCTGCCTGTTCCTATTAACTACTAGCTTAGAGCTGTATTTATATCTTTGATCTGCCCGGTGGAGTTTCTTGTGGTAACCCAGTTGCCCCCAAAGTTTATATACTTATTTAAGACTGGAGAACCTGAACTTTTTAGTGGTCTGTTTTTCCTATTTGGGTGCAGTCTCACTCCTCAAGAGAACTTTTTGGTATAAACAAAAACAAGCAAAAATGAAATAGGATAAAAATAGAAAAATAATTAAATAAAAACCAGAACACTAGTTTGTTGTCCTTTACCATGATGTCAAATTATCAAAGTTCATGGGGGAAAAACAGCATAAGAAGAACACAAAGCAACTGTGGTCCCTAACTCACCTATCTTTTGTCAGTCTCAAAAATGCTTTCTCAGGACTCAATTTGCTTCTGAAGTAGCAAGGCTTTTAAACACAGTTATTGAATAATTGATAAAGCTATATGAAAACTTAAAGGGGAAATAAGCAAAATCTCACAGCAACTGGGTAGTCATGACAAAAAAATTTCTAAGCTGAAATCCACAGTTTTTTCTATCTATGATGACTCAAGAAAATTGAATCTCTGGAAAAATGTACACAAGAACTTACGGTTAATGATTTGGAAAATTGTTCCAGACTGAAAAATTTAAGGTTTATAGCAATATCAGAATATCACAAAATTTATTCTTTAATCAAAATTGTCACAAAAATAATCCCTCAAAAACTAGGGATCCCCTTGGAATCGCACCATTTGAACATGGAAAGACTTCATAGGATTGGGCCACTCAAAGATTCTCATAAGTCCAGACCTAGGGTCAAAATTCCTTGACTGCTCAGACAAAAATGGCCTATTTCAATTCAAAAAATACAAGGGTCTTGAATTTGAGGGAAATAAAATTCTTATTTTTCA
Source organism: Xenopus petersii (assembly GCA_038501925.1). Classification (NCBI taxonomy): domain Eukaryota; kingdom Metazoa; phylum Chordata; class Amphibia; order Anura; family Pipidae; genus Xenopus; species Xenopus petersii. The sequence continues at coordinate 100,011,138 of CM076672.1, forward strand.
AGAATATTCAGTTATCTTATTTTTTTACCCTTTTCTGCCTTCTGGACCACGTATTTTTGGGGACTCCTCAAAGGCAAATCATTTTGTGGATCAACTTGGAAAACATAAAAATATCAGCTCACTTTCCCCAAATACTAACATGAAAACGGATCATTCATCTTCCCTCCTGCAAAGAGATCACAAAGGAAAGAGATTTGTGAGATCTCGTCAAGTAACCCAAGTACCTATTAAAGAACGTTTTCTCGCAACCTTAAACATATGTAGAGATCCAGATCTCCTATTTCCTACAAAGGGTCTCTTTGCGAGCCTGAGACCAAATATTTCCGGTGTTCACTCGTATGATGCCAGAGCAATACTGCCCTGGCATGACAGGTTTTCTGAATTTTTTTCTCCAAGTAATTCTCAATAAATAGAGGTTTTGAGGTTTTCATATTTTTTAGCACATCATTCACAGTTTTTATTATGATCTTTTAATGAATGACAAGATTTTCATTGTTTGGTGTCCTATTTGACCAATTTCAGGCCTCAGCGACTTTCTCACAAAGTTTTTGAACAAATGGCTTTTGCAGACATGCACAGTGTATGCGATAACATTTTGCAAAGTGTTTGCAACAAAATAATTAAAAGAACTCCAGATAAACAGCTCTATTAAATGACAACTCAATGTCCTTTATGAAGGACTGATAACTTTGGGATTCATATCACGACCAAATTCAGCGGTAAAACAGGGATTATCATGAAGGGTACATGGTGTCACTCTACCAATATAGTGCCAGTTTATCTTATATAGTCAATTACTGGAAAAAGGAGTCGTTTACATATATATATAAATCAAGTTACACTTAATGTATTTGGAAATGTGATGCTCCCCTCATCTAGTACCAACTTATAGAAATGTAACAGATGCACAAAGTACCTTTCGTTATTTGTCACAGATTGTAACATTAAGGTTCATCTTTTATTTTATTTTGTTATATCATATTATTATCCAATTGCGCTTTTCTTTTTATGTTTTTCATTATTTCCTTGATATATGTTCTTCTTATGCTGTCATGCATTGTGATTTAAAACCAATAAAAATATGGTTACAAAAAAAAAAGAACTCCAGATAATGAGTGATAATGAGCAATGTAATATTTGCTAGTGAATGTACATTGCTAGTAGTGCTAAACATTTGCAAAAATGCGATTTTACACACCACTTGCAATTTTTATCACATTCCCCACCTTGGAATGTAATCATACTCTAAACCACTAAAACAATTATGTTGATAAATGGACCTCCAATTGTAATGTATAAGAATATAATAAACGCAAACCCATTTCATTAGGAGCATCTTTTTAATTAAAGACAATGCCAGTTTTCATGTATTATTTAATAATGCTGGCTCTGTAGCAATATGTAGCCTGTAACTATCTCATTAATGTTATATAAAATACAAGGAAAGGTTGTGGAAGCACTCCATTGCTTAATAAAAATGTACTGAAATACAATGGAAGTGCTACTGACCAAATTAACTACAGACGTAGACAAAAAGATTAAACCCATATGGCGGTCCCTAACTATTTACCTCTGGTCATAATTTCAAATGCTAAAGCCTCCCAGAATAAGAGCATTACCTGAAATAAAGGTCTCCCGATCTGGGCATTGGTTTCAGTCATATGGCTTAGTCCTCCCCCGCCATTAGCTTTCAAAGGGGAGAGATAACCTAGACCCCAGCATTGGTTGCATGAGATTAATCCTCCCCAGCTTGCGGCTTTTGAAAGAGAGAAACTGTCCAGACCAACACCCATTTCCAAAGGCATTGTTCCACCATTTAAAGGGACGGGAGTGGGGGTGCTGCAACCACATGCAAGCCTGGCCTGCTGAACTTCCAAAAAGAATAAATCTGCTACAATACGAAATGCAAAAAGGAAAGTTTGTGGAAGCACTCCATGGCTTCATAAAAATGTACTGAAATACAATGGAAGTGCTACTGATCTGGCCAAATTAACTACAGACATAGAAAAAAAGAAGAAAAATTGATCAATGCACATTCCCTGGTCCCCTGTCATATAAGTAATCTATGCAGATGCATGTATTTACAAAGATAGTGTTTTTTTAGTTACAAAATTATGATCAAAAGATTGATAAGCCACCATACCACGTCAAGGTAAAACCCATATGGCGGTCCCTAACTATTTACCTCTGGTCATAATTTCAAATGCTAAAGCCTCCCGGAATAAGAGCATTACCTGACAAGGGCCTTTATAAGCTGACTACTTGCAGCACACAGTGCTTGATCATCTGTAGTCTGATCCAGCTGACATTCACGTGAGCAGCTTTTTCTAAAAACCTTTTTACCATGGCTGGGTGTCCAAGGAGGACCAACCCTCGTCTTTGGGGCATCAGGCTCTAACCTTTAGCCCCATGCTGTTATTGGGGAGGGTCTTTCCAAGGAACCCAAGCCAGTAATTAATCTCCTGTTTGTCTAGATGCCTGAGCCATATTGGCGAGGGAACAGGCAGTACATGGCGGTGGCTGCAAGCACATCCATCCTGGTTTATGCACGGGTAAATAACTTTCTAATTTTGGAATTCGAGAAGGAGAAGAGAGGAGATTGATTGGAATAAATCGTAAGAGTAAACTTATTTGTATTATTTGAATTGGCAGCCCATAAAATAGAAAGACCTTTATTGATTTTGTTAAAACACTGGAAAAACATCGCAACCATGAGCTTTTAAATGGAGTAAAAGTGACGCTACACTGTGAAGTAGAAGATATTAAAGCATTGGTGGTCAAAATGTATAACCCCAATGAACCCCAAGAGGACATTACCGCATTACTCTCTATTTATTGTGACAAAGTAAAATTTCTGCATAATGTGACAAACCAGCTTGGACTCTGGACTAATAAGAGGAAGTACCTGGTTATTTTTAAAAAGGGGGTTGTACCACCAGCCCTTTTTAACATCAGAAAGCATAATGGGGACTTGTTTTATGATGGTATGGGCAGTTTTTGTCGCATGTGTCATGAATATGGACATTCCAAAGATGATTGCCAACAAGTCTACAGATGCCGAAATTGTGACTTGTTCGAACACGCTACAAGGTTGCCACAAGCTTAAAGGCTGCAATTTAAAGGGAAGCTTTTGCACATTACTACGGTTTGGGCAGTTATAATACACATGTATTATAACTGCCCAAACCGTAGTAATGTGCAAAAGCTTCCCTGGTGGGGATCAGGTGAAGTCTACACCCAAACCTGTGGAGAAAGCTTGTTGTGTTCCTGTGGGTGGCAGTCCTAAACCAACGACTCCAGAGGCGATTCCTGATGTTCCAGATAATTGAGTTCCTGGTGATGCCATGGCAGATTTTTCACCACTGGCTCCAGGTTCCTGCCCTGAGGGATGAGTCCACTATCTCAGGAAGAGATGGAGGAGTCATCACTTCAGGGTCTGTCGACTGAGGAGTCTGTATCTGCCACTTTGAGATGGGGCAGAGCAAGGGAGGAGGGGTATGAAGATATTTCCAGCAATTCACAGGCAGACAACATCCAATTGGGGAAGGCTTCCCTGTGCTCAGAATTTCTGGCATCTGTCTTTGATCCATCAGGGAACAACATGGGAACCGAGTAAGTCCCCATTAAGAACATTTCCTTTTTTTGATTGCAAGTAAAACCAATGTTTAAATATTGGTGTTATAACTTTTCAATTTATATTCCAGTAACATCAACACATTTATAGTGTTGACATATAAGGAGAAGTAACTGTAACTAGTTGTAATGACTTGTCTGTTAGGAACCTCAAAGTTGTGCTCATTCATGTGCAAGGGGAATCCCTGCGGTTACCGGTGTTCAACGATGCCCTTTTGGGGCCAAGGGCTTTCTGCTGCAGTACCAACAAGGAACTTGCGCAGTCCAGAGAGAGAGAGAGAGAGAAAGTATAATAGCAGTACCGGCAAGGTAAAACGTAGTCAAAGCAGGCAAAAGGGTCAGGACAGTTGGCAGGAATCGTGGTCAGATAGGCAAGGATCAAAATACCAGGGAATCAATCAATATACCAACGCTTCAGCAGGATCTGTAAACAGAAGCCAGCTTGTGCACTGTTGCAAATCAAGAAAGGCCCTTTGAAGAATATTTGGTGGCACAATCAAAAAAATTATGTCATGGAGCTCCGCGACAAACGTGGAAAAGTGCATCACCAGCGAGGTGCGAGGACAAACACACCAAGAGGTAATGGATTGCACGAATGTCCCAGCGCACCTTACACTAGTTTTTAGGGCTGAACAAGAAAAAAACATTTCATATATGTTGTTCATAATTCATTTATTGAGAAATATATATAAAAAATATATATAATTTGTTTAGTATTTTAAGCAGACAAAAAGTAATGCTGCTAGGAGTCCTCTGTCAAATGAAACACAGCATTTATTTCCTTCTATGGTGTATACATGGGCTTCTATATCAAACTTCCTGTTTTCAGCATAAAGCTCCTGGGCTAGAGCTTGAGCATGCTCAGCTTGCTCCTCTTTCCCACTCCCCTTCCCATTTTCCACATCCCTCCTCTCTCCTCCCCTCCCTGCTGTTATCTGAGCCCAGAGCTATGAGTGAGCAGGGAGACTCAGACAGGAAGTGATGGCACAGCAAGCTAATATGGCAGCTTCTATCCTAAACAAACAGAGAGAGTTTCTAGAGCTGTTTACTCAGGTATGGTAAAGCTTTTTACTGAATAAATATAGTGTTATAGCTTGCACTATTGTGGCTAATTTATTGGGAATAAAATGTTTTGGTAGCTTTCCTTCTCCTTTAAGGGATACAATACTTGACATCATTGCAAATCATAATACTACGAGATTGTGCCAGCATGGTTTCAAGCATAACAGATCTTGCCAGACTAATTTGATTGTATTTTATTAGGAGGTGAGCTGGCAGTAGATGTAATCCACTTGGACTTTTCTAAAGCTTTTGATAAAGTACCACATAGAAGGTTAATGGTTAAATAAAGGAATATTGACCTGGAACACAGTATTCATAATTGGATAGAAAACTGGCTGAAGGATAAATTACAAAGAATGGTGGTAAATGAAACATTTTATAATTTGTCAGTGTTGTTAATATAGTAACGCAGGAATTATTTGTTGTAATAATTTGAACCGATAAAGGAGCGTTGTCAGAATGAACAATAGTAACCTGTGTCAACAGATACAGTTTTAGCCATAACATTGTTAGAAACAAATATATAGTCGATTCTGGTGCCAACAATATGCTGTGAAGAAAAATAAGTAAAGTCTTTCTCTGTGGGATGTAACAACCTCCAGACATCTGTCAAACTAGAAGATTTAAGAAACTCCTCAATCCATTGAGATTTTCTCCTTGCATTATTAATGGAGGAATCAGTTCTATCTAATGACCACAAATTCATTTAAAATTGCCCCCTAGAATAAGATTTGAGTGTGGGGTTGAAGAGATTCTCTTCATTAAATCAACAAAGAAGCTTTCTTTAGTATGATTAGGTTTATAGAGATACAATGCCATTTCTTATATAATTTACAATATAATTAACACTTCTACATAAATAAATCTACATTGCTCATCTTTATGTGTTGAAAGAATTTGGACATTTAAGTTCAGGGAGAACAGGATTGCAACTCCTCCTTTTTTATTGATGGCTGGGGAAAAGGCCATTTCACCCATCCATTCTCTAAGCAGCATGCCATTATCCCCCTCATTAAGATGGAGTTTTTGTAAGAGGGCAATGTTAAATTTAAGTTTTTGAGCTGCTGTAAACATTTTGTTCCTCTTTATGTAATGGTTACTACCATTTACATTCCAAGAGACTAAATTTAGTGCCATTTTCTCAATCAGGAAAAGTTAGAGCTAACATAAGAAATCACTATATAAGAGATATGTAGTAACTAAGGTTACTAACAAACTAATACATCTAAAGTGAAAGATGAGTAAATATAAACAAATTATCATAGCTAATAAATGAAAGATAAGTAACAATGAACATTTTCTCAAAATCATTTGAGTTATTATAAGAACTAGAATAAAAATTAACAAACAAATATGGCTCCATTATAGGGAAAGTATAAAAGACCTCCTTTTTTCCCTAAGAGAAGATAGATAGAACCATTGACCAGCGCTGTAAAAAAAAATTAAGATTCCAGCACCATTTCGTCTTCACTAGAAATTGGTGGAGAACATCCTTGTTTGGATATCCCACCAGGGGGCTGTGGAAAGGTGACATCCATATCTGTCTTATGAGACAATTTGGAGTCACACCATTTGGGCAAGAAACTGGACCAGTCAGTTCTTTGATCAGTGGATCAAAGAACAGAGTTGTGGACCTAGAGCAGCAGGTGGAATGGTTAGTAGAAAAATATGGATTATAGGAAAGGATCCATATCCCCTGTGTCATAGTATTCACATCCTCATAACTTACATATTGGTAATGAGGAGGTCACATGCTTCCTAAGGATACCAAACAGGGCCTACCTTTACCTATCAGTTAGGAGGGATGGTTCCTGGGGGACTGGACCTTTAATATCAGAGGGGGGTCAGCTGGTTGATGAAAACAATAAAAAAAAGCGCATTTTTCATCTGTCTACACAAATGAGGAACCAGTTAATGAAGGTTTCCTTTTAAATAGTCCCAATTCTAGTAATACAACTAATAATGCATGGTTCACACATGAGGAAATTCAAGAGACTAGAACATGTTAAAATAAACAAAGGTCCGGGGTCAGATGGTATTCGTCCCAGGGTACTAAGCGAGCTTAGCTCTGTGGTTGTCAAACCTATTTACTTAATTTTTCAGGATTCATTGAGGTCTGGCATAGTGTCGAGATACTGGCAAATTGCTAATGTGGTGTCGCTATTCAAAAAGGGATCCCGTTCTCAGCCTCAAAACTATAGGCCAGTTAGTCTGACGTCAGTGGTAGGAAAGCTTTTCAAAGGGTTAATAAAGGGTAAGTTACATTCTATGTAGATACTGGACTTCATAGCAAATCATAATACTATGAGTTTGGGCCAGCATGGTTTTCTGCGTTATATTGCCAGACTAACTTAATTTCTTTTTATGACAAGGTAAGTATTGACTTCGATTCTGTGATGGCAGTGGATGTGATTTACTTAGACTTTGCTAAAGCATTTGATACAGTGCCAAATAGAAGGTTACTGGTTAAATTAAGGAGTGTTAGCCTGGAACATTGTATTTGTACCTGGATAGAGAACTGGCTAGAAGACAGAATACAATGAGTGGTGGTAAATGGAACATTTTCTAATTGGACCAGTGTTGTTAGTGGAGTACAGCAGGGCTCTGTACTAGGTCCCTTGCTTTTCAACTTGTTTATTAATGACCTGAAGGTGGGCATTAAAAGTACTGTTTCTATTTTTGCAGATGATACTAAGTTGTGCAGAACTATAGGTTCCATGCAGGATGCTGCCACTTTGCAGAGTGATTTGTCTAAGTTGGGAAACTGGGCAGCAAACTGGAAACTGAGGTTCAATGTTGATAAATGCAAGGTTATGCACTTTGACAAAAATAATATACATGCAAGTTATACACTAAATGGCAGTGTGTTGGGAGTCTCCTTAAATGAGAAGGATCTTGGGGTTTGTAGATAACAAGTTTAGTCTAATTCTGGGCAGTATCATCCTGCGGCTAGTAAAGCAAGTAAAGTTCTGTCTTGCATAAAAAAGGGCATTCATTTAAGGGATGAAGAACATAAGAGGACATTATAGCAGGGGACCTTTTTACCCATAAAGAAGATCACCATACTCGAGGCCCCACTTCAGACTAGAAGAAAAGAGCTTTCATTTGAAGCAATGTAGGTGGTTCTTTACAGTGAGGACAAAGAGGTTGTGGAATGCACTGCCTGGTGATGTTGTGATGGCTGATTCTGTTAATGCCTTTAAGAGTGGCTTGGATGATTTCTTAGAGAGACATAATATCAAAGGCTATTGTGATACTAAACTCTACAGTTACTATAGATATTGGTATATATAATGTATGTGAAAGTATGGAGGGGTGAGTGTATGGATATTGGGTTTTCCTTTGGAGAGATTGAACTTGATGAACTTTGTCTTTCCCGATTTAACTATGTAACTACCTATGTAACTATGAGACCCCGTTCGTGTTTCATTCTGATCACCCAAATATGGATCACAGCATACCCATAGTTTCACTATAATGCTGCATACTGGCATTTTATATTGGGGAATCTTGCCTGAAAATAACAACCCCTTCCAGGGGGCCGTAAATGACACGTTCCTGGGCACTCCTATCTCATGCATAAGATAATGAGGGAAATGTCCCAGTAGGCAATAAAAAGGTAATAGTTCCAGTACCCCATATCATGCAAGGAGGCTCCATATTCGTGGATTGTATGCTCAGTTTTTCCCAGCTCTTGACACAACAGGAAATTCTTAAACCTGGCTAAGTACCTAGGATATTCTTAGTGTTTTATTCCCTTTTATTTTATGTACTGTTTTTGCAATGATATGTCTTCTTTGTAATATATTCTTTTATATACATGCACTGTTACTGTTCATATTAAAAATAATACATTTTAATATGTTTTTCCTTGTGCTAACTCATAGCCCATATGAATGTTTGTGCCTAAGTGTATGGACTCTTTGTATGTGTGGAAATGGAAAGTTGCCTAACTAGTACAGCTAGCAGGAGAGTGTGTTTGAATGTAAATTAACCCTTTGGCTGCTGGAGTGTTTGTTGAGCTAGTAGGATCTTACCCTGACTAACTACCATAGTAGAGAGTGTTTTTATACTTGTCCAAGAAAACACTAATCCCCTCTTAAGGGCCAGGGCACATGCTGCTATTTCGTGAGATTAGTCACCCAGTGACAAATTGCTTCTTCTTCGGGCAACTAATCTCCCAGAACTGCCTTCCCTCCAGCCAGAATGTAAATCGCCGGTGGGATGGCAGTCAGATTGCTTCGGCTTTCCGAAGTCATCTGAAGTTTTCTCGTGAGGCAACTTCAGGGCGACTTCGGAAAATGAAGCGATCCAAGTGCCACCCCACGGGTGATTTACATTCTGGTAAACAACCCAACCCCTGTGCATATCTCCCAATGAAAACAACTAAAAGTGAAATATGACACACAACCTGAAGGAGAGTTCACAATATAAGAACCTATTTGCTAAAGCCAGTATTTTGGAACAAGGAGAGAGGACAGGAAGGATGCTGGTGCTCTTGAGCAGAGACCATTGCAGCCTCCATATGATCACTACACTGAATAACGACGGGGAGGTTACCACAAACCCTAAGGGGGATAGCACAAATTATGGTCTACATGTACAGTGATCATGATTCCTGCATTGAGTTTCCCAACCCTTTCAGCTGCTCACAAAGAGTAGCTAGACCAGCCTGTATCACTGACTGAAATCATGTGTGATCAACTCCTTTCCATCTAGCAAAGCAGCTGGGTCCAATGGGCAAAAAAAACCATGCATCCACTATTGCCCCCTTTTCCTAGACACCATGAAACACACCCAAAATAGTGTGTTCCATAAATAAGGCTTCCATAGTGCTACTACCAAATCCAGGCAAAGACTCTACGCTGCTGCCATGATATATATGAAAGAATAGGCGGTTTGTACTACAATTGGGAGTGCTGCCAATTTTGTACATTTGTTCTGTAAAAGCATGTGAAGGTGAACACATGATGTGGCGTGCACCCTTCTGATAAGAAAAGGGACTATTGAGGAGCTCGGCCAACAAAGAAAGACCCTACACTACCAGAGGCATACCGGACAATATCCTTGCTGACTACGGATGTCAAAATACTTGCAAAAGCTCTGGCTGTTCTCCTAGGGAAAGTAATAACACAACTAGTCACCCTATATCCAGAACCCAAGCTAAGCTCCCAGGTCTCAGCTCTCACTTCTGCCTCTAACCGTTGCCTTTCACCTCGGGAGGAGCCCTCGGCTAATTGGATGCTGCCAGGTCTTATTTGAGAGAGGAGCTAAGCTAACGATTCTGGACGAGCAAAGAGGCACGATCATCTCACCAGGATATTGGAAGGAAGGACACAACCAGGGACAGGTAGGCCGGGCCAGCACAAGCAGAGAATCGTCAGACAGGCCGGAATCGGAAATGGAGATCGTAGAATAGTCAGAGGACAGGCAAAGGTCAGATTGGAGAGGTCAGATAAGTTACAAGCAGGCAGGATCAGGATTGGAGAGGTTGGAGAAATCAGGTAGGTAAAGGTCAGGATTGGAGAGGATCAGAATAGTCAAAAAGGCAGGCAAGGATCAAACCAGTAATAACAGTTAGAATCAGGCACCTAGGAACTTTACAAATAGAACCTAACAATGGGCAATGTGTAATAATACAAAGCCCCTTTAAATACTTTGAATTCCGCACCATTGCGCGATGATGTCATCACGCAGGTGCATAAACCCGGAAGAGCGTGCCCGCGTGCGCCATAGGAGAACCGGTGCTGGAAGAAGCAGGATACATGGGACGGGCATCCCTGCCGAAGGCATGGCTGCGCCCCCATATGCCATAGGGTATTCCACTGGACCACCAGGGTAAACACTATTCGTTACATTACCCCCCCTCAAGGAGGGGCCACTGGACCCTCAAGCTTACCAGGAGAACTGAGATGGAACTGTCTCCGCAGGTGATCAACCCTGGTATCAGATTTGACCAGACTTTTCACCAACACTGGAGGAGGACAGGATTGTTGGTGGACCTGAATGGCTGGTTTTAACATAGAAACATGAAATAGTGAAACTTAAACAAGTCAGGTAACTCGAGACAGACAGAGGTTGGGTTTACAATTTCAACAATAGGGTATGGACCTATAAATCTGGGCGCCCGCTTAAGAGATGGGATTTTAAGCTTGATATTCCCTGTGGATAGCCAAACCAAGTCCTCAACCTGAAATTTGGATACTTCCCTAATTCCTTTATCGGCTGCTCTTTTCTGAGCGGACATAGCTGCCGATAGGGAACTATGTACCCAGAACGAGACTTAGAACAATGCTTGAGAGAAGGGAGTTTCTCTAGGGAAGCAACTGCCACCATTAAAGTGGAAGCTAGACATGAGTATATGCACTTGGACCCCCACTGAATAACCTCCCCAGTTACCCAATGAATGTGGGGATTGTGTACCTGCAGCCATGGTAACCCCAGAATTAACAGGGACGAGGAACCATCGAGAATGTGAAAAGCGAATTTTTCACAATGCATATTGTTCACACACATACATAGTTACATAGTTTAATTTGGTTGAAAAAAGACAAAGTCCATCAAGTTCAACCCCTCCAAATGAAAACCCAGCATCCATACATACACCCCTCTCTACTTTTAATTAAATTCTATATACCCATACCTATACTAACTATAGAGCTTAGTATCACAATAGCCTTTGATATTATGTCTGTCCAAAAAATCATCCAAGCCATTAAAGCCTATGACACCTGGTATTCCCAGGCGGTCTCCCATCCATGTATTAACCAGGCCCGACCCTGTATTGCTTCTGAGATCAGACGCTTTCAGGGTGGTGTGGCCATAGGCTAACGGATAATGCCTTTTGGATAATTTTACATGAACAACGCCATACAACACATGGCATAATTTATACAATATAAAAAATAGCATACAATATCAACCACCCATTGATTATACATAGCAAGCATGATATCAACAAGGAGCGGATACACCTACCAGAAAAATGAGAATGGCCCCAATGGGTGTTGTATGGCGTCGTTCATGTAAAATACCTTTCTCTGCATAAAAGTAAAAACCATTTTTTTGAACCACTCTTTCTCTAAATTGTGTCTGTTTTGAGTGTGCGAACATACGGATAAAATTCATTGGATTTTTGGGTTACCAGACTTGACCCCAGTGGGCTTTTATCAATAGCAGAAACCCTTATAGGAGGTGTAAGGGGAGTAAGGAGAATATTATACCTTTCTGTGAAGGCAGCATCTAAAATATTTCCCCCAGCCCCAGAATACACCAAGGCTGAAACTTTAACTGAACTAACAGGCCAGGACAAAAAGTTTTTTTAGGTAAATTGGGAAGAGGAAATCTCTCTACCCAAATGGAGCTTCCCTTCTCCACTTAGGATTTGATGACTTCCAGGCCTATTGGGACAATTTTTAAGGAAATGCCCCTTATCCCCACAATATAGGCATAGACTCAGGGATCGCCTACGGTACCTTTCCTCAGGGGACAAGCGTGTAGCCCCCAATTGCATGGGTTCCCCCTGAGGGTTATGAAACGAGGGAGTTGGTAATTCTTCATTACATATAATAGGGAAATCTGTATCCCCCTCAGCCCGTCTCTCTCTTTGCCTCCTATCAATTTGGAAGGCTAACCTCATGAGGTCATCCAAAGTGGATGAAGGAGGGTAATTAACCAGGCTGTTTTTGACAGAGCTAGAAAGGCCCACCCAGAATTGACTACGAAGAGCTGTATCATTCCACCCCGTATCAACTGACCAGCGGCGGAATTCTGTACAATATTCCTCAATAACTCTTTTCCATTGGCGGAGTTTATGAATAGCGGAACCGGCAGAGCTAGCACGATCCGGGTCATCGTATAACATGACCATGGTAGCAAAAAATGCTTCTAGGGAAAGACGGGCAGGGTCAGAGGTAATCTTAATGCCCAGACTTGTGGGTCACCTTGTAGTAAGGTCATAATGAACCTTACTTCATACTCGCCATAGGAGAACCGGCGCTGGAAGAAACAGGACACATGCGGCGGGCGTCCCCGCCGAAGGCATGGCGGGCGCCCCCGCATGGCAGCAGGTACTCCACTGGACCACCAGGGTAAACGCTATTCATTACAACCAGACAGGGTTCAGACCTGTGAAAACAACAGCCCAAAACATCATAAGGGTCGTGCTTAACCTATCAATACCCCACCTAAACAAAGACCAGAGGGCAATTGCGGCACTAGTTGTAGCAAAGGCCTCTGATACGGTAGAATAGGCCTACCTTTGGAAAGTGCTTAAATCCTTTGGAGTGGGTCCTGATTTCACCTCCTTGGTTACACTCTTATAAAGTACCCAGCAGGGGTGTTCCTTGTCACCCCTTCTCTTCGCACTGGCCATTGAACCCTTTGCCCTGGCAGTAAGGCAAAACCCTCAGATTACAGGCTCCAAGCTGACCTCCCGGGAGGAAAAATAATTTTAGCCATTATGGGTATGCCATTATGTTATGTTACATGTGTACTTGTTTATGGCCTTGTGTATATTTTGTGTCATACATTCTCTGCAAAGGTAGTTTACGTTCCACGTCACATTCCCATCTAAAATTTAATGTCAAAGCATGGTCTTGGAATTGTAGTTATTTTACAGGAGCTATAAAACAGTCACATTTATCAAAGGTCGAATTTCATGTGAGTTTTTAAAAGTTCCCCTAAACACCCATAAATTCAAAATTTGACCACCGAAATGTATTCGATTCTAATTTTTAAAACTAGGTTGTAAAGTAACCCAAAAACTTGAATTGAATTCAAATTTTAAAAACTCGATTCAAGTTTGTTCTCTGAAAAAAAACTTGAATGTCAGGAAGGCTGCAAACAACTCCCTAATCCTTCCCCATTGACTCAAACAGCAATTCGGCAGGTTTTAGGTGGCGAATATTTAAATTTGAAAGGGCCAGAGTATGATAAATCTTGAAAATCTAATATGAACTGTTAAAAAAACTCGAATCAAATTTGAATAACTCCCTAGTTTTTTTGACAGTTTTGACCATAAAAAAATTTGAAAATTCAAATTTCTAATTTTCAATTTGACCCTTGATAACTCTGCCCCTAAGTGTAATAATTTATGTGTAACAATCCATTGATTTATTATTCAATATCATTGCTTTAAAGGGGATATAAAGGCAAAAACATAAAACCCCATCCCTAGGGCGGTCTGCATATTCTGATTATTAATCAGTCTTGCTGTATATCGTCTTCTATGGCAGATATTATTTGACTTGTGTTGTTTTGATAATTTATGACGATCCCTAAACTTAACCTCTCAACCAAAGCCCAGACAACAATGAGCATGTGTGTGGTCTTGGTCTTGCAAACATGTTTAACAAAATTACAAGATGATGACCCCCTGCGGCCAAATTTGAAAACATAAATCATTTGTTTAATTAGGCTTCTGGTGTAGTAAGTTCATGTTTAGTATACGAAATACAGCATTTATAGCATTATTCTATTTTAGACTTTAGTTCCCCTTTAATATACACTTTTTGGTGTGGATTATTTGTCTGAAACCCTAGTAAGAGGGGTGAGTTGCATATGAAAGTGTGGCAGTTGTAGATTCTGACAAATGAATGATCAATGTTATGTCAGGACTAAATAATGGTTTGTACAACACTATACAAATTGCTATTCTGTGTCCTGTGTCCTCAATAAAACTCAACTGAGCAAAACAAAAACACATCTCTAGCATTTGTGTGGGTGAGCATGTAGGAAATAGTGATTATAACATGGTCTCCTTTGAGATTATGTTGCAGAAACAACTCTATAAGGGAGAAACTAAAACACTAAATTTTAGACGTGCAAACTTTGACAGTATAAGGGCATTTCTGTAACATATTAACTAGGAAAGGCTTTTCACACAGTTAAACACAGAAGAAAAATGGGATGTATTTAAAATTCTGCTTAATAAATACACATCTCAATATATAACTCTTGTAAGCAAGGAACGACATCACAAAGCAAAACCTTTGTTGGTGTCGAGGTTGGCAAGAAAAGACGTGCTTTTAAGGCTTTCAAGTTAGCCAAGTTACCTACCGCATTTACCTTTAGATATAAGGAGTATAAGGAGTAAATTAAGTAAAATTAAACCAACATTATATTTTACATATGTAAATAGTAGGGGTGGAAACATTGTTGTCAGAGCAGGGTCAGTTGATTAATGAGAACAGAGATAAAGCAGATATTCTGAACTGTTATTTTTCATCTGTCTACACAAATGAGGAACCAATTAGTGAAGGGTTTCTTCTAAATAGTCCCAATTCTATTAACAAATGATGCATGGTTCATGCAGAGGGAAATTCAAAAGAGGTCTAGCATGGTGCAGAGAGACTGGCGAATTCCAGGCAGTGTCATTCATTGAGTACTAAAACAAAGTTTTTCTTGCAGAAAAAAGGTCATTAACTCAAGGAATGAAAACATAATTTTGCCTCTTTATAGGTCCCTCGTAAGGCCTCATCTGGAGTATGCAGTGTAGTTTTGGGCTCCAGTCCTTAAAAAAGATATAAATGAGCTGGAGAGTGTCATGTCTTTGCTAGGCGGATGCCATGGAATTCAGGAGCCTGGAATGGAATTTAGGAGCCTGGGTAACCTGTGGTGCAACCATATACAGCAGTATTGATACCATGCCCCAAAAACTCTTTAAACTAAGGTCTGTTGGGCTTAATTGAGTAGTTTGCACATGGATAGAAAACTGGCTACAGGATCGGGTACAGAGGGTGGTTGTTCATGGTACATTGTCTACCTGGAGTAAGGTTCTTAGTGGGGTCCCTCAGGGCTAGGTATTGGGCTCACTTTTATTTAACTTGTTTATTAACGACCTACGGGAGGGTAGTGTTTACAGATGACTCTAAACTATGCAGCTCACTTAATTCCATCAAGGATGCGGCATCTTTGTAACAGGATGCACCTGGGATGTAAAAATATCCAAGACACTTATATCCTTAATGGGACTGCACTAGGCAAATCCATTATGGAAAAGGACCTTGGAGTCCTTGTAGATGATAAACTTGGCTGTAGCAAGCAATGCCAGTCGGCAGCATCAAGGGCAAATAAGGTCTTGAGCTGTATTAAAAGGGGCATAGAGTCAAGGGAGGAGGGGGTCGTTCTTCCTGTATAGAGAGCACTTGGCCCCATCTAGAATATGCCGTACAATTTTGGTCTCCATCACTCAAACAGGACATTATTGTATTAGAGAGGGTACAGAGAAGGGCAACTAAGCTGGTAAAAGGTATTGAAAATCGTAGCTATGAGGAAAAGACTGGTCAAATTGGGGATGTTCACGCTGGAGAAGTTCACGCTGGAGAAGAGGCGCTTAAGGGGTGATGACTATGTATAAATATATAAGGGGATCATATAATAATCTCTCTAATGCTTTATTTACAGTAGGTCTTTCCAGCTTTTTCTGATGAGGAAGATTGGGACGATGTGGAATCAGATGGGAATGAATTACCTACCGCATTTACCTTTAGATTCAAGGGCCGACCAGTCTCCCAGTATCAGCCTGTTTTCCACTCTCTACCTAGTCTGCAGTCTGCTACCATGCCTGTTAACGATCCTGTATCAGCCTCTCTGAGTCTCAGGCCTGAACCTCAATTTGTTTCTTTTTCTAATATAACTGTGCCAGCTCCCCAGCCTTTTCCAGCTTTTGTGCCTGCATCCCGACGGCTGCCTCAACCTGTGCCACTGCCTGTTCCTGTGCCGGCTCCCCGAAAGCTGCCTGTTCCTGTGCCGGCTCCCCAAAAACTGCCTGTTCCCGTGCCGGCTCCGCGAAAGCTGCCTGTTCCCGTGCCGGCTCCCCGAAAGCTGCCTCTAACCATTCTCATGTCTGCCATCCAGTTTTCAGCTCCAGTGCCAGCTCTCCAGTCTGCAGCCCCGGTGCCAGCTCTCCAGTCTGCAGCCCCGGTGCCAGTGGTCCCTTCTGCAGCCCCCGTGCCAGTGGTCCCTTCTGCAATCAAGGTGCCAGTGGTCCCGTCTGCAGCCCCGGTGCCAGTGGTCCCGTCTGCAGCCCAGGTGCCAGTGGTCCCGTCTGTAGCCCCGGTGCCAGTGGTCCCGTCTGCAGCCCCGGTGCCAGTGGTCCCATCTGCAGCTCCTGTGCCAGTGGTCCTGTCCTCTGTGCCAGCAGCCTTGCCGCTTCCAGCCTCTGTGCCAGCAGCCTTGTCGCTTCCAGCCTCTGTGCCAGCAGACTTGCCGCTTCCAGCCTCTGTGCCAGCAGCCTTGCCGCTTCCAGCCTCTGTGCCAGCAGTCTACTTCTAGACCTGCCGTCCCTGCTGCGGGACCTAATAGTTCTGGTGCTCCAGAGTCTACCAGTCTTGTTGCTATTCATGGTGGTATTCCTGTTGTCCTGGGCAATACACCACCTGCAATGGGTGCCTCTGTTGGTCCGCCACCTGTAATGGGTGCCTCTGCTTGTCCGCCACCTGTAATGGGTGCCTCTGCTTGTCCGTCACCTGTAATGGGTGCCTCTGCTGGTCCGCCACCTGTAATGGGTGCAGATGCTGGTCCGCCAACTGTAATGGGTGCCTCTGCTGGTCCGCCACCTGTAATGGGTGCCTCTGCTGGTCCTCCACCTGTAATGGGTGCCTTGGCTGGTTCTTCTGCTCTGCTGGCTGACTCTGATCCATCCACTCTGGCTGCTGACTTTGGCTGTCCACTTGCTTTGGCTGCTGACTCTGGTGACTCATCTCCTGCACTGGCAGCTGCCTTTGGCAATGCTCCTGTCCCTGGCAACTCCTCAGTACTGGCTTCCAATCCTGGTGATTTACCTGCTTGGGCTTCTGAGTTTAGTCACACTCCTAATCCAGGTGGTCCTTCAGTTCCAGATCTGGTTCCAGGTGGTACTCCAGTTCCAGCCATAGCTCCAGATGATCCTCCAGAGTCTGTTCCTGTTCCTGGCGGCTCTCCGGTTCCTGTCCCTGGCGGCTCTCCAGTCCTTGACTCTGGCAGCTCTCCTGTTCCTGTCCATGATGGCTCTCCGGTACCTAACCCTGGTGAATCCTCAGCTTCTGATCCTGGCGACTCCTCTGTTTTGACTTCTGATCCTGGCGACTCCTCCGTTTTGGCTTCTGATCCTGGCTACTCCTCAGTTTTGGCTCCTGATCCTGGCTACTCCTCCATTCTGGCTTCTGATCCTGGTGATTCCTCCATTCTGGATCCATATCATACTTCCACTGTATAGAACCCTAGTTAGTCACCATCTAGAATATGCAATACAGTTTTGGTCTACAGAGCTCAAACAGGACTTTACTGAATTAGAGAGGGCAACTAAGCTGGTAAAAGGTATGGAACATTGTAGCTATGAGGAAAGACTGGCCAAATTCAGGTTGGTCCCATTGGAGAAGAGGCGCTTAAGGGGTGCTTTGATAACTATGTATAAATATATAAGGGAATCTAATAATAATTTCTCTAATGCTTTATTTACCAGTAGGTTTTTCCAGCTAATGCAAGGCCGCCCATTCCAATTAGAAGAAAGGAAGTTCCAGCTAAATATTCGGAAGGGTTTTTTTACAGTGAGAACTGTGATGTGGAATTCAAATGTTTTTTTTTTTTTATTGCCTTCCTCTGGATCGACTAGCAGTTAGGCGGGTTAAAATGGTATTAAATGGGGTTTTTTTCAACCTTGATGGCAGACAAGCGGAGTTGAAGGACAGGCCAGGAGTCAGAACCGGGTAATCCAAAAGCTAGAACAGGACAAGGAATCAGGAGGGGGCTTCACATTATTAGAAACCTCCAGTGGGATGGAACTCCTCCCTGAAAAATGCACTTGGTGTAACGTTTGGTCTCAAAAATAAATTTTGCCGGCTCTAATCCCTCTAACTTCCCTTAAATTTATTCAGAAGCGCAACACTGTTTAAGCACTCAAAAATCTATAGTGCTGAAACAAAACATTGAACTGTAGCTCACCAAATTGGAGAGTTGACCTGGGTGTAAAAACCCCAGGCCCGACACTTAGAGTTGATCAATTAAATGTAAATCAGCAACAATCGCACTCACCAAGTCTGGCAAGTGGCCCGGATGCTGTGCCCGAACCACTAGCTTAGGCGAAGTTTAGCGTCAAATTGTACACGCACTCCTGCGGCCAAATGCTGAGGATAAAAACAAAGCTTTATTCCATTCTATTAAAAATTACACGTCCTAACGTGTTTCGTATCAAAAGATACCTAATCATAGGCACAAATGCAAGCAGGAGTGCATGTACAATTTGTCATGTATGGTCTCGCAAACTCAGAAGTAAACCCTAGATTCCGGTCACTTTAGCAGCCACCTTTGGCTTCGGGTGGAGCCCTCCCACTACTCAGATGCCACCAGGTCTTATTGCAGGAGAACCAGGGAAGGAGTTCTGGGTGAGCACAGGAACCAAACGTGTGAGGATATGGCAGAGGAGTAGTAGTGAAGGTCCAGAAACAGGCCGGGTCAAACCAAACAGGCAATGGAGTACAAATACGGGTAACAGGTTCAAGGTCGGAACACAGGCCGAGTCATACACAGAGGAGTAGCATAGTACAGAACAGTGATCAGAAGAAGGTCAGTTCAGGCAGCAGGATGGTCCCAGTCGCACCCCCACTAGACCACGAGGGTGAAGTCTTACAATGGGTACTATTCTATTAAACACTGAGTCACCATCTTGTCTTCTTATACAGAGATTAGTTGCAGTTGCCCTAGGCAGTTCTAATCTATAGAAGAGAAAAAGTTAAGATTAAGACTCTTCAAATTCTGGGGTTATTGATTATAATTACTGGGGGCTAAAAAAATTGGCATACCCATTGACTAACCTTTTCCTTGTCCTTTAAGAATATATAACTATTGTTGCAATACCACCCCTATATGCTTAAACTCCTAAAAATATGTACCACATATCTATCCCATGGTTGAAAATATCTTTCACTGGACAACTCCATGTCATACGTATCGGGATAGCCCCCGCCCCAGTGCTCCTGTCAGAAGGACCCTCCCCAAAGCTTTAAAAGCCCAACCCCAGCCCCAAATCCGGTGTCTTTTTTTCCTTCTGTTTCAGTTTATTATTGCTCCTGTTAGAAGTAGTTCTCTTTTTAGTCTAGGGGAAGCATTAGGGATGCTGGAAAGCATACAAGGGACTGGGGTTTTGGTCCTTGATCTTTTTCCCCCTAAGCACATTACCTCATGTATGAAGTCTTCAATGTTTTATCATCTGGATCAGGTAGGCACAGTGTTACTGTGACTTAAGGTGGCCATACACGGGCCGATAAAAGCTGCCGACAGACCGTGTCGGCAGCTTATTGGCCCGTGTATGGGGCCCCCCGACGGGCTTCACCGATCGAGATCTGGCCGAAAGTCGGCCAGATCTCGATTGGATGGGACAGAAAATCCCGTCGGATCGCGGCCGCATCTATTCGTTGATGCGGTCCCGCGATCCGACCGCTCGTTAAGGCCTCGTTAGGATCCGATCGTTGGGCCCTAGGGCCCACGATCGGATCGGCCCGCTATTGCCCACCTCAAGGTGGGCATATCGGAGGGAGATCCGCTCGTTTGGCGACATTGCCAAACGAGCGGATCTCTCAGTGTATGGCCACCTTTACTGTATATAACTGGTTTGTCCCTGATTCATGTGCCTTCCCGTCCTGATTATAACCTGTCAGGTGGCAAGTGATATGTCCCCCCATCCGTATGCCTACCTGGGCATGTCTTAAAAGTGTCCAGCGGCATTGGGGTGTATGGTCCCTACATCCCTTATGATTTTTATGGATGTAGAGGGAGGTATCAGTTAGCTAAGGTTAATCTGTTGGAATCCTAGGTTTGCCTTGGGGAGTGTGGTTAGCAGAATGTTTAGTTAGCGGCCTGAACCTTATGACCTCCTTCCCCTATACTGGGGTATTAATTTATTTTCTTTTTTTCTGGAGGAATTTAGGTTTCAGAGCCAGCTGCCTCCCTCACAAGTCTTTCCCAAGGTTTAGGTAACTTACAAAAAAAAAAAACCTGGGGCCTTTGATCTGAGAACTATTAAGAACTAGGCTTAGCTGGGAATGCCATCCTGATGCTGAAGTCTGTTAACTCTTAAGAATGGATGGGCCAGATAGGCCATTGGGAGAACAGTGGCTGATCTGTACATTCTATGAGCAATTCTAATTTAATGCTGTTTTAATGCAATGCTAATTGGCATGTTTTATACTGATCTGTATGTTCTTTCAGCAGTGATAACACAATGTGGGTCTGCAGTTTCTGTGAGCAGCAGCTGTAGGTAATGTAACGGCTTACCCTGGTGGTCTAGTGGGGGGATGGCAGGAACGCCTGCCGCCCCCTCGGCGGGGACGCCCACCGCGTCTACTTCCTCCTGTGCCAGTTCGTTAAGGGCGCGAGTGACACGTCTCTCCTGCTTTATAGGTGCATGCCTTCTCATTGCCTGTTATAGGTTTGTTCCTGGTGCCTTTGCTATTCTGGATCCTGAGCTTGATTCTGATTATCTGTTGTGACCCCTGCCTGTTCCTGACGATTCTGACCTCTGTATCCTGATCCATTGCCTGAATTTCGACTACCTCTTCTGCTATATCCTTCTGATTGATCTCCCGGTTTTGACCCTTGCCTGCCTGACCTGCCCAGACCTGGCCTGATACCCTCACTTTCTGCCTGCCTCAACCCGGCCAGTTCCAACTACGATTCTGTCTTACACCTTGTACAACAACCTTCTGCCCAAAGACTTTGCTAACAGTCGTGCCCCTCTGATTATCCAGAACCTCTAGCCTTGCACCTCTCGTTTAAGTCCTGGTGGCATCCAAGTAGCTGAGGGCTCCTCCCGAGGCCAACGGCGGTCACACTACAGGTGAAGCACGATCCGAGACCAGGGTGCTTGGCATTTGTTCCGGTGTTGGGTGCCAACTGTGACAGGTAATCAAGTAATTACTCTGGAGGTCAGTGTCAGGTGCAGTTAATGAGCAGGTAGATTCCACTCCCACTCCTTCCCTTAGCAGCTCAGAGTGATTCTCAGAAGCATCAGGTAAGATTCTGATAACTCTGTTCTGTTATTATAAAGTTTTGTTAGTTAAATTAACATATACTTCTTTTATTCTGCTTTTTGAGTCTAGCTAGCCTAGAAGTTTTGTTAGTTAAATTCTGCCAGCGTACTTCACAGCATCCATCTTCCCGGGTCCTTGGTAAGCTGACTGTGAGTTTGGCAATTTCCATGTAATTCCGCGCATGCGCAGTTGTCGCAAACCGACAAACTGCTCCAACTGAGCATGCGCTGAAATACCGATTACAGCTTACCGAGGACCCGGAAGGCGGATGCGTGGAACTCCGCTGACAGAATATGCTCTGAGGGGTAAGTATAAAGTATGGGAATTTCCCCCGGGGGGGGGAATTAGCCTGGGGGGAGGAGGGAGGGAGGTCTACCTGGGGTGGTGGGTACTTGGTTTTTTACAAATGGGTTGAATTCTCCTTTAATAACCAAATATAAATGTATATGTTATACATTTCTTGGTCATGGCACTGCTTAATATAAAAACAAACTGAATGTAGGGAATGTCAGTGGTACTAGAGCTGGCTTAATAACCAAATATAAATGTACATGTTATACATTTCTTGGTCCGGGTATTGCATATTACAACCAGCTGAATGTAGGGGAAACATTTCAGTGGGTCTGGGGCTGGCTGTAATAACCAGACTGTGTGTATACAGTATGTGGAAACATTTTAGTGGTTCTGGAGCTGCCTTTAATATCCAAATATAAATGTACGTTATACTTTTTTGGTCAGGGCACTGCTTAATATTACAACCAAACTGAATGTAGGGGGAAACATTTCAGTAGTTCCAGGGCAGGCTGTAATAACCATATATGAAGACACATGTTATACATTTCTTTGGTCCTGCCACTGTTTAATATTACACCAAACTGATTGTATATGCTTCCAGTTGCTTGGGGGCTGACTAAGACAATAACCAAATATAAATGTACATGTTATACATTTCTCTGGTTTACACACCAATTAATATAACAACCAAACTGGAGGTATGGGTTAAACTGTGTTGGTGTGGGAAGGATAAAGGCACTTTTCCAGATGGTGCCTATACAGCCTCCAGGTTGGTATGTAAGCATGGTAACATAGGTCACCGTTCCAGTGATATACTAAATCCTGCCTTTTGCTACAGGGTAGGTCGTGGGGTGAATAAGTGCATGTATATGTATATACATGTTAGGGATGCACCGAATCCACTATTTTGGATTCGGCCGAACCCCTGAATACTTTGTGAAAGATTTGGTCGAATACCGAACCAAATCCTAATTTTCATATGCAAATTAGGGGTGGGAAGGGGAAAACATTTTTTACTTCCTTGTTTTTGTGACCAGATTTCCCTCCCTGCCCCTCATTTGCATATGCAAATTAGGATTCAGTTTCCATATCAACAAATTCTAGCAAATACCCTTCACAGTGCATAAATTATTTGTGCTGAATGATCGCTCCAGTGTTATTCATGTGTTGCGCTGCTTACCTCATTCGAGCGATGCCTACCCGTTCCATATAGTCGATCCATCCGGCTCTAATCACTGTTCCTTGTCTATGCGCATAGTCTCTCATATCACCCGCTTGCGCAACTCTTCCCTCTGTCAACCACCACTGTGTCCATTAGCTCCCCCAATTGTGAATCGTGCAGCCATCACATCCTTAAAGCACCCGTGCTCAGTGCGCATGTGTTCCTGGGGTAGTCCAGAGGGAGGTTGTTCTCTGCTCCTGTTCTTAACCATTGATCCACCCTCTGCTGTAAATCATTACACCACCGTGTACAGCTAAATCTTCTGCATCAACCCCTATAGGGAATCAGGTTGGGTCCATGGAGTAATGTAGTCTTCAACTATATTAAACATATCATATCAAATTATTATGAGGTAGTCTCAACTCATCACATATCTCTTCATCTCAATACCACCAAGTGCAATATATATGTATACACCCCAGAGGCATTAGTCATTATCCCGTTGTCACTTTGTAAGGGAACACATCATATCCCACCAAATTTACATCATACCCATATCCACCTCGGCCATCAAACCCATTATCAACCCCAAAACTCCCCTTAATTAAAATTAAAATGATAATCAGATTATAAATTTGACAATTAAACTAAGCATCATGAAATCTACTATCCACTGCTCTCTATCCACCAATATCCACTATATCTCGACCTAACTATATATGAAAACAAATTGGTATCCCCCTCTTCTAAATTAATTGGAGCAGACCATCCAAACTCCTTTTTCAGTCGGCACCCAGTCTAATAGAAAGGTGTATAAGACACAATTTCATTCAATCCATATGGACTAATGGTGTTGAGTCTATAAATCCATCTCCGTTCTGCTTGCAGGAGCAATATCTCCCGGTCACCCCCTCTTGTTGGTATTGGTATATGATCAATGACCATGCAGTGAAAGCTTGCCAGGGAGTGTTTCTTCATCAAGAAATGTGATGCCACTGGGGTATCAGCCTTGCCAGTCTCAAGTGCTTAACGAATTGAACTCCTATGGTTGGCCATCTCTTAGGTTCGTAATCATCTTGCCCACATAGAATAACCCACATGGACATTTAATAAAGTAAATCAGGAATTTAGATGTACATGTTAACCTATATTTGATCTCAATTTTCTTCCCTGTGTGTGGGTGGTTAAAAGTAGGTCCCACCATTAGATGGCTACAGTTAATGCATCAAGGACGTCTATAACATCCATTTTTCGAAGTTGACAGCCAGGTGCTAGGTGTCACGTTCTGATAACAATGGACTGGATCTGTTTTGGCCAACAGGTTGCGCAAATTGCGTCCTCTCTTGTACGCAATATGGGGTCTAGATCTAGATCGGTGGTAATGATCTATCCCTCTCCAAGACAGACCAATGTGTGTGTATAGCTTTGATCAATGGCTTGTTATCAGGGGTGAATGTAGTCACAAATGTCAATCTCTTTTCAGGATCCTCACTTGCGTTATTGTAGGTTCCCTCCAACAATGATTCCTGTGTGTGTGTTCCAGTGCCTTTGCTTTACTCACCAGCAGTTCCTGTAAATTGTAACCCATTTGGACAAAACGTCTGATCAATTCATCAAGCTGTTCAATCAACGTTGTATCTTCTGTGTTATTTCTCACCATACGGATCATCTGAGAGTATGGAACACTCTTTAGCGTATGTGGTGGATGACAGGATGAATGTAATAATGTTGTATTGCGATCGGTAGGTTTCCTATTCCTATCGGTTGCTGTTTGTTCAGCTTTCGTCAAGTTAGGTCTTGTCATCTGTCCTGGTGTGGCTTTATAGGTCTCATCTTCCAACAGGTGGGTAAACGCCTCAATGGACTTGAGGGTGTTGCTTGGTTCAAAGTTACTTTTCACTTTAAAAATATCAGTCGCAGGATCAGGTACTCGAAAGTGCTCCTTCAATTTCACTACCCCAGGAACCCATGCGCACTGAGCACAGGTGCTTTGAGGATGTGATGGTTGCACGATTCACAATTGGGGGAGCTAATGGACACAGTGGTGGTTGACAGAGGGAAGAGTTGCGCAAGTGGGTGATTTGAGAGGATATGCGCATAGACAAGGAACAGCACGGATTAAGATTAGAGCCAGATGGATCAACTATATGGAATGGGTAGGCATTGCTCGTATGAGGTAAGCAGCGCAACACATGAATAACACTGGAGCGATCGTTCAGCACAAATAATTTATGCACTGTGAAGGGTGTTTGCTAGAAGTTGTTGATATGGACTATACACTGGACATTAAGGCGTTACTAAAAACACTGCGAACAGGTTGACAAACATGGGAGTAAAGGAAGTATTTAAGGAACAGACCATGGATGTAATGATTTGTGATACTTTGTTGCAAGATGGGACAAACGAACAGTATAAGATATTGACAAAGTAACTTCTTTAAAATGTGTTTATTGAGCATACGATATGATGGTAACAAAAGGATATATTGAATAAATTAAGGGTAACACATCATTTTCCGCGCCATTGACAGGGTATTTAGGAGTGGTTTGTATAATACTATGTAACTTTGACAAAGGCTGAGTTACAACCGAAACATTAGTTTCTAAATAAAAGCATTTATACTTTTGGATAAGTCCTGTGAGTGTGGCTGCTTCATTGGAGGATTATACATATATATATGTGTGTGTGTGTGTAGGTATATGTGTATGTATGTAAATATTTATGTATGCATATATTTATAGATTATATATGGGTGTATATACTGTATGTATATAGATATTATTGTGAATGTATATATGGATATGGATTCAGCAAGGATTCTAATACTTCCACAGCCTGAGCCTCAGGCAGATAACCTATTATTCCTTGGTGCTAAAGGCTCCATATGTTCTGATGATAAACCAATGTCTATTCACATAACTGCTATGATATTCATCAGAATCTCTTACTTTGGCTACGGGACTTCAACTCATTGGGCACAGCAGTCAGTGCAAATTTAGTTACTTTTGAATGCACTGGGTTCACTACTGCCTCATGGTTTTAGAGACTTGCTAGGAGGTATACTATAGCACAGACTTATCCAGCTTGCCTCAAGTACAATAAGGGACCAATCAGCTCACGGAGGGTATACTCATGGGCCATATTATATTAATGGTTGCCATATACAGCCGGCTGTAAAATTAGGTACACACCATCAATGTGGATGTAGCTAAGGTTGCAGAGCCATTGGTAGGGATGTCGCGGACTGTTCGCGCGAACATCGGCTGTTCGCGTCCGCCGCAAGTTCGCGAACGTCGCGCGACGTTCGCCATTTTGGGTTCGCCTTACCTGGCGCTTTTTTTTGACCTCTCACCCCAGACCAGCAGATACATGGCAGCCAATCAGGAAGCTCTCCCTCCTGGACCACCCCCACACCCCCTGGACCACTCCCCTTCCATATATAAACTGAAGCCCTGCAGCGTTTTTTCATTCTGCCTGTGTGTGCTTGCAAGAGCTAGTGTAGGGAGAGAGCTGTTACTGATTTCACTGATTTCTTTGAGGGACAGTTGATAGTTAGGGATGTAGCGAACGTCGGAAAAAAAGTTCGCGAACATATTCGCGAACTTGCGCAAAAATGCGAGCGGTTCGCGAACGGTTCGCGAACCCCATAGACTTCAATGGGAAGGCGAACTTTAACATCTAAAAAAGACATTTCTGGCCAGAAAAATGATTTTAAAGTTGTTTAAAGGGTGCAACGACCTGGACAGTGGCATGCCAGAGGGGGATCAAGGGCAAAAATGTATCTGAAAAATCTGCCTGTGTGTGCTTGGAAGAGATAGTGTAGGGGGAGAGCTGTTAGTGATTTCAGGGACAGATGATAGTAAGTTTGCTGGCTAGTAATCTGCTTGATACTGCTCTGTATTGGAGGGACAGAAGTCTGCAGGGATTTGAGGGACATTTTAGCTTAGGTAGCTTTGCTGGCTAGTAATCTACTGTTCTCTTTAAACAACTGCCATACATTGACCTTGTAGGCATTGTTTGCCCAGTTTTTTTGGACGCAGCCACTGAAGCACAGTTGCCAGAAAAAATATGCCATATAAATGCTGAAAATAGTAATTTTTCGCCATACGTTGACCTTGTAGACATTGTTTGCCCAGTTTTTTTGGACGCAGCCACTGAAGCACAGTTGCCAGAAAAAATATGCCATATAAATGCTGAAAATAGTAATTTTTCGCCATACGTTGACCTTGTAGACATTGTTTGCCCAGTTTTTTTGGTTGCAGCCACTGAAGCACAGTTGCCAGAAAAAATATGCCATATAAATGCTGAAAATAGTCATTTTTTGCCATATACGTTGAGTCAACGTATGGCAAAAAATGACTATTTTCAGCATTTATGTGGCATATTTTTTCTGGCCTCTGTGCTTCAGTGGCTGCGGCCAAAAAAACTGGGCAAACAATGCCTACAAGGTCAACGTCGTTGACCTTGTAGGCATTGTTTGCCCAGTTTTTTTGGCCGCAGCCACTGAAGCACAGAGGCCAGAAAAAATATACCATATAAATGCTGAAAATAGTCATTTTTTTGGTCGCAGCCACTGAAGCACAGTTGCCAGAAAAATTATGCCATATAAATGCTGAAAATATAAATTTTTTTGGTTGCAGCCACTGAAGCACAGAGGCCAGAAAAATTATGCCATATAAATGCAGAAAATATGCATTTTTTTGGTTGCAGCCACTGAAGCACAGAGGCCAGAAAAATTATGCCATATAAATGCAGAAAATATGCATTTTTTTGGTTGCAGCCACTGAAGCACAGAGGCCAGAAAAATTATGCCATATAAATGCAGAAAATATGCATTTTTTTGGACGCAGCCACTGAAGCACAGTTGCCAGAAAAAATATGCCATATAAATGCTGAAAATAGTCATTTTTCGCCATACGTTGACCT
This sequence comes from Xenopus petersii, assembly GCA_038501925.1. Taxonomy (NCBI): domain Eukaryota; kingdom Metazoa; phylum Chordata; class Amphibia; order Anura; family Pipidae; genus Xenopus; species Xenopus petersii. The sequence continues at coordinate 100,039,221 of CM076672.1, forward strand.
TGTAGACATTGTTTGCCCAGTTTTTTTGGTTGCAGCCACTGAAGCACAGAGGCCAGAAAAAATTAAACCAGTAGGGTTTGCACCCTAGTTTGTAACGGTGGCGGAGGGAGGAGGACGCTAAAGGACAGCTGTGTGTGGAGTCATGAGGCTTGAAGAGAAGGACAGCTGCATAGAAGTCAGAACAAGTCTTCCGGCGTGCAGTAACCCTCCGAGATCCACCCCTCATTCATTTTAATAAAGGTCAGGTAATCGACACTTTTGTGACCTAGGCGAGTTCTCTTCTCAGTTACAATCCCTCCTGCTGCACTGAAGGTCCTTTCTGAGAGCACACTTGAGGCTGGGCAAGACAAGAGGTTCATGGCAAATTGTGACAGCTCTGGCCACAGATCAAGCCTGCGCACCCAGTAGTCCAGGGGTTCATCGCTCCTCAGAGTGTCGATATCTGCAGTTAATGCCAGGTAGTCCGCTACCTGCCGGTCGAGGCGTTCTTTGAGGGTGGATCCAGAAGGGTTGTGGCGCTGCCTTGGACAGAAAAACATTTGCATGTCTGACGTTACAGACTGGCCAAAGGGCTTTGTCCTTGCAGGTGTGCTCGTGGCAGGATTACTGGCACCTCTGCCCCTGGAATGTTGATGAGTTCCTGAAGTGACATCACCCTTAAAAGCATTGTACAACATGTTTTGCAGGCTGGTTTGTAAATGCCGCATCTTTTCGGACTTGTGGTATGTTGGTAACATTTCTGCCACTTTATGCTTGTACCGAGGGTCTAGTAGCGTTGCGACCCAGTACAGGTCCTTCTCCTTAAGCCTCTTGATACGGGGGTCCTTCAACAGGCATGACAGCATGAAAGACCCCATTCTCACAAGGTTGGATGCAGAGCTATCCATCTCCGCTTCCTCATTATCCACTTCCTCCCCCCAGCCACGTACAAGACCAGGGGTCCCCAAAAGGTCACCACTAGCCCCCTGGGAAGCCTGCTCCTGTTGGTCCTCCTCCTCCTCCTCCACAAAGCCACCTTCCTCCTCTGACTCCACTTCTGGCACCTCTCCCTGCGTTGCAGCAGGTGCCTGGGTTCGTTCTGGTGATTCCGACCATAAATCGTGCGCTTCCAGCTCCTCGTCACGCTGGTCTACAGCCTCATCTGTCACTCGTCGCACGGCACGCTCCAGGAAGAAAGCGAAGGGTATTAGGTCGCTGATGGTGCCTTCGGTGCGACTGACCATATTTGTCACCTCTTCAAAAGGTCGCGTGAGCCTGCAGGCATCGCGCATAAGCACCCAGTAACGGGGGAAAAAAATCCCCAGCTCTGCAGATCCAGTCCTACCACCCAGTTCAAAAAGGTACTCGTTGACGGCCCTTTGTTGTTGCAGCAGACGTTCCAACATAAGGAGCGTTGAATTCCAGCGAGTCTGGCTGTCAGAAATCAAACGCCTGACTGGCATGTTGTAGCGCTGCTGAATGTCAGCAAGCCGTGCCATGGCTGTGTAGGAACGTCTGAAATGGGCCGACACCTTTCTGGACTGGGTGAGAACGTCCTGGAATCCTGGGTACTTGGAGACAAAACGTTGGACTATTAAATTTAACACATGTGCCATGCAGGGCACATGTGTTAAATTTCCCAGTCTCAAAGCTGCCAACAGATTGCTTCCATTGTCACACACCACTTTTCCGATCTGCAGTTGGTGTGGGGTCAGCCACCGATCGGCCTGTGACTGCAGAGATGACAGGAGTACAGATCCGGTATGGTTTTTGCTTTCCAGGCACGTCATCCCCAAGACAGCGTGACAACGGCGTACCTGGCACGTCGAATAGCCTAGGGGGAGCTGGGGGTGCACAGGTGTGGAGGAGGAGAAGGAGGACCCAGCAGCAGAGTAAGAAGAAGAAGAGGAAGAAGACGAGGTAGAGAGCGATGGAGGAGTAGAGGTGGTGGCAGAACCGCGTGCAATCCGTGGCGGTGACACCAACTCCACTGTTGTTGTTGTTGTTGAGCTACCCATTCCCTGCTTCCCATTCCCAGCCATTACCAAGTTCACCCAGTGGGCAGTGTAGGTGACATACCTGCCCTGACCATGCTTGGAGGACCATGCGTCAGTAGTCATATGGACCTTTGGCCCAACACTAAGTGACAGAGATGCGGTAACTTGGCTCTGCACATGTTGGTACAGGTGTGGTATTCCCTTTTTAGAAAAAAAATTGCGGCTGGGTACCTTCCACTGCGGTGTCCCAATTGCTACAAATTTGCGGAAGGCCTCAGAGTCCACCAGCTGGTATGGTAAAAGCTGGCGGGCTAAGAGTGCAGACAAGCCAGCTGTCAGACGCCGGGCAAGGGGGTGACAGTCAGACATTGGCTTCTTACGCTCAAACATGGCCTTCACAGAAACTTGGCTGGTGGCAGATGACTGGGAATGGGAACAGGTGGTCAAGGTGGAAGGCGGAGTGGAGGGTGGTTCAGATGGGTCAAGGAGAGCAGAGGTAGAGCAGTAAGATGCTGGACCAGAAGGAGTGTGGCTTTTAGTTTGCCTGTTGCCTTTGAGGTGTTGCTCCCAAAGTGCTTTGTGCTTGCCACTCATGTGCCTTCACATAGAAGTTGTACCTATGTGGCTGTTGGGCTTACCAAGGCTCAGTTTCTGACTGCACTCATTGCAAATTACAATGCTTTTGTCAGAGGCACACACATTAAAAAAATCCCACACTGCTGACTTTTTGGAAGTGTGCGATCTGGCGGTAACAGTAGAAGTTGGCGGCATTGGCGGCAATGGCGGGTGCGTTGGCTGGCTGAACACAGGTGCCGATACATGTTGTTGCCCTACTGATCCCTGCGGGCTGTCCTCCCTGCTTCTTCTAAGTCTTATTCTCCTACTGCCTCTCTGACTCTCCGTCTCTCCATCTGAACTACCCTCCTCTTGCTCTCTTCTACTAGGCACCCACAAAACATCAATCTCCTCATCATCATTCTCCTCAGATGCATCAATTTCTTCTGACACATCACAGAAGGAAGCAGCAGCGGGGACCTCCTCCTCATCACTCATCATTATGTCCATCTCTGTCGTGTTCTCTGCCAGAATTAAATCTGGTGTAACGTCCTCATCTCCTTCATCTTCTTCTGCCAATAATGGTTGCGCATTACTCAGTTCAAGAAACTCATGGGAAAATAACTCCTCTGACTCCAGTGAAGAAGGGGCACCGGTGGTGGAGGAAGTGTTACGTGGGGTGGCCATAGCAGTGGAGGATGAGGAGGATGTTGTGGTAAAGTTAGAAACGGTAGAGGATGGGGTGTGCTGTGTAAGCCAGTCAACTACCTCTTCAGCATTTTGGGAGTTCAGGGTCATTGGCTTTTTAAAACTGGGCAATTTGCTAGGGCCACAGGATTGCATAGCAGCACGGCCCCTAGCACGGCCTCTGCGTGGCGGCCTGCCTTTGCCTGGCATTATTTTTAAAAAAACAACAACAACAAAAACTCAGTTGGTTTTTCTGGAAACGATAATACACACAGCTAGATGGCGGTTTGAAGAAAACACTGTGCAAATAATGCCTACAAGGTCAACGTATACACAGCGGTGGATACGGATTACGTAAAATATAAGAATGCTGCTTGAAAAAAAGTAACTCAAGTGGTTTTTCTAGAGACGATAATATTATCAATATTTAGACAAAATGTGAACAAGCTCACACAGCTAGATGGCGGTTTGAAGAAAACACTGTGCAAATAATGCCTACAAGGTCAACGTATACACAGCGGTGGATACGGATTACGTAAAATATAAGAATGCTGCTTGAAAAAAAGTAACTCAAGTGGTTTTTCTAGAGACGATAATATTATCAATATTTAGACAAAATGTGAACAAGCTCACACAGCTAGATGGCGGTTTGAAGAAAACACTGTGCAAATAATGCCTACAAGGTCAACGTATACACAGCGGTGGATACGGATTACGTAAAATATAAGAATGCTGCTTGAAAAAAAGTAACTCAAGTGGTTTTTCTAGAGACGATAATATTATCAATATTTAGACAAAATGTGAACAAGCTCACACAGCTAGATGGCGGTTTGAAGAAAACACTGTGCAAATAATGCCTACAAGGTCAACGTATACACAGCGGTGGATACGGATTACGTAAAATATAAGAATGCTGCTTGAAAAAAAGTAACTCAAGTGGTTTTTCTAGAGACGATAATATTATCAATATTTAGACAAAATGTGAACAAGCTCACACAGCTAGATGGCGGTTTGAAGAAAACACTGTGCAAATAATGCCCACAAGATCAACGTATACACTACTACAGCGGTGGATACGGATTACGTAAAATATATTATGGCTGCTTGAAAAAAGTCACTCCGGTGTTTTTTCTGGAGACGGTAATATTATGGATATTTAGACAGAATGTGAACAAGGTCACACAGCTAGATGGCAGTTGGTTGAATAACACACTGGGCAAAAAATGCCTACAGGGCAAATAATGCCTAAAAGGTCAACTTATACACTACTACAGCGATGGATACGGATTACGTAAAATTTATTATGGCTGCTTGAAAAAAGTCACTCCGGTGTTTTTTCTGGAGACGGTAATATTATGGATATTTAGACAGAATGTGAACAAGGTCACACAGCTAGATGGCTGTTGGTTGAATAACACACTGGGCAAAAAATGCCTACAGGGCAAATAATGCCTAAAAGGTCAACTTATACACTACTACAGCGATGGATACGGATTACGTAAAATTTATTATGGCTGCTTGAAAAAAGTCACTCCGGTGTTTTTTCTGGAGACGGTGATATTATGGATATTTAGACAGAATGTGAACAAGGTCACACAGCTAGATGGCTGTTGGTTGAATAACACACTGGGCAAAAAATGCCTACAGGGCAAATAATGCCTAAAAGGTCAACTTATACACTACTACAGTGATGGATACGGATTACGTAAAATTTATTATGGCTGCTTGAAAAAAGTCACTCCGGTGTTTTTTCTGGAGACGGTAATATTATGGATATTTAGACAGAATGTGAACAAGGTCACACAGCTAGATGGCTGTTGGTTGAATAACACACTGGGCAAAAAATGCCTACAGGGCAAATAATGCCTAAAAGGTCAACTTATACACTACTACAGCGATGGATACGGATTACGTAAAATTTATTATGGCTGCTTGAAAAAAGTCACTCCGGTGTTTTTTCTGGAGACGGTAATATTATGGATATTTAGACAGAATGTGAACAAGGTCACACAGCTAGATGGCTGTTGGTTGAATAACACACTGGGCAAAAAATGCCTACAGGGCAAATAATGCCTAAAAGGTCAACTTATACACTACTACAGTGATGGATACGGATTACGTAAAATTTATTATGGCTGCTTGAAAAAAGTCACTCCGGTGTTTTTTCTGGAGACGGTAATATTATGGATATTTAGACAGAATGTGAACAAGGTCACACAGCTAGATGGCTGTTGGTTGAATAACACACTGGGCAAAAAATGCCTACAGGGCAAATAATGCCTAAAAGGTCAACTTATACACTACTACAGCGATGGATACGGATTACGTAAAATTTATTATGGCTGCTTGAAAAAAGTCACTCCGGTGTTTTTTCTGGAGACGGTAATATTATGGATATTTAGACAGAATGTGAACAAGGTCACACAGCTAGATGGCTGTTGGTTGAATAACACACTGGGCAAAAAATGCCTACAGGGCAAATAATGCCTAAAAGGTCAACTTATACACTACTACAGCGATGGATACGGATTACGTAAAATTTATTATGGCTGCTTGAAAAAAGTCACTCCGGTGTTTTTTCTGGAGACGGTAATATTATGGATATTTAGACAGAATGTGAACAAGGTCACACAGCTAGATGGCTGTTGGTTGAATAACACACTGGGCAAAAAATGCCTACAGGGCAAATAATGCCTAAAAGGTCAACTTATACACTACTACAGCGGTAGTAAAATAAAAAAAAGTAAAATAAAAAAAAAATGAATATTAAAAAAAAAAAAATTACAGTTGGTGCTGCTGAACTACTAGGAGCAGCAGATTAGCACACCAGTCCCACTCCCCAACACTGCTAGACTAATAGCACTGGGCTCTTATAGTAGTAGTAGTAGTAGTAGTAGTAGTAGTAGTAAAACAACAAAAAAATAAATAAAAGCAGTCCTTACAAGGACTACTGTTATTGCAGCAGTCAGCAGATGAGATCAGAAGCAGGACAGCTGCCCACTGCAGCTACATACAGAGCACTGCAGTAGAAGGTAGATTACTAGCCAGCAAAGCTACCTAAGCTTAAATGTCCCTCAAACCCCTGCAGACTTCTGTCCCTCCAATAACAGAGCAGTATCAAAACGATTACTAGCCAGCAAACTTTCAACTGTCCCTGAAATCACTAACAGGCAGCAGCTCTCTCCCTACACTATCTCTTCAGCACACACAGGCAGAGTGAAAAAAACGCTGCAGGGCTTCGGTTTTTATAGGGAAGGGGAGTGGTCCAGGGGAGAGCTTCCTGATTGGCTGCCATGTACCTGCTGGTCTGGGGTGAGAGGGCAAAAAAAAGCGCCAACAATGGCGAACCCAAAATGGCGAACGTCGCGCGACGTTCGCGAACTTCCGGCGAGCACGAACACCCGATGTTCACGCGAACAAGTTCGCCGGCGAACAGTTCGCACCATCTCTATTGATAGTAAGTTTGCTGGCTAGTAATCTACTTGATACTGCTCTGTATTGGAGGGACAGAAGTCTGCAGGGATTTGAGGGACATTTTAGGGTAGCTTTGCTGGCTAGTAATCTACCTTCTACTGCAGTGCTCTGTATGTAGCTGCCTGCTGTGGGCACTGATCTCTTCTGATCTCATCTGCTGACTGCTGTAATAACCCAATAGTCCTTGTAAGGACTGCTTTTATTTTCTTTTTTGTTTTTTTACTTTGCTAGTTGCTACTATAAGCCCAGTGCTATTAGTCTAGCAGTGTTGGGGAGTGGGACTGGTGTGCTACTGTGCTGCTCCTAGTAGTTCAGCAGCACCAACCAGAGAAAAATATTTTTTTTAATATACATATATTTTTTTTTTCTTTTACTTATCTTACTGTTCTTTAACGTGTACAGTGCTGTTGCTGTTCTTCATAGTAGTGCACCAATAGTAGTGCACTTGTAGGCATTATTTGCTCAGTGTGTCCTTCATTTTCAAACAACAACCATCTAGCTGTGTGAGCTTGTTCACATTCTGTCTAAATATCAATAATAATACCGTCTCTAGAAACACCACCCGAGTGACGTTTTTCAGGCAGCAATAATATATTCCGTATCCACTGCTGTAGTAGTGTATACGTTAACCTTGTAGGCATTATTTGCTCAGTGTGTCCTTCATTTTCAAACAACAACCATCTAGCTGTGTGAGCTTGTTCACATTCTGTCTAAATATCAATAATAATACCGTCTCTAGAAACACCACCCGAGTGACGTTTTTCAGGCAGCAATAATATATTCCGTATCCACTGCTGTAGTAGTGTATACGTTAACCTTGTAGGCATTATTTGCTCAGTGTGTCCTTCATTTTCAAACAACAACCATCTAGCTGTGTGAGCTTGTTCACATTCTGTCTAAATATCAATAATAATACCGTCTCTAGAAACACCACCCGAGTGACGTTTTTCAGGCAGCAATAATATATTCCATATCCACTGCTGTAGTAGTGTATACGTTAACCTTGTAGGCATTATTTGCTCAGTGTGTCCTTCATTTTCAAACAACAACCATCTAGCTGTGTGAGCTTGTTCACATTCTGTCTAAATATCAATAATAATACCGTCTCTAGAAACACCACCCGAGTGACGTTTTTCAGGCAGCAATAATATATTCCGTATCCACTGCTGTAGTAGTGTATACGTTAACCTTGTAGGCATTATTTGCTCAGTGTGTTCTTCATTTTCAAACAACAACCATCTAGCTGTGTGAGCTTGTTCACATTCTGTCTAAATATCAATAATAATACCGTCTCTAGAAACACCACCCGAGTGACGTTTTTCAGGCAGCAATAATATATTCTGTATCCACTGCTGTAGTAGTGTATACGTTAACCTTGTAGGCATTATTTGCTCAGTGTGTTCTTCATTTTCAAACAACAACCATCTAGCTTTGTGAGCTTGTTCACATTCTGTCTAAATATCAATAATAATACCGTCTCTAGAAACACCACCCGAGTGACGTTTTTCAGGCAGCAATAATATATTCCGTATCCACTGCTGTAGTAGTGTATACGTTGACCTTGTAGGCATTATTTGCTCAGTGTGTTCTTCATTTTCAAACAACAACCATCTAGCTGTGTGAGCTTGTTCACATTCTGTCTAAATATCAATAATAATACCGTCTCTAGAAACACCACCCGAGTGACGTTTTTCAGGCAGCAATAATATATTCCGTATCCACTGCTGTAGTAGTGTATACGTTGACCTTGTAGGCCTTGTTTGCCCAGTGTGTTCTTCATTTTCAAACAACAACCATCTAGCTGTGTGAGCTTGTTCACATTCTGTCTAAATATCAATAATAATACCGTCTCTAGAAACACCACCCGAGTGACGTTTTTCAGGCAGCAATAATATATTCCGTATCCACTGCTGTAGTAGTGTATACGTTAACCTTGTAGGCATTATTTGCTCAGTGTGTTCTTCATTTTCAAACAACAACCATCTAGCTGTGTGAGCTTGTTCACATTCTGTCTAAATATCAATAATAGTACCGTCTCTAGAAACACCACCCGAGTGACGTTTTTCAGGCAGCAATAATATATTCCGTATCCACTGCTGTAGTAGTGTATACGTTGACCTTGTAGGCCTTGTTTGCCCAGTGTGTTCTTCTTCTTCATTTTCAAACCACTGCCACTTAGCTGTGTGAGCTTGTTCACATTCTGTCAATAATAATACCGTCTCTAGAAACACCACCTGAGTTGTTGTTGTTGTTGTTTTAAAAATAATGCCAGGCAAAGGCAGGCCGCCACGCAGAGGCACTAGGGGCCGTGCTGCTATGCTATCCTGTGGCCCTAGGAAATTGCCCAGTTTTAAAAAGGCAATGACCCTGAACTCCCAAAATGCTGAAGAGGTAGTTGACTGGCTTACACAGCACACCCCATCCTCTACCGTTTCTAACTTTACCACAACATCCTCATCCTCCACTGCTATGGGCACCCCACGTAACACTTCCTCCACCACCGGCGCCCCTTCTTCACTGGAGTCAGAGGAGTTATTTTCACATGAGTTTCTTGAACTGAGTGATGCGCAACCATTATTGGCAGAAGAAGATGAAGGAGATGAGGACGTTACACCAGATTTAATTCTGGCAGAGAACACAACAGAGATGGACATAATGAGTGATGACGAGGAGGTCCCCGCTGCTGCTTCCTTCTGTGAGCTGGTAGAAGAAATTGATGCATCTGAGGAGAATGAGGATGAGGAGATTGATGTTTTATGGGTGCCCAGTAGAAGAGAGCAAGAGGAGGATAGTTCAGATGGAGAGACGGAGAGTCAGAGAGGCAGGAGGAGAATAAGACTTAGAAGAAGCAGGGAGGACAGCTCGCAGGGAACAGTAGGGCAACAACATGTATCGGCACCTGTGGTCAGCCGGCCAACGCACCCGCCATTGCCACCAACGCCGCCGACTTCTACTGTTACCGCCAGATTGCCAGCCTCAAAAAGGTCAGCAGTGTGGGATTTTTTTAATGTGTGTGCCTCTGACAAAAGCGTTGTCATTTGCAATGAGTGCAGTCAGAAACTGAGTCTTGGGAAGCCCAACAGCCACATAGGTACAACTTCTATGCGAAGGCACATGAACGGCAAGCACAAAGCACTTTGGGAGCAACACCTCAAAGGCAACAGGCAAACTAAAAGCCACCCTCCTTCTGGTCCAGCATCTTACTGCTCTACCTCTGCTGTCCTTCACCCGTCTGAACAACCCTCCACTCCGCCTTCCACCTTGACCACCAGTTCCCATTCCCAGTCATCTGCCCCCAGCCAAGTTTCTGTGAGGGCCATGTTTGAGCGTAAGAAGCCAATGTCTGCGAGGCACCCCCTTGCCCGGCGTCTGACAGCTGGCTTGTCCGCACTCTTAGCCCGCCAGCTTTTACCATACCAGCTGGTGGACTCTGAGGCCTTCCGCAAATTTGTAGCAATTGGGACACCGCAGTGGAAGGTACCCAGCCGCAATTTTTTTTCAAAAAAGGGAATACCACACCTGTACCACCATGTGCAGAGCCAAGTCACCGCATCTCTGTCACTTAGTGTTGGGCCAAAGGTCCATATGACTACTGACGCATGGTCCTCCAAGCATGGTCAGGGCAGGTATGTCACCTACACTGCCCACTGGGTGAACTTGGTAATGGCTGGGAAGCAGGGAATGTGTAGCTCAACAACGACAGTGGAGTTGGTGTCACCGCCACGGATTGCACGCGTTTCTGCCACCACCTCTACTCCTCCTTCGCTCTCTACCTCGTCTTCTTCCTCTTCTTCGTCCTCTGCTGCTGGGTCCTCCTCCTCCACACCTGTGCACCCCCAGCTCCCCCTAGGCTATTCGACGTGCCAGGTACGCCGTTGTCATGCTGTCTTGGGGATGACGTGCCTGGAAAGCAAAAACCATACCGGATCTGTACTCCTGTCATCTCTGCAGTCACAGGCCGATCGGTGGCTGACCCCACACCAACTGAAGATCGGAAAAGTGGTGTGTGACAACGGAAGCAATCTGTTGGCAGCACTGAGACTGGGCAATTTAACACATGTGCCCTGCATGGCACATGTTCTGAATTTAATAGTACAACGTTTTGTTTCAAAGTACCCAGGATTCCAGGACGTTCTCAGGCAGTCCAGGAAGGTGTCGGCCCATTTCAGACGGTCCTACACAGCCATGGCACGCCTTGCTGACATTCAGCAGCGGTACAACATGCCAGTCAGGCGTTTGATTTGCGACAGCCAGACTCGCTGGAATTCAACGCTCCTCATGTTGGAACGTCTGCTGCAACAACAAAGAGCCGTCAACGAATACCTGTTTGAACTGGGTGGTAGGACTGGATCTGCAGAGCTGGGGATTTTTTTACCCCGTTACTGGGTGCTTATGCGCGATGCCTGCAGGCTCATGCGCCCTTTTGAAGAGGTTACAAATATGGTCAGTCGCACCGAAGGCACCATTAGCGACCTAATACCCTTTGCTTTCTTCCTGGAGCGTGCCGTGCGACGAGTGACAGATGAGGCTGTAGACCAGCGTGACGAGGAGCAGGAAGCGCACGATTTCTGGTCGGAATCACCAGAACGAACCCAGGCACCTGCTGCAACGCAGGGAGAGGTGTCAGAAGTGGAGTCAGAGGAGGAAGGTGGCTTTGTGGAGGAGGAGGACCAACAGGAGCAGGCTTCCCAGGGGGCTAGTGGTGACCTTTTGGGGACCCCTGGTCTTGTACGTGGCTGGGGGGAGGAGACCGTGGATGATGCAGTCCTTGATAACGAGGAAGCGGAGATGGATACCTCTGCATCCAACCTTGTGAGAATGGGGTCTTTCATGCTGTCATGCCTGTTGAAGGACCCCCGTATCAAGAGGCTTAAGGAGAAGGACCTGTACTGGGTCGCGACTCTACTAGACCCTCGGTACAAGCATAAAGTGGCAGAAATGTTACCAACATACCACAAGTCTGAAAGGATGCTGCATTTAGAAACCAGCCTGCAAAACATGTTGTACAATGCTTTTAAGGGTGATGTCACTTCAGGAACTCATCAACATTCCAGGGGCAGAGGTGCCAGTAATCCTGCCACGAGCGCACCTGCAAGGACAAAGCACATTGGCCACTCTGTAACGTCAGACATGCAAATGTTTTTCAGTCCAAGGCAGCGGCAGAACCATTCGGGATCCACCCTCAAAGAACGCCTCGACCGGCAGGTAGCGGACTACCTGGCATTAACTGCAGATATCGACACTCTGAGGAGCGATGAACCCCTGGACTACTGGGTGCGCAGGCTTGATCTGTGGCCAGAGCTGTCACAATTTGCCATGAACCTCTTGTCTTGCCCCGCCTCAAGTGTCCTCTCAGAAAGGACCTTCAGTGCAGCAGGAGGGATTGTAACTGAGAAGAGAACTCGCCTAGGTCACAAAAGTGTGGATTACCTGACCTTTATTAAAATGAATGAGGGGTGGATCTCGGAGGGTTACTGCACGCCGGAAGACTTGTGCTGAGTTTCTGATTCTGACTCCCCATGCAGCTGTCCTTCTCTGCACGCCTCATGACTCCACATACAGCTGTCCTTTAGCGTCCTCCTCCCTCCACCACCGTTACAAACTAGGGTGCAAACCCTACTGGTTTAATTTGAATCCAGGTAAATCCTGAGTTTTTCTGGCCTCTGTGCTTCAGTGGCTGTGACAAAAAAATGAATATTTTCAGCATTTATATGGCATATTTTTTCTGGCCTCTGTGCTTCAGTGGCTGCGACCAAAAAAAACAGAATATTTTCAGCATTTATATGGCATATTTTTTCTGGCCTCTGTGCTTCAGTGGCTGCGACCAAAAAAAACAGAATATTTTCAGCATTTATATGGCATATTTTTTATGGCCTCTGTGCTTCAGTGGCTGCGACCAAAAAAAAAGGAATATTTTCAGCATTTATATGGCATATTTTTTCTGGCCTCTGTGCTTCAGTGGCTGTGACAAAAAATGAATATTTTCAGCATTTATATGGCATATTTTTTCTGGCCTCTGTGCTTCAGTGGCTGCGACCAAAAAAAACAGAATATTTTCAGCATTTATATGGCATATTTTTTCTGGCCTCTGTGCTTCAGTGGCTGTGACAAAAAAATGAATATTTTCAGCATTTATATGGCATATTTTTTATGGCCTCTGTGCTTCAGTGGCTGCGACCAAAAAAAAAACAGAATATTTTCAGCATTTATATGGCATATTTTTTATGGCCTCTGTGCTTCAGTGGCTGTGACAAAAAAATGAATATTTTCAGCATTTATATGGCATATTTTTTCTGGCCTCTGTGCTTCAGTGGCTGCGACCAAAAAAAATGAATATTTTCAGCATTTATATGGCATATTTTTTCTGGCCTCTGTGCTTCAGTGTCTGCGACAAAAAAAATTTACATTGTTAGCATTTATATGGCATATTTTTCCTGGCCTCTGTGCTGCAGTGGCTGCGACCAAAAAAAATTAATATTGTTTGCATTTATATGGCATATTTTTTCTGGCCTCTGTGCTGCAGTGGCTGCGACAAAAAAAAAATAATATTTTCAGCATTTATATGGCATATTTTTTCTGGCCTCTGTGCTGCAGTGGCTGCGACAAAAAAAATTAATATTTTCAGCATTTATATGGCATATTTTTTCTGGCCTCTGTGCTTCAGTGGCTGCGACAAAAAAAAGATAATTTTTCAGGAAAGTACACATGCCTAATTTTTCAGGGTTCTGCAACAGTGGCAAAATCGCATCTTTTATGGTCACCGCAGGTGATCAATAAAGTACACCAAAACTGGGCCCACACTGCAGAATCAGTGTTTTTTGGTTCACTTCACTGTACATTGAATTACCTCTGCCTGACCGTGCACGTGATTGGCATGTAGACGCCGGACGTTTTAAAGCATTTTATTACACAGGTTTAGAAATGTAGTGTGATTTCTGCCCTTTACAGCACAAAACGCAGCGCTGTGTCAACAATGGATTTTTTAGAAACATTTTTGCCCTTGATCCCCCTCTGGCATGGCACTGTCCAGGTCGTTGCACCCTTTAAACAACTTTAAAATCATTTTTCTGGCCAGAAATGTCTTTTCTAGCTTTTAAAATTTGCCTTCCCATTGAAGTCTATGGGGTTCGCGACGTTCGCGAACCGTTCGCATTTTTGACGCAAGTTCGCGAATATGTTCGCGAACTTTTTTCCCGACGTTCGCTACATCCCTAGCCATTGGGGACTGGACAAAAAAAAAAAACACCCCGGTTTTCATCCAGGTTATTATTCACATTATTCTTTCTGTCATGATAACCCTTATTGATGACAGGAGGCATGCAATCATATTTATTATTTTTAAGAGTCTATGCTACTTTGTGACTTGCCTTTCAGACTGGCCTGGCTAGTTGGGGTTGGTATCCCATAGGTTACCATCAGGACAGGATGTTTACAAAAGTTGTCTTTTATATATATACTTTCTGGACCAAGTCTGCAGTGTCTGCCTTTAGGAAAGGCCCTGGTGATGGCATGTCTAACTATAGACTTGGACATTCTAGTATAGGTAGTAGGGTGGATAATTCTATCCCCATATTCTGTATATAGCCCCATACCTAGATTAATTCTGATCTTGGATACTTAAGAATATGCTATGGTCTACTTAAGAATAGTGAACAGTGAATGTTCCAGGCTGGAACCCTTAGGAAAATAAAGTAATTAATTTATAGCAGTATTGTATTGGTTAGTTATACTTCCTGGAATCAGTCAATTCCTTCCTATTTGGTAGACTCATGGGAGCATGCCAAACTGATTTTGGTTCTAGGCCCAATCTATGGGATAATATAACTTAAATTTTGTCTTGGCAAGGTTATGCATATCTGCATGTATTTCTGTCACAATGCCCACTCCATAGGACATGCAAATCTTTAATATCCAGACTTGTTTGGCAGAGGATCATGAGCTAATGATAATTTCAACACTCACAGGAAGACTGCCTAGGCTGCTGTGTGCTCCTAATTACCTCACATGGCAGGTAAAGTATGTCCATAGTGGAGGCAGTCTGTCTCCATGAGTCACTCTCTTTCATTGATATGGGTTATGGTCCAGGACAAATACAGGTTCCTTATGTACCCTGTAGACCAGGGGTGTCCAAACTTTTTACAACGAGGGCCAGATTTGGTGAGGTGAAAATGTTTGGGGGCCGACCATTCTAATTGTTCCATTATCTGGGAGCACAAAAGAATAGTACAATAGTTTGTTTCAGCTTATACTTGAGGGGATAATAAATAATTATTTACCACACAAATCAGCCCTGACAAGCATCCTGCATCTGCACCAGAAGGATTACATAACACTGTGCTTAACCATAATGCTCATACAGGCCCGGACTGGCAATCTGTGTACAGGGTACTTGCCTGGGACTGGCAACCTTCCCCCCTTTCTCCTCCACCCCTCTGTAGCTCACTCTGACAGCCAGAGAGAGAAGACAGTTGTGGAGGAGTGAGCTGTGTGAGTGCAGAAGAACAGAAGTTTCCTGCACAGACTGACTCTGACTGAGGTTTACCTCGTAGTCATGGTGGGTGGCAGCACACTGCAGCAGGCAGTCTCTCTCAGAGTCTCCTGAGACGTCCACACGCTGTCTCCCCAGTCCCCACCCAGTTTCCACAGAGGGCAGGCTCACAGTCTGACTACAGCCAGCCAGAGTGAAGCCGTGGGGAGGAGGGCGTGCCTGGGCAGCACAGCTCTAGTGACGTCCACACTCTCACACACCCAGTCTCCTCACAGGCCATCCAGCGAAGCTGGCACAGCAGCAGCAGCAGTCTCTCTCCTCTCCAGGGAGCTGCACTGTAATCAGAGGGAATGGGGTGCCTGCTGTGGTGGACATGGTGACGTTTACAGCGCTGCGCCGCCTCCAAAATGCTTACCTCTGTGGTGGTTGTAAGCAAATTGCCACTTTGGAGGCTCAAGTTAGAGCACTAGAGCAACAAATTGCAACACTGCAGTCGATTGACAATCTTGAAAGGAGTCTTTTTCTCACTGAGCAGGACCTAGCGGGGTTGGCTCAAGTTAGAGCACTAGAGCAACAAATTGCAACACTGCAGTCAATTGACAATCTTGAAAGGAGTCTTTTTCTCACTGAGCAGGACCTAGCGGGGTCAGATAGTTTGGGGGGAACAGAACAGCAGCAGGATGTTGAGGCAGCTAGCTGGGTGACAGTTAGAAAATCTAAGGTGGGCAAAAGGAAAATGGAGGCTGATCCGGAGATTATACATCGCAACAATTTTGCCAGATTGTGTGAAGATGATGGGACTATGAACTCTGGATTGGCAATTCTAGATGGAGCGGATCTCTCTAACAGCCGGGAGACCAGTTCTCTCTAGTAGTAGTGGGGAGGAGAGTAGAGTCAGGCCTAAGCAGATTGTGGTTGTAGGGGACTCAATTATTAGGAAAATCGATAGGGTAATTTGTCGTCCGGATCGCTACAACCAAACAGTTTGCTGTCTACCTGGTGCCAGGGTTCGGCATGTGGTTGATCGGATAGACAAATTATTGGGTGGGGCTGGGCATGACCCAGCTGTCTTATTGCATATCGGTACTAATGACAAAATAAATGGTAGATGGAAAACCTTAAAGAATGATTTCAGGGATCTAAGCTCTAAGATCAAGGAAAGGTCTTCCAATGTCATCTTTTCTGAAATTTTGCCTGTGCCACCTTCAATTACGGCACTTTTTAAATCCGTACTGTATTAATGCAAAAGATGCTGGGAGTACTGCATTCGAAATATTAACTAAGAAGGGCCTACCACAAAAGGGCCTTATCTCTAAGATATACAGGCTTCTTAATAGTCCATCCACAACAGGTACGGGGTACCATAAGTATATGGCTAAATGGAATTTAAAAACATCGAACCGATTATCGCAAAGGGATTGGGAGAGTATCTGGCATAATGCAAATCAAATGTGTACATGTATACGACAAAAAGAACATATTTATAAGATACTTATGTTCTGGTATTACACCCCCGATAGACTACATAAGCTATCTCCGGAGCATACTTCTCAATGTTGGAGAAGCTGTGGAGAAATAGGTACTTTGCCTCATATCTTTTGGGAATGCCCAACTGTAAAACTAGTATGGGTGGAAATTAAGAAGATATTAGACCGAGTACTGACAAGACCAGTCCCACTAGATATAAGTACCTTCCTATTGGGCAGACCTTTTGTAGGCTTAACAAAATCTAGCCAAAAGTTAGCAAACCAAATTTTGACAGCTGCCCGGATAGCGACAGCCTCTAAGTGGAAATCCCCTGAATGCCCAAGTATCAGGGAAATTATCGATAGAATGAACGCCAATAAGCAGTTTGAAGCAAATATAGCCCACTTACAAAATACGACTCCTCAATACCTTAAAATATGGTCTGTATGGGAACTCGAAGGGTTTGCTAAGCCACCATAGACTGAATAGCCTCTCTCTTTAGAAAATGTGACAGTCATAAAAATAAATAGGAAAATTGGACGATAAAATCACAACCTTAACCCTTTAAGTGCCACAGAACGTAGAATCTACGTTCTGTGGAAGAGTAACTTGAAATGCCACAGAACGTAGATTCTACGTTCTGCAGCACTTCCGGGTTCAGAAGCGGAGGAGCGGCTGTTAGAGCCGCTCGCTCCGTTCCGCATCGATCCCCTGCCCCTAGGCAACGAGCAGAGCAGGGGATCGAGTGGCCCCTGGGGCGCGATCGCCCAGGGGCCCAAAAACAGCAGCAGGCACGTGTAACTTACGTGTCCTGCTGCTGCAGCCTACACCGCGCTGGATATCTCCGCCCCCACAGCACAGGCACGCAGAGGACGTCGCAGATCTCTTCCTGGGGCCCTTCCAGATCGCCTGCAACAGTCTCCAGCGACTTTTTCAGGTTAGTGCAACAATTACATACACAAACACACCAACACACACTTATTACAGTAATACACACTTAGATTCACACTTACACACACTTACACATACATTTTTGGGGATTGGGGGGGTCACTTACACTCACTGCACTTACACACATGTGCACACGCACACACGCGCACATAACATGTAATTTACCATTTGTACACACGCACACGCACATACATGGCATTGTGGCTTTTTTTTTTTTTTTTCTTATCGCATCGTCTCTTTTTTTGGCTGAAAAAAATGTTTTATTGCCATTACGAATAGCGTATTCGCTAACCGTACTGTGCAATATCTTTTTTATGTTATTTCGGTGATTATATTGCAATTTGGGGTATTTTGGTGCATTTTTAGCCATTTTATTGAATTTTTAGGCATTTTATTGCATTTTCAGCTCTGCGTATGTTGTGTTCACTTGTTTCTAGCCGTATAACCTGTTTGGCCCAGCTAAAATATTCAAACTGTGATTCTGACAGCCGATAACACTAGTCTGGAAAAAAAACATTGATTTTTGTGGTTTTATTGGATTTTTTTGCATTTCACTCTTTACTGCCTTATTTTGTTTTACCTTGTAAATTTTATCTACTATATATCCATTTGGGGGTCTCTGTGCGCCACATAGTTTGGTATATCTATGCATATTGGGCATCAAAGTGTTCAGTAGACCCCTGGTGTTCATATTTAGGATGTTTTATGCTGATACGTTACGAATGTGGGGCATATAATGCGGTAGAATTCAAGCTTTGTGACGATTTTCCAAAATTTGATAAAAACCGTTGCGTTCAGCATTGCTTTGCAGTTTGGCAGTTTGCAGTAGAAACACTTATTTACCCATATTGGATTCGTCAGAATGTGTACTTTCTGAAAATATATGGTTTTCTGGGGTCTCTGTACTGTTATGGGGGTCTAATGTCGCATAATACACACACCAGGTGCTCATATTGCAGCAGCCAGAGAGTCAGCCGTGAAAATGTATATACACTATTGTCATTTGGGGGTCTCTGCGCCACATAGTTTGGTATATCTATGCATATTGGGCATCAAAGTGTTCAGTAGACCCCTGGCGTTCATATTTAGGATGTTTTATGCTGATACGTTACGAAATGTGGGGCATATAATGGGGTAAAATTCAAGCTTTGTGACGATTTTCCGAAATTTGATAAAAACCGTTATGTTCAGCATTGCTTTGCAGTTTGGCAGTTTGCAGTAGAAACACTTATTTACCCATATTGGATTCGTCAAAATGTGTACTTTCTGAAAATATATGGTTTTCTGGGGTCTCTGTACTGTTAGGGGGGTCTAATGTCGCATAATACACACACCAGGTGCTCATATTGCAGCAGCCAGCGCGTCAGCCGTGAAAATGTATATACACTATTGTCATTTGGGGGTCTCTGTGCGCCACATAGTTTGGTATATCTATGCATATTGGGCATCAAAGTGTTCAGTAGACCCCTGGCATTCATATTTAGGATGTTTTATGCTGATACGTTACGAAATGTGGGGCATATAATGGGGTAGAATTCAAGCTTTGTGACGATTTTCAGAAATTTGATAAAAACCGTTATGTTCAGCATTGCTTTGCAGTTTGGCAGTTTGCAGTAGAAACACTTATTTACCCATATTGGATTCGTCAGAATGTGTACTTTCTGAAAATATATGGTTTTCTGGGGTCTCTGTACTGTTAGGGGGGTCTAATGTCGCATAATACACACACCAGGTGCTCATATTACAGCAGCCAGCGCGTCAGCCGTGAAAATGTATATACACTATTGTCATTTGGGGGTCTCTGTGCGCCACATAGTTTGGTATATCTATGCATATTGGGCATCAAAGTGTTCAGTAGACCCCTGGCGTTCATATTTAGGATGTTTTATGCTGATACGTTACGAAATGTGGGGCATATAATGGGGTAAAATTCAAGCTTTGTGACGATTTTCAGAAATTTGATGAAAACCGTTATGTTCAGCATTGCTTTGCAGTTTGGCAGTTTGCAGTAGAAACACTTATTTACCCATATTGGATTCGTCAGAATGTGTACTTTCTGAAAATATATGGTTTTCTGGGGTCTCTGTACTGTTAGGGGGGTCTAATGTCGCATAATACACACACCAGGTGCTCATATTGCAGCAGCCAGCGCGTCAGCCGTGAAAATGTATATACACTATTGTCATTTGGGGGTCTCTGTGCGCCACATAGTTTGGTATATCTATGCATATTGGGCATCAACGTGTTCAGTAGACCCCTGGCGTTCATATTTAGGATGTTTTATGCTGATACGTTACGAAATGTGGGGCATATAATGGGGTAAAATTCAAGCTTTGTGACGATTTTCCGAAATTTGATAAAAAACGTTATGTTCAGCATTGCTTTGCAGTTTGGCAGTTTGCAGTAGAAACACTTATTTACCCATATTGGATTCGTCAGAATGTGTACTTTCTGAAAATATATGGTTTTCTGGGGTCTCTGTACTGTTAGGGGGGTCTAATGTCGCATAATACACACACCAGGTGCTCATATTGCAGCAGCCAGCGCGTCAGCCGTGAAAATGTATATACACTATTGTCATTTGGGGGTCTCTGTGCGCCACATAGTTTGGTATATCTATGCATATTGGGCATCAAAGTGTTCAGTAGACCCCTGGCGTTCATATTTAGGATGTTTTATGCTGATACATTACGAAATGTGGGGCATATAATGGGGTAAAATTCAAGCTTTGTGACGATTTTCAGAAATTTGATAAAAACCGTTATGTTCAGCATTGCTTTGCAGTTTGGCAGTTTGCAGTAGAAACACTTATTTACCCATATTGGATTCGTCAGAATGTGTACTTTCTGAAAATATATGGTTTTCTGGGGTCTCTGTACTGTTAGGGGGGTCTAATGTCGCATAATACACACACCAGGTGCTCATATTGCAGCAGCCAGCGCGTCAGCCGTGAAAATGTATATACACTATTGTCATTTGGGGGTCTCTGTGCGCCACATAGTTTGGTATATCTATGCATATTGGGCATCAAAGTGTTCAGTAGACCCCTGGCGTTCATATTTAGGATGTTTTATGCTGATACGTTACGAAATGTGGGGCATATAATGGGGTAAAATTCAAGCTTTGTGACGATTTTCAGAAATTTGATAAAAACCGTTATGTTCAGCATTGCTTTGCAGTTTGTCAGTTTGCAGTAGAAACACTTATTTACCCATATTGGATTCGTCAGAATGTGTACTTTCTGAAAATATATGGTTTTCTGGGGTCTCTGTACTGTTAGGGGGGTCTAATGTCGCATAATACACACACCAGGTGCTCATATTGCAGCAGCCAGCGCGTCAGCCGTGAAAATGTATATACACTATTGTCATTTGGGGGTCTCTGTGCGCCACATAGTTTGGTATATCTATGCATATTGGGCATCAAAGTGTTCAGTAGACCCCTGGCGTTCATATTTAGGATGTTTTATGCTGATACGTTACGAAATGTGGGGCATATAATGGGGTAAAATTCAAGCTTTGTGACGATTTTCAGAAATTTGATAAAAACCGTTATGTTCAGCATTGCTTTGCAGTTTGGCAGTTTGCAGTAGAAACACTTATTTACCCATATTGGATTCGTCAGAATGTGTACTTTCTGAAAATATATGGTTTTCTGGGGTCTCTGTACTGTTAGGGGGGTCTAATGTCGCATAATACACACACCAGGTGCTCATATTGCAGCAGCCAGCGCGTCAGCCGTGAAAATGTATATACACTATTGTCATTTGGGGGTCTCTGTGCGCCACATAGTTTGGTATATCTATGCATATTGGGCATCAAAGTGTTCAGTAGACCCCTGGCATTCATATTTAGGATGTTTTATGCTGATACGTTACGAAATGTGGGGCATATAATGGGGTAAAATTCAAGCTTTGTGACGATTTTCAGAAATTTGATAAAAACCGTTATGTTCAGCATTGCTTTGCAGTTTGTCAGTTTGCAGTAGAAACACTTATTTACCCATATTGGATTCGTCAGAATGTGTACTTTCTGAAAATATATGGTTTTCTGGGGTCTCTGTACTGTTAGGGGGGTCTAATGTCGCATAATACACACTCCAGGTGCTCATATTGCAGCAGCCAGAGCGTCAGCCGTGAAAATGTCTATACATATTGTCATTTGGGGGTCTCTGTGCGCCACATAGTTTGGTATATCTATGCACATTGGGCATCAAACGGTTTAGTAGACCCATATGTTTATATTTAGGATGCTTTATGCTGGTAATGATACATGGACAATACGATGCTGGAAAGTTGAAGCTTTGAGGCAATTTCCAGATATTTCACCAAAACCGCCAAATTTGGCAAAGCCTTGCGACTCAGTAGTTTGGAGCAGAAAGGCATGGGTACCCATTTTAGATTCTGTAGAATGTGTACTTTCCAAAAATATATGGGGTTGGGGGGTAAACATATATTTCTGTGTTTTTACCCCACAAAAATGCAGTCAATGTGTTGATTTTTCATTAGCTGAAGTTACCCACGGGACTGTTTGTATGCGCTAACTTCATTTTGGGGCCTCTAAATGCCAGATACTTAGGTAAACCTATGAACAATGGCCACCAAACTGTTCGGAGGAACCATGGCAATCATATTTAGGGTGCTTTTTCTTAGTACGTAATGACACATGGGTGATATGGTGCTGGGAAGTTGAAGCTTTGAGGCAATTTTCAGATATTTCACCAAAACCGACAACTTTGGGAAAGCCTTGCGACTCAGTAGTTTGGAGCAATAAGGCATGGGTACCCATTTTAGATTCGGTAGAATGTGTACTTTCCAAAAATGTATGGGTTTGGGGGGTAAACATATATTTCTGTGTTTTTACCCCACAAAAATGCAGTCAATGTGTTGATTTTTCATTAGCTGAAGTTACCCACGGGACTGTTTGTATGCGCTAACTTCATTTTGGGGCCTCTAAATGCCAGATACTTTGGTAAACCTATGAACAATGGCCACCAAACTGTTCGGAGGAACCCTGGCAATCATATTTAGGGTGATTTTTCTTAGTACGTAATGACACATGGGTGATATGGTGCTGGGAAGTTGAAGCTTTGAGGCAATTTTCAGATATTTCACCAAAACCGACAACTTTGGGAAAGCCTTGCGACTCAGTAGTTTGGAGCAATAAGGCATGGGTACCCATTTTAGATTCGGTAGAATGTGTACTTTCCAAAAATGTATGGGTTTGGGGGGTAAACATATATTTCTGTGTTTTTACCCCACAAAAATGCAGTCAATGTGTTGATTTTTCATTAGCTGAAGTTACCCACGGGACTGTTTGTATGCGCTAACTTCATTTTGGGGCCTCTAAATGCCAGATACTTTGGTAAACCTATGAACAATGGCCACCAAACTGTTCGGAGGAACCCTGGCAATCATATTTAGGGTGCTTTTTCTTAGTACGTAATGACACATGGGTGATATGTTGCTGGGAAGTTGGAGCTTTGAGGCAATTTTCAGATATTTCACCAAAACCCACAACTTTGGGAAAGCCTTGCGACTCAGTAGTTTGGAGCAATAAGGCATGGGTACCCATTTTAGATTCGGTAGAATGTGTACTTTCCAAAAATGTATGGGTTTGGGGGGTAAACATATATTTCTGTGTTTTTACCCCACAAAAATGCAGTCAATGTGTTGATTTTTCATTAGCTGAAGTTACCCGCGGGACTGTTTGTATGCGCTAACTTCATTTTGGGGCCTCTAAATGCCAGATACTTTGGTAAACCTATGAACAATGGCCACCAAACTGTTCGGAGGAACCCTGGCAATCATATTTAGGGTGCTTTTTCTTAGTACGTAATGACACATGGGTGATATGGTGCTGGGAAGTTGAAGCTTTGAGGCAATTTTCAGATATTTCACCAAAACCGACAACTTTGGGAAAGCCTTGCGACTCAGTAGTTTGGAGCAATAAGGCATGGGTACCCACTTTAGATTCGGTAGAATGTGTACTTTCCAAAAATGTATGGGTTTGGGGGGTAAACATATATTTCTGTGTTTTTACCCCACAAAAATGCAGTCAATGTGTTGATTTTTCATTAGCTGAAGTTACCCACGGGACTGTTTGTATGCGCTAACTTCATTTTGGGGCCTCTAAATGCCAGATACTTTGGTAAACCTATGAACAATGGCCACCAAACTGTTCGGAGGAACCCTGGCAATCATATTTAGGGTGCTTTTTCTTAGTACGTAATGACACATGGGTGATATGGTGCTGGGAAGTTGAAGCTTTGAGGCAATTTTCAGATATTTCACCAAAACCGACAACTTTGGGAAAGCCTTGCGACTCAGTAGTTTGGAGCAATAAGGCATGGGTACCCATTTTAGATTCGGTAGAATGTGTACTTTCCAAAAATGTATGGGTTTGGGGGGTAAACATATATTTCTGTGTTTTTACCCCACAAAAATGCCGTCAATGTGTTGATTTTTCATTAGCTGAAGTTACCCACGGGACTGTTTGCATGCGCTAACTTCATTTTGGGGCCTCTAAATGCCAGATACTTTGGTAAACCTATGAACAATGGCCACCAAACTGTTCGGAGGAACCCTGGCAATCATATTTAGGGTGCTTTTTCTTAGTACGTAATGACACATGGGTGATATGTTGCTGGGAAGTTGGAGCTTTGAGGCAATTTTCAGATATTTCACCAAAACCGACAACTTTGGGAAAGCCTTGCGACTCAGTAGTTTGGAGCAATAAGGCATGGGTACCCATTTTAGATTCGGTAGAATGTGTACTTTCCAAAAATGTATGGGTTTGGGGGGTAAACATATATTTCTGTGTTTTTACCCCACAAAAATTTAGTCAATGTGTTGATTTTTCATTAGCTGAAGTTACCCACGGGACTGTTTGTATGCGCTAACTTCATTTTGGGGCCTCTAAATGCCAGATACTTTGGTAAACCTATGAACAATGGCCACCAAACTGGTCGGAGGAACCCTGGCAATCATATTTAGGGTGGTTTTTCTTGGTGCATAACGATACATGGGTGATATGGTGCTGAGAAGTTGAAGCTTTGAGGCAATTTTCAGATATTTCACCAAAACCGACAATTGTGGGAAAGCCTTGCGACTCAGTAGTTTGGAGCAGAAAGGCATGGGTACCCATTTTAGATTCGGTAGAATGTGTACTTTCCAAAAATATATGGGTTTTGGGGGGTAAACATATATTTCTGAGTTTTTACCCCACAAAAATGCAGTCAATGTGTTGATCTTTCATTAGCTGAAGTTACCCACGGGACTGTTTGTATGCGCTAACTTCATTTTGGGGCCTCTAAATGCCAGATACTTTGGTAAACCTATGAACAATGACCACCAAAATGTTCAGAGGAACCCTGGCAATCATATTTAGGGTGCTTTTTCTTAGTACGTAATGATACATGGGTGATATGGTGCTGGGAAGTTGAAGGTTTGAGGAAATTTTCAGATATTTCACCAAAACCGACAATTTTGGGAAAGCCTTGCGACTCAGTAGTTTGGAGCAGAAAGGCATGGGTACCCATTTTAGATTCAGTAGAATGTGTACTTTCCAAAAATATATGGGTTTGGGGGGTAAACATATATTTCTGGGTTTTTACCCCACAAAAAATGCAGTCAATGTGTTGATTTCTCAGTAGCTGAAGTAAAGTCCTGAACAATTTGGATGTGCTAACTACATATTGGTGTCTCTAAATGCCAGATACTTTGGTAAACCTATGCATAATGGGTATCAAATTGTTCAGTGGACCCCTGGCAATCATAGTTCAGGTGCTTTTTCTTGGTACCTAATATAGTTTGGGATATGCGGAGCAGCAAAATAAAACCTTTGAAATGATTTTTCAGAATTTTGAATTTTTTGTTGAAAAACCGCTATGTTCAGACAAGCTTTTATGTTTGGTAGTTGGGAGTAGAGAGACATAGTTACCCATTTTGTAATCGGCAGAATGTGTACTTTTCAAAAATGTATGGTTTTCTGGGGTAAACCTACGGTTTCAGGATTTTTTGCCTTGGAATCTAAAGCATGCCGTTTTCTGCCTTAGTGCTTTCAAAATTTGGTAATATACTGCCGGGAGTTTTTGCTGTACAGAAATCCTAAATCTCCCTAAAACTATACATATCTGGTATTGGCATGTTCGAGAGACATAAGGCTTTCCAAATCAGTTGGATTTTCATCCGTAAAATGAAATATTTTTCTGGTATAAATTGATATACAATAAAAAATGGTAATTTTTCATTTTTTTTTTGGTATTTAGCACTATAAATTTTTTTGCACAGGTGTAAAAACATGAAAACTCAGGCAGATTTAGAAAGCTCAGTTTCTACCGAAAAAAACAATGTATAGTTTTCCTAGGTAAACTATAGGTTTCCCCTCAGAAAATGCCCCTAAAGTGAGAGAGCACAAAATGTTTCAAAAACGGCTGGCATTTCGCGTAACCAAAATGTGAAATTCTGCTGGCACTTAAAGGGTTAAAGGAACAGTAACACCAAAAAATTTAAGTGTTTTAAAGTAATGAGAATATCGTGTACTGTTGCCCTGCACTGGTAAAACTGATCTGTTTGCTTCAGAAACGCTACTTTAGTTCATATAAACAAGCTGCTGTGGAGCAATGGCGGAAATTGAAAAACGGCTATATGGCACAGGTTAACTAATGGATAACAGATAACACCATTAGACAGACAGAGCTTATCTGCTATCTGCTGTGTAACTTGAGCCTTTTCTCCTTTGAATGGCTGCCCCCATTGCTACACAGCAGCTTATTTATATAAACTATATTAGTGTTTCGGAAGCAAACACATCAGTTTTACCAGTGCAGGGCAACACTGCATTATATTGTCATTACTTTAAAACACTTTTATTTTTTGACATTACTGTTCCTTTAAAGGATATAATTACTGGGTATTCCGTCCCTATAAAAGAGATGTAATTAGTGGTAAAAGAGATGGTAGCAGCTAAGAATGTCCTTTTTTTTTTTTCTTCTTTATTTTTACTATAGACGACACAGGGCAGATAAATGAATTATCACATAGAATTGCACATTATTATGATGACACATACACTTAAGAAGAACATAATATAAAGGATCCCCAATAAATAGGAGAGTTTCCACTAGGCAAAGGAGCCAGATACACTGCACACTATGCACTTATTATCACGTATTCCTTTCACTCTTTTTGTAATTTACTCACTTTTTATCAATTATACACCTAGACACATATGCAAAAATAATTGATATTTATTTAAATAGAGACACACACTTACTGGGAAATTTTATTTAATTTTTTTATTTTTTTTCTCTCTCTCTTCTCTGTTTCCATCTTCCACATAAGAATCACAAATTGGGGATAGGATGGATGCTAATATGCTAATATGACGTGAAGAATATGTGGGCTTTAAATGAGGGGTGAAAAGCCTATATATACTTGGAAGCTTTAAAAGAGAGAAGCTCCTTATAAAGAAATATTGCTAAAAATGGAGACAAAATACGACCAATTTTCAGAATATATAGACGAGAGAAAGGAGTGGTTAAGGATAATGAAAAAAGAGAATAAGGCCGGATATAAATATATATGTGTAGCCCTCCATTGGACATCAAATGAGTTTTGTTGTTGTTTTTGTGATGTCTTATATCTGTAATTGTATTTTGATGTATTTTTTTTTTCCTTGTTTGTATTCTTATTCTTTTTATCTGGAAAAAAAAGGAAAAATCTATTAATAAACTATAAGTAAAAAAAAAAAAGAACAGCAGCAGGATGTTGAGGCAGCTAGCTGGGTGACAGTTAGAAAATCTAAGGTGGGCAAAAGGAAAATGGAGGCTGATCCGGAGATTATACATCGCAACAAATTTGCCAGATTGTGTGAAGATGATGGGAGTATGAACTCTGGATTGGCAATACTAGATGGGGCTGATCTCTCTAACAGCCGGGAGACCAGTTCTCTCTAGTAGTAGTGGGGAGGAGAGTAGAGTCAGGCCTAAGCAGATTGTGGTTGTAGGAGACTCAATTATTAGGAAAGTGGATAGGTTAATTTGTCGTCCGGATCACTACAACCAAACAGTTTGCTGTCTACCAGGTGCCAGGGTTCGGCAAGTGGTTGATCAAATAGACAAATTATTGGGTAGGGCTGGGCATGACCCAGCTGTCTTATTGCATATCGGTACTATTGACAAAATAAATGGTAGATTGAAGACCTTAAAGAATGATTTCAGGGATCTAGGCTCTAAGATGAAGGAAAGGTCTTCCAATGTCATCTTTTCTGAAATTTTGCCTGTGCCAAGTGCAAGTTTAGGAAAACAGCGGGAGTTAAGGGAGCTAAATGCGTGGCTCAAGTCTTGGTGCAGGAAGGAAGGGTTTGGGTTCCTAGAGCACTGGGCTGATTTTTCGTTGGGGTACAACCTATACAGTCATGACGGTTTGCACCTCAATGGAAGGGGGTCCGCGGTGCTAGGGGAAAGAATGGTTAAGAGGTTGGAGGAGTGTTTAAACTAGGTAAGAGGGGGGTGGGTGAGATAAAGAATTATGGGGAAGCTAGGGTAGACGGGGCAGTGGGGTTAGTAAGGGGTCATGGGGGAGGAGTGAGGGGGGCATACAGTTTACCAGCTAAAGAGGTCCCTCTGTTACAAGGAAAACAGAATAATACTAACTTAACGTATAATTCTCCACTAAGTACTACTAATTTCAAAAGTAAAAGTAGTAACCTCCGCTGTATGCTTGCAAATGCACGGAGTTTGTCGGGTAAAATGGGAGACCTAGAATTAATTGCATGCTCTAAAAATTATGATATAATTGGTATCACTGAGACCTGGATGAAACCTGTGACTGGATTGTGAATTTAAATGGTTACACCCTTTTTAGGAGGGACAGAGGAATTAAAAAGGGTGGAGGAGTGTGTTTGTATGTAAAGCCTGAATTAAAGCCCTGTGCTAAAGAAATAACAATAGCTGGCACTGGTGAGGGTGTAGAATCACTCTGGGTAGAGATTTTGACTGGGCAAAAGGTAACAAAAAGAATTATCATTTATGTATGCTATAAACCACCTTATATAAGTGTCGAGTATGAAGCCCAGCTACTCTTGCAGATACAAGCGACTTCACAGCTGGGTCAAGTTGTTGCTATGGGTGACTTCATTTATCCAGACATTGACTGGGGTAATGGGGTTGCTAAGACAGAAAAAGCTAGTAGGTTTGTAAATATGCTGAATGACAACTTTTTATTCCAGCTCGTTCAAGAACCTACTAGGAATAACTCTCTTTTGGACCTTGTAATAACTAACAATACTGAACTCATCTCTAACATTTGTGTGGGTGAGCATTTAGGGAATAGTGATCATAACATGGTCTCCTTTGAGATTCTGTTGCAGAAGCAATTCTATAAGGGAGTAACTAAAACACTAAATTTCAGACGTGCAAACTTCGACAGTATAAGGGCATCTCTGCAACATATTAAGTGGGAAATGCTTTTCACAGGGTTAAACACAGAACAAAAATGGGAAGTCTTTAAAATGCTGCTTAATAAATATACTTGTCAGTATATTCCACTTGTAAGCAAGGAACATCGATGCAAAGCAAAACCTTTTTGGTTCAATAGAAGCGTTGGTGTTGAGGTGGGTAAGAAAAGATGTGCTTTAAGGCTTTCAAGTTAGCTGGTACAGCCGAAACATTTATAAGGTACAAGGAGGCCAATAAATCATGCAAAGAAACTATAAGGCAAGCTAAAATTGATATAGAAAAGGATATTGCAGCAAGCAGTAACAAAAATCCAAAATTATTTTTTAAATATGTTAATAGTAAAAAAATGAAGCAGGAAGGTGGGACCCTTACTATCAGAGGGGGTCAGCTGCTTGATGAAAACAAAATATATGCGCAGATTCTGAACTCATATTTTTCATCTGTCTACACAAATGAGGAACCAATAAGTGAAGGTTTCCTTCTTAACAGTCCTAATTCTAGTAATACAACTAATGATGCATGGTTCACACATAAATAAATTCAAAAGAGACTAGAACATGTTAAGATTAACAAAGGTACAGGGCCAGATGGTATTCATCCCAGGGTAATTAGTGAGCTTAGCTCTGTGATTGCCAAACCTCTTTACTTCATTTTTCAGGATTCATTGAGATCTGGCATAGTCCTGAGAGACTGGCGAATTGCTAATGTGGTGCCTCTATTCAAAAAATGTTCCCGTTCTCAGCCTCAAAACTATAGGCCGGTTAGTCTGACGTCAGTGGTAGGAAAGCTTTTTGAAGGGTTAATAAAGGATAAGATACTGGACTTCATAGCAAATCATAATACGATGAGTTTGTGCCAGCATGGTTTTATGTGTAATAGATCTTGCCAGACTAACTTAATTTCTTTTTATGAGAATGTAAGTAGAGACCTCGATTCTGGGATGGCAGTGGATGTGATTTACGTATACTTTGCTAAAGCATTTGATACAGTGCCACACAAAAGCTTACTGGTTAAATTAAGGAATGTTGGCCTGGAACATAGTATTTGTACCTGGATAGAGAACTGGCTAAAAGATAGATTACAAAGAGTGGTAGTAAATGGAACATTTTCTAATTGGACCAGTGTTGTTAGTGGAGTACCGCAGGGCTCTGTACTAGGTCCCTTGCTTTTCAACTTGTTTATTAATGACCTGGAGGTGGGCATTGAAAGTACTGTTTCTATTTTTGCAGATGATACTAAATTGTGCAGAACTATAGGTTCCATGCAAGATGCTGCCATTTTGCAGAGTGATTTGTCTAAACTGGAAAACTGGGCAGCAAACTGGAAAATGAGGTTCAATGTTGATAAATGCAAGGTTATGCACTTTGGCAAAAATAATATAAATGCAAGTTATACACTAAATGGCAGTGTGTTGGGAGTTTCCTTAAATGAGAAGGATCTATGGGTCTTTGTAGATAACACGTTGTCTAATTCTGGGCTACTAAAGCAAATAAAGTTCTCTCTTGCAAAAATGTGGTGCAGTTTTGGACTCCAGTCCTTAAGAGGGATACAAATGAGAGAGTGCAGAGACGTGCAACTAAATTGGTTAGAGGGATAGAATACTTAAATTATGAGGGTAGACTGTCAAGGTTGGGGTTGTTTTCTCTGGAAAAAAGGCGCTTGCGAGGGGACATGATTACATTTTACAAGTACATTAGAGGACATTACAGACAAATAGCAGGGGACCTTTTTACCCATAAAGTGGATCACCGTACCAGAGGCCACCCCTTCAGACTAGAAGAAAAGAACTTTCATTTGAAACAACGTAGGTGGTTCTTCACAGTCAGGACAGTGAGGTTGTGGAATGCACTGCCGGGTGATGTTGTGATGGCTGATTCAGTTAATGCCTTTAAGAATGGCTTGGATGATTTTTTGGACAGACATAATATCAAAGGCTATTGTGATACTAAGCTCTATAGTTTAGTATTGGTATGGGTATATAGAATTTAATTAAAAGTAGGGGGGGCGTGGCTGGGATGCCAAACTAGGGAGACGTGCTGCGCGATAGCTCAGAGACCCTGACCCGATCCTGATTGCTACCTGCTTGATCCCACGCTTGTTGGTGGATATAAAGTGGATATCCTGTGTGTGGAGACACCTGCCGAGCCAGGAAATGCGAAAAGCAGCTCAGAAATGCATTGACGGTTACACAAAACCGGCCACCTTGCCTAGTCAAAATGGCGGTGCATCCCAAAGCACGGAGCCCGCGGACCCTACTCTGCACTTGGCCACACCATCTGATGTAGACCTGATGCGGCATTCTACACAACTCCTGCTACAAGTGATAGCGGAATCTAAAAATACCCTTACCACCACGCTGGCAAACACTAGCGCTACACTCCTCCAAAATAGAGGAAGTGCGCTCTCCCTCTAGAGATCTCTCCCTCCTGCAACAGGACTTACAGTCTGTCCGAGATCGCACTACCAAGGTGGACCGCAGGGTGGGAGACCTGGAAGATGAGGTGAGACCCCTTACACAGAGTATGCAACAATTACAACGAGAGTCTGCTGACATGGCTTCCAGGATTGATGATCTGGAGAATCGTAACCATAGATCCAATCTTAGAATAGTGGGCCTGCCAGAAGGCTGTGACGGGGCGAAGATGGAAGACTTTGTGGAGGGATGGCTCAAAGAGACACTGGGAGCTGATACTTTCTCTCAGCATTTTGTGGTGGAAAGAGCCCACCGCATACCCACCAGGAAGCCACCCCCTGGCGCACCACCAAGAACACTGATTATGAAGCTGCTCAATTACAGGGATCGGGATGCGGCGCTCAGAGTGGCCAGGGAAAAAGGTGAAATCCTCTATCAAAATGCAAGAATATCCTTGTACCCGGATTACTCTCTAGCGATCCAGAAGAAGAGAGGTACATTCGTGGAAGCACGTCGCAGACTACGTGATAAAGGGATCAAGTATGCCATGCTCTATCCAGCTAAGATGAGGATTCTGGATGGGGAAAAGGCTATTTTTCGACAATCCGAAAGATATTATCCAATGGCTAGAACACCGGCTTCCCCCTCCTAGATGGTCCAGCACCTAACTCAGTTGGGTCATCCACTCAGGTCGTATTGTTTTTGTTCTTCCGCAAATGCCCAGTTATCTTGCCGGCTTTCACCCCTGACTCTAGTTATGAAAGCCAAATGAACGTTGGGGCCTCTTCTTCAGGACAGGCCATAATATTCTGACTTACCCATTGTTCTGTGACTACTCTTAGAAAGGCTGGGGGTGGGCTGTTTTATTGATAAGTATCCCTGGCTTATGGCTATAAAACTGGGGTATGAGTGGGTAGCTACATTAGCACGAGACTAATAGAAGGAGCTCCTCGCGCAGTATCTTTATTGCTACAGAGACTGTCCAAGAATCTCAGAGGGGAGGTTAAGAGTTATGGGACGGATGTATCCCCGAGTTAAGGGTGGATACCGGGAGGGAGGAAATTTCCACTTTGGAAATGGGATGTGTGTTTTTGCAATGTCTTTTCTGCTAATTTGTTTTGTTGATACACTGAGGGTTCATGTGTATGCATGTGGCTGCAAGGGGGGAATCTATTCATCAGGTCCCCGCCCCCCAATTACCAGACTAGTTTACCAAACCTGAGAGTAACCATGGCAAACCAGAAACGGAAGATACAAGTTGTATCATGGAACACTCGGGGGCTAAATGACCGTATTAAACGGTCAATAGTTTTGGATTATCTGAAGAAATCCGGTGCGGACATATGCCTGCTCCAAGAAACACATCTAACGGGACAGAGAGTGTTAGCATTAAGCAGGGCCTGGGTGGGCAGCCTATACCATGCAGAGTACTCTTCCTTGGGGTGGCGGACTTACACACAGACCCAAAGGGTCGGTACCTAGCCGTAAAATGTCAATTATTTAGCTACTGTTTTATAATTGTTAATGTGTATATCCCTCCTCCTTTCTCCGTGACACTTTTAGATGAAATCCTGACTCGCATAGCCGATATGGGGTCACACCCAACTCATCATGACACCTCGATTTTCCCCAACTGGATAGGGGGAGCTGGGTTAATAGATGTCTGGAGATCTAAGCATCCCACTGCTAGACAGTATTCCTGTTTCACAATAGCAACGTCGGCCTTATCTCATATAGACTTAGCCCTAGTAAACAAGGAGGCTCTTCGTCTCACGCTTTCGGCTGAATACCTGCCCCGGGTTTGCTCAGACCATGCGCACCTTCAATTAACTCTTGCATTTCCAAGGCCTGGGCAGGCACGCAGTTGGCGGTTGGCCCCTAAATGGGTACATAACCAGTCCATTCAGGAGAGCTTCCAGCCTTTGCTCACAGAATTTTGGGATACCAACACTGATACAGCAAGGGACACAGTGGTATGGGAAACTTGAAAGGCATGGACTAGGGGAACTTATGTCTCCCTCATAAAAAGGGAACGCAATAAGATAGAGGCGGGACTTGACAGAGCCAAATCTGATCTCCAAACAGCTGAGGGAAACCTAAGTCGGGAAGACAGTTTATCGCACAGAAAGGCTATGATGCTCGCGCAAAGAAACATTGACCTCCTGCTCACTGATACATTTTCTCAATTTGAAATAAACAGACGGGCAGCTTGGTATGACAGGGGGGATAAGAGTGGGAAGTTATTAGCGATGTTAGTCAAGGAGCCACAAGAAGTGACTGACGTCCCTAGGTTAGTCCTGCCCTTGGGTGAAGAGATACAGGACCCACAGGCCATAGCGAATGCTTTTGGGGAGTACTATAAGGAATTATATGGCTCTAGAATGGATTCTAGCCCAGGACTACCGGAGTACCTAGCTCCCATACCATTCCCTAAACTGACTTTGGAACAAGCGATGGCCCTCGATGCCCCCATAGCTAAGGAAGAAATTGCTGACGCTATAGCTAGTTTCCCTAACAAGTCCCCTGGCCCTGATGGAATCCCAATTGAGTGGTATAAGGCAAACACAAAATCTCTTGCTCCAATTCTCGCCTCACTCTTGTACTCAGGCGGTGATAACGGTTTTATTAAAGCAAGGCAGACCTGATCAGTGTTGTGACTCCTACCGCCCCATCTCATTGCTTAATGCAGACGTCAAGATCTTCACCAAAGTTCTTGCTTCCCAACTAAAATTGGTAATTGAAAATCTTATCCACCCAGAACTGGCTTTATGCCAGGGAGAGCTACTGATGTCAATATTAGGCGTTTATATTCAAATATGCAAACACATCATGATAATAAAGGTTCCAGAGTCGTAGTCTCCCTTGATACAGCCAAAGCATTTGACACAGTTGAGTGGGCTTACCTTTGGGAGGTACTGGCCCGCTTTGGTATTGGTGATGGATTTATTAGGTGGGTGAAGGCGATTTACAAAGCACAGTGAGCCAAGTTAGAGTTAACTCAGAGATATGAGTTAACTCTAACTTGGCTCACTGTGCTTTGTAAATCGCCTTCACCCACCTAATAAATGATAATAAAGGTTCCAGAGTCGTAGTCTCCCTTGATACAGCCAAAGCATTTGACACAGTTGAGTGGGCTTACCTTTGGGAGGTACTGGCCCGCTTTGGTATTGGTGATGGATTTATTAGGTGGGTGAAGGCGATTTACAAAGCACAGTGAGCCAAGTTAGAGTTAACTCATATCTCTCACAGATCTTCGAGCTACATAGAGGTACGAGGCAGGGATGCCCTCTGTCTCCTTTTTTGTTTGCGCTAGCTATAGAACCCCTGGCTATTCAGATCCGTAATAATAGGGAAATTGTAGGCATGAAAAAGGGCCAGCTAGAGGAAAAGAAATCCCTGTATGCCGATGACATTTTGGTGTATTTGGCTGATCCTGAGGCATCCTTGTCCACCCTGCATCAAGTGGTAAACAAATATGGGACATATTCGGGGCTCAGAGTAAATTGGGAGAAATCCACTAACTTCCCAACTGATGAAATTGCCACTCAGGACCAAACTCCATCTCAATTGAAATGGACCACCTCATTTAAATACTTGGGAGTAATCATCTCCAGAGACCCTGCTAACTATATACGGGATAACCTGGAACCAGTTCTCCAGGAATACCGCAAGGAAAACTACCTCTTGGGTCAATTTGCCTCTCTCTTTAGTGGGGAGAGCCAACATCGTCAAAATTATCTTCTTGCCGAAATTCCTCTATAAATTACATAATGCCCCGATTTATTTACCCCAACGATGGTTCAAACAAATAGACAAAGTTACCAGCTCTTTTATTTGGGCGGATAAGGCTCCCCGCATTAGTTTAGCAGCTCTTCAATCCCCAACTTCGAAGGGAGGTTTAGCACTGCCAAATTTTTTGCTTTATTATCATGCCTCTCAACTGGTATATGCCCGCTGGTGGCTAGTGCCGGACCTGAATAATCCAGCCCTGATGGTTGAGGCGGCGAGTGCCTCCTCGATGGAGGCCCTGGCTAAACACTTATATAGGGGTCCACACTCTGCCTTCCCGTACACCGCTTCCATGACTCCAGTCATGAAGATTTATGATATATATAGTTACATAGTTACATAGTTACATAGTTAAATTGGGTTGAAAAAAGACAAAGTCCATCAAGTTCAACCCCTCCAAATGAAAACCCAGCATCCATACATACACCCCTCTACTTTTAATTAAATTCTATATACCCATACTAACTATAGAGCTTAGTATCACAATAGCCTTTGATATTATGTCTGTCCAAAAAATCATCCAAGCCATTCTTAAAGGCATTAACTGAATCAGCCATCACAACATCACCCGGCAGTGCATTCCACAACCTCACTGTCCTGACTGTGAAGAACCCCCTACGTTGCTTCAAATGAAAGTTCTTTTCTTCTAGTCTAAACGGGTGGCCTCTGGTACGGTGATCCACTTTATGGGTAAAAAGGTCCCCTGCCATTTGTCTATAATGTCCTCTAATGTACTTGTAAAGTGTAATCATGTCCCCTCGCAAGCGCCTTTTTTCCAGAGAAAACAACCCCAACCTTGACAGTCTACCCTCATAATTTAAGTCTTCCGTCCCTCTAACCAATTTAGTTGCACGTCTCTGCACTCTCTCCAGCTCATTTATATCCCTCTTAAGGACTGGATTCCAAAACTGCACTGCATACTCCAGATGAGGCCTTACCAGGGACCTATAAAGAGGCATAATTATGTTTTCATCCCTTGAGTTAATGCCCTTTTTTATGCAAGACAGAACTTTATTTGCTTTAGTAGCCACAGAATGACACTGCCCAGAATTAGACAACGTGTTATCTACAAAGACCCCTAGATCCTTCTCATTTAAGGAAACTCCCAACACACTGCCATTTAGTGTATAACTTGCATTTATATTATTTTTGCCAAAGTGCATAACCTTGCATTTATCAACATTGAACCTCATTTTCCAGTTTTCTGCCCAGTTTTCCATTTTAGACAAATCACTCTGCAAAGTGGCAGCATCCTGCATGGAACCTATAGTTCTGCACAATTTAGTATCATCTGCAAAAATAGAAACAGTACTTTCAATGCCCACCTCCAGGTCATTAATAAACAAGTTGAAAAGCAAGGGACCTAGTACAGAGCCCTGCGGTACTCCACTAACAACATTGGTCCAATTAGAAAATGTTCCATTTACCACCACTCTTTGTAGTCTATCTTTTAGCCAGTTCTCTATCCAAGTACAAATACTATGTTCCAGGCCAACATTCCTTAATTTAACCAGTAACCTTTTGTGTGGCACTGTATCAAATGCTTTAGCAAAATCTAAGTAAATCACATCCACTGCCATCCCAGAATCGAGGTGTCTACTTACATTCTCATAAAAAGAAATTAAGTTAGTCTGGCAAGATCTATTACGCATAAAACCATGCTGGCACAAACTCATAGTATTATGATTTGCTATGAAGTCCAGTATCTTATCCTTTATTAACCCTTCGAAAAGCTTTCCTACCACTGACGTCAGACTAACTGGCCTATAGTTTTGAGGCTGAGAACGGGATCCTTTTTTGAATAGAGGCACCACATTAGCAATTCGCCAGTCTCTCGGCACTATGCCAGATCTCAATGAATCCTGAAAAATTAAGTAAAGAGGTTTGGCAATCACAGAGCTAAGCTCGCTAATTACCCTGGGATGAATACCATCTGGCCCTGGACCTTTGTTAATCTTAACATGTTCTAGTCTCTTTTGAATTTCATCATGTGTGAACCATGCATCATTAGTTGTATTACTAGAATTGGGACTGTTAAGAAGGAAACCTTCACTTACTGATTCCTCATTTGTGTAGACAGATGAAAAATATGAATTCAGAATCTGCGCTTTTAATTTGTTTTCATCAACCAGCTGACCCCCCTCTGATAGTAAGGGACCCACCCCTTCCTGCTTCATTTTTTTACTATTAACATATTTAAAAAATAATTTTGGATTTTTTTTACTGCTTACTGCAATATCCTTTTCTATAGCAATTTTAGCTTGCCTTATAGCTTCTTTGCATGATTTATTGGCCTCCTTGTACCTTATAAATGATTCGGCTGTACCAGCTAACTTGAAAGTTTTAAAAGCACGTCTTTTCTTACCCACCTCAACACCAACGCTTCTATTGAACCAAAAAGGTTTTGCTTTGCAACAACGTTCCTTGCTTACAAGTGGAATATACTAACAAGTATATTTATTAAGCAGCATTTTAAAGACTTCCCATTTTTGTTCTGTGTTTAACCCTGTGAAAAGCATTTCCCACTTAATATGTTGCAGAGATGCCCTTATACTGTCAAAGTTTGCACGTCTGAAATTTAGTGTTTTAGTTACTCCCTTATAGAATTGCTTCTGCAACAGAATCTCAAAGGAGACCATGTTATGATCACTATTCCCTAAATGCTCACCCACACAAATGTTAGAGATGAGTTCAGTATTGTTAGTTATTACAAGGTCCAAAAGAGAGTTATTCCTAGTAGGTTCTTGAACGAGCTGGAATAAAAAGTTGTCATTCAGCATATTTACAAACCTACTAGCTTTTTCTGTCTTAGCAACCCCATTACCCCAGTCAATGTCTGGATAATTGAAGTCACCCATAGCAACAACTTGACCCAGCTGTGAAGCCGCTTGTATCTGCAAGAGTAGCTCGGCTTCATACTCGACACTTATACGAGGTGGTTTATAGCATACACCAATGATAATTCTTTTTGATACCTTTTGCCCAGTCGAAATCTCTACCCAGAGTGATTCTACACCCTCACCAGTGCCAGCTATTTTTATTTCTTTAGCGCATGGCTTTAATTCAGGCTTTACATACAAACACACTCCTCCACCCTTTTTAATCCCTCTATCCCTCCTAAAAAGGGTGTAACCATTTAAATTCACAATCCAGTCACATGTTTCATCCCACCAGGTCTCAGTGATACCAATTATATCATAATTTTTAGAGCATGCAATTAATTCTAGGTCTCCCATTTTACCTGACAAACTCCGTGCATTTGCCAGCATACAGCGGAGGTTATTACTTATACTTTTGAAATGTGCATTACTTGGTAAAGAATTATACGTTAAGTTAGTATTATTCTGTTTTCCTTGTAACAGAGGGACCTCCTTAGCTGGTAAACTGTATGCCCCCCTCACTCCTCCCCCATGACCCCTTACTAACCCCACTGCCCCGTCTACACTAGCTTCCCCATAATCCTTTCTCTCACCCACCCCCCCCTTGCCTAGTTTAAACACTCCTCCAACCTCTTAGCCATTCTTTCCCCTAGCACCGCGGACCCCCTTCCATTGAGGTGCAAACCGTCACGGCTGTATAAGTTGTACCCCAACGAAAAGTCAGCCCAGTGCTCTATGAACCCAAACCCTTCCTTCCTGCACCAAGACTTTAGCCACGCATTAAGCTCCCTAAGCTCCCGCTGTTTTCCTAAACTTGCACGTGGCACAGGCAAAATTTCAGAAAAGATTACATTGGAAGACCTTTCCTTGATCTTAGAGCCTAGATCCCTGAAATCATTCTTTAAGGTCTTCCATCTACCATTTATTTTGTCATTAGTACCGATATGTACTAAGACAGCTGGGTCGTGCCCAGCCCCACCCAATAATTTGTCTATCCGATCAACCACATGCCGAACCCTGGCACCAGGTAGACAGCAAACTGTTCGGTTGTAGCGATCCGGA
Organism: Xenopus petersii; assembly: GCA_038501925.1. Classification (NCBI taxonomy): domain Eukaryota; kingdom Metazoa; phylum Chordata; class Amphibia; order Anura; family Pipidae; genus Xenopus; species Xenopus petersii. Next base: position 100,078,422 of record CM076672.1, read on the forward strand.
CGACAAATTACCCTATCCACTTTCCTAATAATTGAGTCCCCTACAACCACAATCTGCTTAGGCCTGACTCTACTCTCCCCCCCACCACTACTAGAGAAACTGGTCTCCCGGCTGTTAGAGAGATCAGCCCCATCTAGAATTGCCAATCCAGAGTTCATACTCCCATCATCTTCACACAATCTGGCAAATTTGTTGCGATGTATAATCTCCGGATCAGCCTCCATTTTCCTTTTGCCCACCTTAGATTTTCTAACTGTCACCCAGCTAGCTGCCTCAACATCCTGCTGCTGTTCTGTTCCCCCCAAACTATCTGACCCCGCTAGGTCCTGCTCAGTGAGCAAAAGACTCCTTTCAAGATTGTCAATTGACCGCAGTGTTGCAATTTGTTGCTCTAGTGCTCTAACTTGAGCCTCCAAAGTGGCAATTTGCTCACAACCACCACAGAGGTAAGCATTTTGGATCTCTTGTTCCAAATCTGCATACATATGGCAGACTGTGCACTGAGTCAGACCTTCAATCTTGCTAGCACTCATTATCCCAGTTACAGATCAAAACAGGAAAAAATATAAATAAATATATAAAATAAAAATGAGGGTTTAGAACAAAACTTTTGAACGAGTTTGAACCTCCTTTAGTTTTAAACTCCGGTGTTTGTAACTCCACTTACAGAACCCCCACTTAACTCCGGTGTTTGTAACTCCACTTACAGAACCCCCACTTAACTCCGGTGTTTGTAACTCCACTTACAGAACCCCCACTTAAAGAGCAAACACTTAAGAGAAGCTAACACTAGAGCAAGCTCCACTGGAGTCCCAGGGGTTCTATTTATACAGTCTGTTCAGGTGCAACTAATCAAACCCCACCCCCTCAAACGGAGGGAAAACTGCAAAGTAAAGCAGGTTGTGACAAACTTGCTGTAAGCACACTAGCACACCAAACGTTGTTGTTTAGCACCCAAGACAGAAAAAAAAAAAAACCTTTTAAAAAAAAAAAATTAAACCACAGTAGTTAAATATAAACCTTAATATAAAAAAGCAGTTAAGAAATACTTATCCTTTTCAGATGATTTGTTTGCTTTAAGTTGCTTTAAACCTGTCAGCAGCCTGATTCAAACAGACTCACTGGAGTCCCAGGGGTTCTATTTATACAGTCTGTTCAGGTGCAACTAATCAAACCCCACCCCCTCAAACGGAGGGAAAACTGCAAAGTAAAGCAGGTTGTGACAAACTTGCTGTAAGCACACTAGCACACCAAACTTTGTTGTTTAGCACCCAAGACAGAAAAAAAAAAAAACCTTTTAAAAAAAAAAATTAAACCACAGTAGTTAAATATAAACCTTAATATAAAAAAGCAGTTAAGAAATACTTATCCTTTTCAGATGATTTGTTTGCTTTAAGTTGCTTTAAACCTGTCAGCAGCCTGATTCAAACAGACTCACTGGAGTCCCAGGGGTTCTATTTATACAGTCTGTTCAGGTGCAACTAATCAAACCCCACCCCCTCAAACGGAGGGAAAACTGCAAAGTAAAGCAGGTTGTGACAAACTTGCTGTAAGCACACTAGCACACCAAACTTTGTTTAGCACCCAAGACAGAAAAAAAAAAAAACCTTTTAAAAAAAAAAATTAAACCACAGTAGTTAAATATAAACCTTAATATAAAAAAGCAGTTAAGAAATACTTATCCTTTTCAGATGATTTGTTTGCTTTAAGTTGCTTTAAACCTGTCAGCAGCCTGATTCAAACAGACTCACTGGAGTCCCAGGGGTTCTATTTATACAGTCTGTTCAGGTGCAACTAATCAAACCCCACCCCCTCAAACGGAGGGAAAACTGCAAAGTAAAGCAGGTTGTGACAAACTTGCTGTAAGCACACTAGCACACCAAACTTTGTTGTTTAGCACCCAAGACAGAAAAAAAAAAAAACCTTTTAAAAAAAAATTAAACCACAGTAGTTAAATATAAACCTTAATATAAAAAAGCAGTTAAGAAATACTTATCCTTTTCAGATGATTTGTTTGCTTTAAGTTGCTTTAAACCTGTCAGCAGCCTGATTCAAACAGGAATATATGAAGAAGTTATACCCGCGCCCAGAAACATGGTCTCCGGGCACCCCCCTCTGGGAGAATCCAAAACTTCCACACTTTAAACAGCTCACTGATGCAGGACTTTGGGCCTCCTTGGGTATTAAGTATCTGGTACAAATTGTAGAGGGTGGCTTAAATCCTTCCCGGTCCTCAAAGAGGAGCACCAACTACCAGCTAGAATGATTTTCCGATATATACAATTGAGTCATGCATTTCAAATGCAGTTTCAGGTTAGACCCCTCAATATAACACAGTGCTCCCTCGAACGATACCTGAGGAGACCCGATCTGCAGAAAGTGGTTTCCTGGATATACACTATTCTATTAAAACCCTTGGACACTTAGAGAGGGTGCGTCTAAAATAGCAGGCTGACATTCCAGGAATACATGAGGAGGCGTGGAATGAGGTCTTGGAGCAAATTCCGATACTTAATATCTCCAATAGGGACAGGCTCATTCAGATTAAATTCTTTCATAGGATTTATCTGACGCCTCATAGACTAGCTATGATATATCCGGGAACTCTTGACTTGAAATGTGGGACAGAAGCAGGAACTTTGTACCATGTCTTTTGGGAATGTACTCACATGCAGAGATATTGGGGGAAGGTCTTGGGTTTCATTCAGAACAGTTTTGCACTTCCTAATATTCTCTCACCGGAACTTTGTCTCATGGGACTTACAGAGCCTCTCACTCTTCCCCTGTTCCGCAGGCAGTTCTATCTGCAAATGCTATACTTTGCTAAAAAGGCTATTCTACTCACGTGGGAAGACACCAATCCCCCCACTTTGGCCAGGTGGAAATCTCTGATTAATGATGTCTTGCCACTGCAAAAAGCAGCATATCTAGCTAGAGGTTGCCCTGGTAAGTTTCGGGCGAATATGGGATGAATGGATTGACTTGCCGGATACAGCAGTACCATGCGTATGAATGTGGGTGATACCTGATTTTCCCTTTATGCAGCTATGACATGTATGTAATTTATTACTTGTGTATAATTATGCACTTAATGACCCAAAGTGATTGTACTGATGTGAGACATTGCAAATGTTTATGTTAAATAAAAAATTGTTAAATAAAAACTTTAAAAAAAAAAAAGTAGGGAGGGGTGTATGTATGGATGCTGGGTTTTCATTTGGAGGGGTTGAACTTGATTGAATTCGTCTTTTTTCAACCCAATTTAACTATGTAAGTAACTATGTAACTATACTTAAAATGATTTTCCTTTCATGGACAACTCCATGTCATAGTTTGAATACCTTTTTCAGTAGTTTCTAGAAGCTTATTACGAAACACTGGATTGGGGGGGGGTGGGTTGGTCTTTTAAAGCTTTGGGGAGGGTCCTTCTGACAGGAGCACTATGGCGGGGCTATCCCTATACGTACTAAATGACATGGAGTTTTCCATGAAAGGAAAATCACGGTAAGTATGATACAATTTTCCCATGTTGTTGAAAAAGTGTGATTATAGAAGGTCTTAGTGCTAAGCAAGCATTTAAATTTTTTTCATAGTAATTGTGCCACTGGAGGTCAAACCTTATGACATCCTTGCTCCTCTAAGAAGCCCTACAAATTGCTATGCATTTAATAAAATTGTTCTCCAAGTCCTTAAGGGCCAGCAGCCAAATTGATGCAAGAGGATCCTCCAGTAATCATCCTGCCTGATTTTCACTTGGGTTTTAAATATTTTTTTTTCTAATTAGAAGCTCTAGCTCTTCTGCATTTTAATTAAAGGGCTCCTTAAGCTGCAACACCTTTAAAAAAAAACCCAACTTATCAAAGCCTAGGAGGTTCAGTCACGTTAGGTAGAGCTCTAACACCATTTGAAACAATGTGCTCCTCAAGTTCCCCCCCGCGGCACAATATATCACAAATTTATGCTCTACTACGCAACTCTCAGCAATACGTCAGCCCGTCATACCTACATTCATGGTCTAAGGATCTACACATCGACTTTCAAGAAGATCAGTTCAGCAATTTTATGACAAAACTTTTTAAGAGCAGTAGATGTTGCAGAATCCAAGAGACAAACTACAAGATAGCTACTAGGTGGTACCTGACTCCCTCCAGGCTTAAACTTATATATAAAAATACCAATGGGATATGCTGGAGATGTGGGGTAGAAATTGGTTCTTTACTACATATCTTCTGGACATGTCCACTCATACAAGTATTCTGGGGAAACATCAGAATCGCCATGCGACACATATTAAACTTTGATATACCTGACGACCCAGCATATCTATTACTTTTTCACATGGAAAAATCCCTCCATGACTTCATGTCCACCATAGAGCCACATCTATTAAATGCGGCCAAGATTCTGATCCCGCTTCATTGGAAACAACCTATAACCCCGACATTACGAGATTGGTATAGGAAACTAGAAGAAATCCATAAATTCGAACAACTTTCTCTCATTTCGGTAGATCAATCCAATACTTACAGCTCAAAATGGCATAGTTGGCTTTCTTTTAAGGAAACTGATTATTATAAACAGACTATCCCCTAACGGAAATATACTAATCTACTCCTGGGATTCTTCTGCTCCTCTCTCCCCTACCTACAAGCTTCCATTGTAACTGTGTGCAATGTTTCTTTCTCAGATTACTCATCATAGACTAATGTCATGTGTAAAAACATGTATGTTGATGGTCTTGTATCCTTCATCCCCCTTTTCCTTTCTGTATCCCCACTTCCTATGTTGTTTAAAACTTTAATAAACAGATATTTGAAAAAAAAAAAAAAAAAAACCCAACTATAGAGCACACCTACCTACTCAAAATGTAAAACCAATATTTATGGATTCATTAAAACACAAGTGGCTGCTGTTGAAAAAAAAACCCTGCAAGCACAAATTACAACACTGAACAACAATATTGTTTTATTATTTTCCTTAGAAAGCATCAATCATAAAACATGAGCATACTGCCTATTATTCTGTGGCAGTGTATGACCTATTTTTCATATATGGAGATTTTTTTCACAACTGCTTGTGATTTTGGCCATGCACCAAAATAAATTATTTCCACTTAATTCAAAGTCTCCTAGTACTCTCCTACTGATATCAAGGCCTGCTGAATAATCATATGAACTGTTATCCTTGGGGAAACATAACCTAAAAGTTCCATGGTTATGCAAAGTAATAAAAGAGCTTTTCACTGTATATCTAGCTATAAAACAAATCTCATGCTAGGTATGTCAAGAAATCTAAATTAAGTTAATGTGTTTTAAAAAATGGATTTTATTTTAAAAGGAGAAAATAAGAGTCTGAATTCTTGTAAATTAACACACTTTAATGAACTACTGCCCTCAGCTTCCTTTCCTCCTGCTCACTCAGGGGTTCCTGTGACAGCAGTTTGTGGTGAAGTTTATGGTGTTTTCCTATACCCAGCTTAGGTAGGCCACGGTTCAGACCCTCCAGCAGCACACATGCCTTGCAGAGGCTCTGGCTGGATATATAGCCACAGCGAGTGCAAGTCCCTTGCACAGGCATTCTAACATCCTCATTTACAGATAAATTCTCCCCAGAGTGAATAATGTCGATGATGGAGCTTGGCCTAATGGCCTCCAGGTCTTTAAGAAAGACTCTGGCATTGCCACGGTAGGCATTAGGAGAGTAAATACACTCTGTAGAAAAGTAGTCCAGTTTCTTGAAGTAAGCATATAGCACAATCTCTTTCTCATAAGTATACTTTAAAGGCTTGCATCTTGGTATGGCACCCTCACTGCCTGTGGTTATAGCTGTGCAACGCCTCAGTCGTGCAATGTCTCCTCTCAAGAAATTCATCAACACAGTCTCTGCTATGTCATCAGCATTGTGCCCTGTGAACAGAAGTGAAGACAGGAATGTGATTACTTTGTTGCAGAAATGACCATATGGTATACGAATTGGATGCATTATAACAAAAATAATAGGCTGCTTTACTGGCATATATTACAGGTAGACAACTATTCTAAAATAAGGAAATTTTACAAATCGAGCACTACCGTAACGGCAAACTATATGCAATGCACTGGAATGCTCTCCAGGGGCATATAAAGTAATTGGAGAGAGTGGAGATGTAAGAAATAATTGCAAAAAACATCAACACAAACGACAGAGAATCACTAAATCAGCTTTGCTTTGTATGTTGCATTTTCTGCAGTTTTCTCAGTCACCTTAATGAGCGAGAAAGTGTGGCACATTAATATAAAGCACCACTAAGATACAGCTGTCTTTTACCCACGTGAAAGACAGTCAAACGGTTACACCCACATCTTAGCAGAGCTTTAAAGAAGGACTCTGAAGCAATTTTGGGTATCTTTAGACTGAGTCGACAAAAATGTACCGACTAATAACATATTACAAAAAAAATACAGTATGCAATGTCCTATTTCACAGATAACTCATAATAAAGGACTTCTCTACTTTAAGATTAAAGCACAGTGTGCAGCTGTTTCACAAGTGTGAAGTTCATCTGAATTTTATGCAAATTGAGATATACAAGCACTGAAAATAATCAAATCAGATTTAAGAGCTTCTATGTTGGGAGAAGTTGTCTTTGGAGAAGTTCGTTTTTGAAATACTTTTTTTGGTTCATGTAGTTCTATGAAGTTGGGATAAGTTGATTTTTGAAATTGTTTTTTTGGTTCATGTAGTTTAACTCTTGATTTTGTTTTAGAATTACCAAAGGATGTTTTTATTTTTGAACTGGTAAAGTTGTTTCAGATTTTATATATGCAAATTTACCTTATACTTTATAGCCTCTTGATGAAAATAATAAATATAACTTTAGCTTTCCTAAGCCACAATGACATAGGCTTAGTAATAGATGTACTGTACTTGAACAGTATCCTCATTCATGTTGGCAGTTTGCTTGGATGGGAAACAGGGTAGTGTGTCAGCTTCCTAGCCAGTACTCTGCCTGCTCTATGCTCCCTGGGTGTGCCATATTCTGCCTGCTCTAGGCTCCCTGGGTGCCATACTCTGGCTGCCCTATGCGTGCCATACTCTGCCTGCCCTATTCTCACTGCGTGCCATACTCTGCCTTACCCTATTCTCACTGTGTGAGCCATACTCTGCCTACCCTATGCTCCCTGTGTGCTATACTCTGCCTGCCCTAGGCTCCCTGTGTGCTATACTCTACCTGCCCTATGCTCACTGTGTGCTATACTCGGCCTGCCCTATGCTCACTGTGTGTCATACTCTGCCTACCCTAGGCTCCCTGTGTGTGCCATACTCTGCCTGCCCTAGGCTCCCTGTGTGGGCAGGCACCCTACACTACCTGTTTGAAATGAGCCTGGTAGGGTTTGTTTTGGGGGCTTGTCAGCATTTGGTAATTGTTGTTAGGGGCTAGGGCTGCCATCAGGGGGCACAGGGGTACTATTGTACAGGGCCCAAAAGGGGGGGGAGAGGCTGTGCTGTACTCTGTGAAATAGCCAGGCCCCCCTTGACAGTGCAGAAGCCGCCGAACAAGACCGGAAGCCACAAAAGGAGCCGAAGTTGAAGTCCCAAAGCCGCGCTGTCGGTATGGTCTTTTAACCTTTTAAGTGCCACAGAACATATAATCTATGTTCTATGGATAAAGGTGATGAAATGTCTACGTTCTGCTGCACTTCCGGGTTCGGGAGTGGAGGAGCAGCTTTTTCAACGAGTGGTCCCTGGGGTGCGATCGCCCAGGTGGCCCATGGCAGCAGCAGGCATGTGAAATCTATACGTGTCCTGCTGCTGCCAGCTCTCCCTGGATCCCCAGTGCTGCCTTATTATCAGATTCTGGGCGAAGCCCCTCCAGACAGATTTTCAAGCTTCTACCCGAGGTCAGTGTTACACACCAACACACGCTTACATTTAGACAAACATTTTATGGAGATCAGGGGCAGTCCTGGACTGGGAGTCAAAATAGGCCCTGCCATTCCAAGTCCACAGAGGCCCAAACAGACCCCTACCAGCCCAAACAGTCCCCTTCCAGCCCACTATATGGCGACTTTCTATGGAACCATACAGCAGCCCCTCTGGCATTTGCCAGTCCGGGCCTGATCAGGGGGGTCACACACACTCAAAGCAGTCACACACACATAACAAATTTTGCCGATTTGTACACACGCATATATTCACATTGTTTGTTTATTTGCCTGAAAAAAAAAAACGTTTTATTTCCATTGCGAATAGAATATTTGCTACCTTTTGTATGTTATTTTGGTGATTATACTACAATTTTGGTCATTTTTCGGTGCATTTTTAGCCATTTTATTATATGTTTAGCCATTTTATTGCATTTTCAGCTATGCATAGGTGTTATTTGCTTATTTATGTCTGTAAAACCTATTTGGCCATGCTAAAATATTCAAACTGTGATTCAGACTGCTGATTACACTAGGCGGAAAAAAAAAAGCATAGATTTTTGTGGCTTGTTGGATTTTAGTGATTTTATTGCATTTTGCTCTGTTTATGTAACTCTGTTTTGCCCATGGAAATTTTGTCTGCTATATATCCATTTGGGGGTCCCTGTGCGCGATATATTTTGGTTTATTTATGCATATAGGGCATCAAGCTGTAAACCCCTGGCGTTTATATTTAGGATGCCTTTTGCCGGTACGTTACGAAATGTGGGGTATATAATGGGGTAAAATGCAAGCTTTGTGACGATTTTTAGAAATCTCATAAAAAGCGTTATGTTTAGCATTGCTTTGTGGTTTGGTAGTTTGCAGTAGAAAGATGCAATTACCTGCTTTAGATTTGTCAGAATGTGTACTTTCGGGAAAATATATGGTTTTCTAGGGTCTCAATACTGTTAGGGGGTCTCATTGGGTGCTTATGTTGTAGTGTCATATGTGAAATTTCATATGTACTATTTGGATTTGAGGGTTTCTGTATGCCATATAGTTTGGTAAATCTATGCATATTGTACATCAAACTGTTTAGTAGACCCCTGGGGGCAAATTCACTAACCTGCGGAGTTGCGCTAGCTCAGGCTGCGCCACACTTCGCCAGGTGAAGTTTCGCCAGGGCGCCGCTAACTCAATAATATCCGAAGTTGCGCTCAGGGAGGCGAACGGTAGCGAAGTTGCGCTAGCGTTAATTCATCAAGGAAAGCGAAGTTATGCTAGCGATGCCTAATTTGCATACGGCCCAAGTTAAAGTACAATGGACGTATATGTAGCAGCAAATACATTACACTACACAAGCCTGGGAAAGCTTCATAAAATAAAATAGAGGTGTTATATTGCCCTACACATGTGCCCACTGTATAGTTTAGGTGCCATATGTTAGGAAATGTAGGGGGAGGGAGGGTACCCCCAAAAAAATTTACGATCTTTTTCAGCCTATCACCCTTAAAAAAGGAAAAGACGCCAGCGTTTTTTGGGACTTAGAAAAATTCCAACTTTTTTTGAAGCAATCCCTATTTACTCTATTGCACTTCGCCTGGTCTGAGGTGGCGAAGGCAAGTCTGGCGCAAGAGGTAATGTTCAGTAAAATGCGCAAGTTAGTGAATTAGCGTAGTTACGTCCCATCGCCATAGCGCAACTTCGCCTGGCGTAAGGGTGCGAAGTAGCGCTAGAGTAGGTCCACGTCGCTAGCGAATTTACGCCAGCACCCGTTAGTAAATCGGCGAAGTAACTTCACGCTGGCGAATTTGCATTTCGCACTTCAGTGAATTTGCCCCCTGGTGTTCATATTTAGGATGACTTTTGCTGGTATGTTATGAAATGTGGGGTACATAATGGGATAAAATGCAAGCTTTGTGATGATTTTTTGAAATTTCATAAAAAGTGTTATGTTTAGTATAGCTGGCAGTTTGGTAGTTTGCAGTAGAAAGATAAATTTACCCGTTTTAGATTAGTCAGAGTGTGTACTTTTGGAAAATTTATGGTTTTCTAGGTTTCAAAAACGTCTGGGATTTTGTGCAACTGAAACGCGAAATTCTGCTGGCACTTAAAGGGTTAACCATGGTGTGGGGGTGGGGCTTGGGGTGGGCAGGGCCCAGGGGGTCCAGAAAATTTTGTTGTACAGGCCCGTGATTTCTAATGGCGGCCCTGTAGGGGGCCTTAATGTGTTTAAAGGGGATGTAAAGGCAAAAAATAAAACCTCTTTAAAGTGTTCCCTAGTTGCAAAGAAAAATCTCTCTAATATACTTCCATTAAAAAATGTGTACCATTTTTATAAAAAAGCTTAATGTATGCAGTCCTATTCCCCTTCGCTGTACTCCCTCTGACTTCGGCGGTCACAGCTGCTGATTAGTGAAACAATCTCACTTTGGAATGTTAGAGAAGCATTTTTCAGGATTATTTTAAGTTTTATTTGTCTAACCTTTGCCATTCTCTACTAACCTCCATGCTGAACAACCCCCACACCTTCCTTCCTTCCTTCCCAGATGTGTAAACCTCTGGCAGCACTGATCCTTTCCCTGCTCAGCAGCCAGGGACCATCTAGAGAACTGTGCCTGCAGAAGTTAGAGGAAGTACAACGAAGGGGAATAGGACCGGATACATTCAACTTTCTTTGCAACTAGGGAACACTAAAAAGAGGTCTTATTTTTTGCCTATACACTCCCTTTAATCATGTGCTGAGGAGGTTCTCAGACTCCCCCTCTCACTCCAATGGTAACTCTCAATCTTATATTTATAAGATTCTGCTCAATCTCCAATTTTACTAACTCACCGTTTCCCCTCTCACTAACTCCCTCCTTAGCAACTGCTATACCCCAAACATGTACCTACCATGACTTGCAAACACTAGACATGTCGTATCTCTCTTCTTCCTTTGACACTCTTCACTCTGATATACACTCTCCACCTCTTGTCATAATGTCACCACCGCCTTTAATGAGCTTGCTCCTGCCAAAACTAAATGCACTAGACCCAAACCTCTTCAATCATACTGCTCATACAAAAGCTCTCCATAGACATTAACGTCCACTTGAGCATCGCTACAAATTTGCCCTGCACTCCTATAACACCAACCTTCCCCTAGCCAAAGTACTTTACTACACTCATTAACTCCTTTTCTATTAAATCTGACCAAATGTTCTCTACCTTCAAGACTCATTTTGCCTTCCCCACTCCCTCTGGGCACATCTGTCTCTGCTGCACTTCAAAAAGAAAACTGACACCATCAAAAGTGACATTACACTATTAAACCCTCCTTGACATTGGCCTCCCTTCCTCCTCACTCCCAAGTCTCTTTTGCACTCCATCTCCACTGTGACTGTGAAGAAATCTCAAAACGTTTGGCTTCTTCTCACCAGACTACTGTAGAAATATATGTAGACCTATGTATATATGAATACACATTTCTTAGTTTCTGCCTACTTCGAAGGATTGTAATTTCCCAAGTTTTTATGCCCCATCCTGTCTTGTAATAAAATGCAAAAATAAGATAGGTGGGACATACCCCGAGAAATCCTCTGGAGAGGGTCTTTTACATTTCAAAGAGGAACTGTTTGTACAGTTGTTATTGGTAAAAAGGACATCTAAAGAAATTAGCTGGTTTTCCTGTTTAACTTTATCAGCCAATCAGAACCATTCCTCATTTTGGTCAATGGCATAGAAACATATAACAATGGAGCTGAGTTTTGGCTGATAAGGAGGGGAAGCAGAGGAAGAGAAGGATTAGAAGAAAAAGAGGGAGAGAGAAGGAAAGACGAATAACCCGTGGGCTCATTTTGAAAGATCTCTGTATAATTTGCTTTCTCAGGGCTGGATAATCTGAATAAATCATTTCATCTCTGGGAACCTTGGTTGCATCAATTTACCTGGCTGTGGTAAATTGCGGACTCTACCTTTCACAACACTATATACAGATAATATTGCGGAATACACAGCATTTCATGCTGAACTATTTTTAAAATTTTCTTACTGGTTTCCTAATAGTAATTTGATGGATGGGAGTGGCAAAATCACAGGTCTATCCTGCAAAACATGCTCAAGGAGCCAAAGCTTTCAAGTGGGGGAGTGAATACATTAACATAATAATTAAGGAAAGGTGTTGGAGCTGGACACCACAGACCAAGCTTTTGAATGGATACAGTAGTGCAGTGGACTGGATACTGTTGTGATTTCAATATATGTTCTACAGAATTCCTCTGAGCTAAAGTTTTTCCACATATAAAATAGGTTAATGTGATTAAGGACTAAAGATGTGTGAACGTTATCTGATGTTGAGTGCCTCAATCAATACAAGAGTCCTTTTTGAAAGATGGGAATGCGCTAAAAATAACTTATTAACATATGAATAAGGACAATGTATGCAAAGTTTCTAAAACACTGACGACTTTTGCTTATGCAACATTTATATTACTGTTATTCCAGGTTTTTCTTCCTGTATACTGTACATGTTGTATTTTTAATGCAATAGTCAATAGAGGGTATTGGGAGCTAAATGTATAGACACGGCTGGATTTAGAAAAAGTACATATGAATATATACTCAGAATATTGATGTTATTGCTGCATATTTGCAGATGTAAAGTACAACCCCGTAGGTCTTACAGTCTAAATGGGAGGGTAACTCTAATACAGGTGGTGGGTGGAGTGCAAGGAAGGAAAGGCAGGTTCTAGTTATAGGGGATTCAATTATAAGAAAGGTGGATAGGGTAATCTGTCGCAAGGCCCCTACATGCCGAACAGTCTGCTGCTTGCCTGGTGCTAGGGTTCGGCATGTGGTGGAACGAGTGGACAGATTATTGGGAGGGGCTGGGGAAGACCCAGTGGTCTTGGTACACATAGGTACCAATGACAAAGTTAGAGGAGGTGGTGAAGTCCTCAAAAATGATTTTAAAAAACTAGGTGCAAAGCTGAGGGCGAGGACTTCCAAGGTAATTTTCTCAGAGATAATACCTGAGCTACGAGCAACAGTAAGGAGACAACGGGAGCATAGGGAGATTAATGCGTGGCTGAAAGATTGGTGTAGGGAGGAGGGTTTTGGGTTTTTGGAGAACTGGGCTGATTTCTCAGTCGGCTACAGGCTCTTTGCTAGGGATGGGCTGCACCTCAATGATGATGGGGCAGCTCTTTTGGGAGAGAAGATGGCTAGACGGTTGGAGGAGATTTTAAACTAGGTGTGGGGGGGGGGGAGGGTTCAGTAAAAGATTCAGTGGAAGATAGGTTAGATGAAATAGTGGGCAAAGAAAGGGAAAATGGGGGAGGAGATTTGGCTGGGGGTACTGTTAAGGATAGGGAGGACCACATGTCATATGTTCAATAAGGTACCAGTATTAAATGTATGTTTACAAATGCAAGAAGTCTGACTGGTAAAATGGGAGAGCTGGAGCTGCTGGTGTTGGAAGGAAAATATGATGTGATTGGTGTGGCCGAAACATGGCTGAATGAGTCGCATGACTGGGCAGTAAATATCAGTGGCTATACTTTGTTTCTCAGGGACAGAGGCAACAGAAAGGGAGGAGGGGTATGTCTGTATGTTAGGCAGGATTTAAAAGCTCATATAAAGGAGGAGGTTATGTTAGAAAATGAGGGGGGCAGAAGTCGTATGGGTAGAGTTCTTCACCAATTGGAAAGAATCCAGCAAATTAATTGTAGGTGTATGCTATAGACCCCCTAATGTAGGAGGAAGGAAGAGACAAAGCTCCTAATGCAAATAGAAAAGGCTGCTAGTTTAGGTAAAGTAATGATAATGGGGGATGGTGTTGTAAGTAATGTATTGGTGTTTGCAGATGACACAAAATTATCAAGCCCCATCCAGGATGTGGCATCCTTGCAACATGATCTTGACAAACTGGCAATCTGGGCAGCTAAGTGGCAAATGAGATTCAATGTTGATAAATGTAAGGTCACGCACCTGGGATGTAAAAATATCCAAGCCACTTATACCCTTAATGGGACTGCACTAGGCAAATCCATTATGGAAAAGGACATTGGAGTCCTTGTAGATGATAAACTTGGCTGTAGCAAGCAATGCCAGTTGGCAGCATCAAGGGCAAATAAGGTATTGAGCTGTATTAAAAGGGGCATAGAGTCAAGGAAGATGGGGTCATTATTCCACTGTATAGAGCACTGGTAACGCCCCATCTAGAATATGCTGTACAGTTTTGGTCTCCATCACTCAAACAGGACATTATTGTATTAGAGAGGGTACAGAGAAGGGCACCTAAGCTGGTAAAAGATATTGAAAATCTTAGCTATGAGGAAAGAGTGGACAAATTGGGGATGTTCACGCTGGAGAAGAGGCGCTTAAGGGGTGATATGATAACTATGTATAAATATATAAGGGGATCATATAATAATCTCTCTAATGCTTTATTTACAAGTAGGTCTTTCCAGCTGACACAAGGTCATCCATTCCGATTAGAAGAGAGGTTCCACCTGAAGATGTGGAATTCTCTCCCTGAATCAGTTGTACAGGCTGATACATTAGATAGCTTTAAGAAGGGGTTGGATAGCTTTTTAGCAAGTGAGGGAATACAGGGTTATGGGAAATAGCTCATAGTACAAGTTGATCCAGGGACTAGTCCGATTGCCATTTTGGAGTCAGGAAGGAATTTTTCCCCCTTGGAGGCACATTGGAGAGGCTTCAGATGGGTTTTTTTTTGCCTTCCTCTGGATCAACTGGCAGATAGGTAGTTAATAAAAAAAAAAAAAAAAGGTTGAACTCAATGGACGTGTCTTTTTTCAACCTTACTTACTATGTTACTATGTAACATACAGACACAATTCAGAGGGGTATTAAGGTGCTGTGGGTTACAGTTTGTTACACTGTTATATAAGTGCCAGTTCAGGTGTTATCCAGGTGCTCCCAGAGGTAGTCTTTGAGTCGCAAGAGAGAAGGGTTTGATACGGGAAACAGCAGTAGTAGTGGGGGGGGGGGTACAACCAACCGGTTGCTCTGAGAGGAGCGGAGGTTTCGGGCAGGAACATATAGAGAAACAAGAGATGAGATGTAGTTAGGTGCAGAGGAATAAAGAGCTTTGAAGGTTATGAGGAGGTGTTTATAAGATATTCTTTGTTTTATAGGAAGCCATGATAAGGACTTCAGCATCGGAGGGGACTGTACCCTTTTGGATGAGAGGAGGATAATTCTGGCAGCAGTGTATAATACAGACTGTAGTGGGGAGAGATGGGAGTTAGGGAGGCCAGTTAGTAGAAGGTTACAGTAATCTAGTCTGGATAGGATGAGAGCATGCATGAGCGTCTTGGATGTATCAGGTGAAAGGAAGGGATGGATTTGGGCATTATTGCGTAAGAAAAAGTGACAGGTTTTGACAGTGGTGTTAATATGATCAGAGAAGGAGAGAGAGGAGTCAAAGATTACCCCCAGACAGCATGCAGAGTTGATAGGATTAATGAGCATGCCATCAATAGAGATGGTAAATAGGGGAGTAGGGCCAGGCTTAGGTGGAAAGATGATAAGTTAAGTTTTTGTTAGGTTAAGTTTGAGGTGGCACTGGTTCATCCAATTTGAGATAGCCAGGAGGCAGTTAGAGATTTGAGCCTCTGTTTCAGCTGTTAATGAAGGGGTGGATAAATATATTTGGGTATCATCAGCATACAGATGATAATTAAAGCCAAATGAACGGATGAGATATCTCCCAAAGACAGAGTGTACAGGTAGAACAACAGCAGACCAAGTACATAGCCTTGCGGCACCCCCTGGAGATGAGGTTTTTTTATCATAGGAGACAGTGAATGATCGGTTAGAAAGGTAAGAAGAGAGCCAAGATGCAGCCTGGTTACAGATGCCAAGTGAATACAGAATCTGCATCAGGAGAGAGTGATCAACTGTATCAAATGCAGATGATCGGTCAAGGAGGAGAAGGATGGAGAAGTGACCTTTGGCTTTGGCAACCTGAAGATCATTTGTAACTCTGCACAAAGCAGTCCAGATGACCAGGCCGGAAACCAGATTACAGAGGGTCCAACAGATCAAGGGCGTGTAGAAAGTTAGTAATACAGGAGAACAGAATACGCTCTAGGAGTTTAGAGGCAAGTGGTAGAAGGGAGACAGGACGGTAATTTGATAGACAGGATGGGTCAAGCATGGCCTTTTTAATTTAAAAATGTTTGTATATGTTGTGGATCAATTCTGAGTAGAACTGATACAAGTGGGGGAGTGTAGTAATATATGTAGACCCATGTATATATGAATACACATTTCTTAGTTCCTGCCTACTTCAAAGGATTGTAATTTCCTGAGTTTTTATGACCCATCTTGTCTTGTAATAAAATGCAAAAATAAGATAGGATGCTTTGTTAAATAGGTGGGACATACCCCGAGAAACCATCTGGAGAGGGTCTTTTACATTTCAAAGAGGAACTGTTTGTACAGTTGTTATTGGTAAAAATGACCAATTAGCTGGTTTTCCCGTTTAACTTGTTATCAGCCAATCAGAACCATTCCCCATTTTGGTCAATGGCATAGAAACAGTATAACAATAGAGCTGTTTTTTGGCTGATTAAAAGGGGAAGCAGAGGAAGAGAAGGATTAGAAGAAAAAGAGAGAAGGAAGGAAGAATAACCTATGGGCACATTTTGAAAGATCTCTGTATAATTTGCGGTATCTGGGCTGGATAACCTGAATAAATAGTTTCATCTCTGGGAACCTTGGTTGCAGCATTTTACCTGGCTGTGGTAAATTGCGGACTTTACATTTCACAACACTATACGGATAATATTGCGGAATACACAACTAACTTCCCACTTGATCCCATTCATTCCAAATTCTCCGCAATGCCAATCACTGTCTAATATAAACCTTAACTCATCTATTTAATGTCTCACTCTCAACTGAAATCATACCTTCTCAACTAAATCATGCTAGTTACCCCATTCTGAAAAAACCCATCACCATCACCCCATCTCCCCAGGCCCAATGCCTTAGGGTTATCCTAGATTCTCCCGTCCTTCACTCCTCATATCCAGTCACTTATTAAATCATGCCACTTTCACCTAAGGAACATATCCAAACTACTATCATTTATCAACCAAGATGCATCCAAAACTCTTATTCACCCTCTCATCATATCATGTCTAGACTACCGTAACTCAATATTAATTGGCCTTACCCACCAGAGACTCACACCTGGTAAGTATGTTAGATTTTCTGTTTTCCTGTCCTTTGCATTGCAGTGGGCCAATAAGGGGATATAAAAAGCAGAACACATAGGGAGGGATTATTCAGGAACTATTATTGCAGCAGCTGAAAGGACACTTAGCCCAAACCCAGCTAGGTTTTTTGAATAAACATCGAAACAGTAGTGTTTTGAAAAAGTGTGTAGGTTTTTCCGGGTAGCAGCTTTGCAGATCTCGTCAGCTGGAACTTGGGCACGGAAGGCCCAAGACGCCGCTATACCTCTGGTGGAGTGTGCTTTGACTGATGATGGCCCAGGTACTGTCTGAGAGGAGTAGGCCATGAGAATGCATTCTTTAATCCATGCTGAGATGACTTTTTTGGAAGCTCCCATGCCTTGTCTAGGACCTCCGAAAAGAAGAAGAAGATTTTCAGATTTCCTGACACTTGACACCTTGTGTAGATAGAGCTTTAGGCATCTCACCATATTGAGATTATGGAGTCTTTTCTCTTCTTCGATCTTGGGATTCTCAAAAAATGAAGGAAGCACTATGTCTTGGGACATGTGGAATTTTGTGGCAACCTTGGGAATGAAGTTGTCTCGCGTTTTTAGAGTAACTTTATCATGAAGGAACTGGATCTTTGTTTCATCAGATGAGAGAGCATGTAGTTCTCCCTCTCTTTTTGCTGAGGAAATGGCAAGTAGGAAGACCGTCTTCAACGTCAGAATTTTTAATGGTAAGTCATCTAAAGGTTCAAAGGGTGCTTTGGTTAATGCATCCAGTACTAGGGAGAGGTCCCAGGGAGGGACTGGGTCTTTAACTGGAGGATGGATTCTGATGAGGCCCTTGAAAAACTTTTTAATCAGAGGATATGAGGACCATTGTATATCCGGATAAGCAGATATGGCAGAAATCTGACCTTTCAAAGTAGAGGTGCTGAGACTGGCCTCTAAACCTGACTGCAGGAATTTGATGATGGTGACCTCTGAGATGTGGAAAAACTATCCAAATTTCTCTAACCCCCAACTGAAAAATTTTCCCCAGATGTTGTTGTATTTGGAAGAGGTAGACATCTTTCTTGATGAAATAAGAGTGTTGATTGCTCCCTCTGATAGTCCTTCCTTTCTGAGTTTTATCCTTTCAATCTCCATGCAGTCAGGGCCCAGTACCCTGGATCTGGGTGCAGTAGGGATCCCTGGTGTAAAAGGTTCGGAGTTACAGGGAGTCTGAAGGGCTCCTCCTGAGACATCTGAAGTAAGAGGGGGAACCAGTCTTCTCGGCCACCAGGGGGCTATGAGGACAACCTGAGCTTTGTCCTCCTGAATTTTTTTGATGGTCTTTGCGAACATAGAGATTGGAGGGAAAATGTAAGCCAGTTGACAGTTCCATTGGAATGAGAACGCATCCCAAAAGGTCGCTCTGGGGTCCTTGTCCCATGAGCAGAACACTGGATTCTTCTTGTTCTGAAAGGTAGCCATCAGGTCTATGGATGTGCGACCCCACTTTAGGCATATTAGGTCGTAAACCTGTTGGTTCAACTCCCACTCCCCAATAGCCGGGAATTTCCTGCTGAGGAGATCCGCTAAGGAGTTCGATGGCCCTGGTATGTAGGAGGCTTTCAGGTTGTCCGCATTGTTTTGAGCCCATTCGAGAATAGTTGGTTGTGGTCAAGTACAACAGTTGTTTGGATCTGGTTCCTCCCTGGTTGTTTATATAACTCACTGTGGTTTGGTTGTCTGATTTGATCAGGATACATTTTTTCCTGAGATGTTTTTGGAAGTGTAGGATCGCTAGTAGCACAGCCTTCAGTTCCCTCCAATTGGAGGATTTTTTGCTTTCTGTGGGTGTCCACTTCCCTTGAATTTGGAAGTGTTTGAAGTGTGCTCCCCACCCCGTTCTGCTTGCATCCGTGGTCAGTGTTTTCCAAGTAGGGGAGGCGATAGATACAGGAACTTTTAAGTTCTCTCTTCTGAGCCACCATGAGAGATGAGAGATAGTGGTCTGCGATAGGTGAATCAACTGGGAGTTTTCCAGGTAACTCCTGTTCCATTGGTTCAAAAATTCTATCTGGAGAGGTCTTGCTTGAATTCGGGCCCATTTCACCACATCTATGGTGGACATGAGTTTCCCCAGAATTTGTTGACATCTCTTGGCTGTCAAGGATGGATGACGAGACAGATAATCTGCTTGGTGTTGGATGTCTGAAATCCTTTCCTCTGTTAGGCTTACTTGAAGTTTTTTGGAGTTTATGATAACTCCCAGAAATTGAATCTGTTGTGTTGGCTCCAACATGAACTTTTCCCAGTTGCAAGCCACCCCCATTTTTTCAGAGTATCTAGAACTATACTCAGGTGTTGTAGAAGGAGTTTTTGGAAGGAGCTTTTACCAATATATCGTCTAGATATGCGAAAATCTGGATCCCCTTTAGCCTTAGGAAAGCCATCATGGGGGCTAGCACCTTGGTGAAAACTCTTGGGGCTGAAGCTAGTCCGAATGGGAGCGCTTGGTATTGAAAGTTCTTCCCAAGGATCAGGAACCGTAGGAATTGTTTGTGTGGTTCCCACACTGGAACAGGCATCTTGTATATCTATCTTGAGCATCCAGTCTCCATGGTTTATGGATTGGCATATAGACCACAGTGTCTCCATTTTGAATTTTTTTGCTCTGAGGAATTTGTTCAGATGGCCTAGAATTACTCTGAAATCCCCATTCTTTTTTCTTCTTAAGAACAGGTGAGAGTATATGCCTCTGAAATGTTCTCTTTTGGGGACTTCTGTGATGATCTTTCTGTCTAGTAGTTCCCAAAGGATCATCTTTAGGGTAGAAACTGCTAGTGGAGATCGCGGCTTTTCTGAAGACACAAAATAAAACGTCGGAAATTTTTGAAGATCCAGGGCATAACCATTGCTTAGGGGTTTTAAGACCCATTGATCTGACACGTGTTGAGCCCACACTGTCCTGAAATTCTGAAGTCTTCCTCCAAGGCAAGACAGAGGGGCTCGCGCACCCTCATGCCGATTTCTTATCTTGTTTGAAGTCCCTTCTTCCGGGTGCCCCTTGTCCCTGGGTTCTTCTCCAGGGTTGCCTAGTGAAGGGCTTTCCCGGTCTATATTGTTTAGCCTCCTGCAGGGGATCTTTTCTAAAGGGTCTCTTTTGTCCTGAGGAAGGAAAGCCGATTTTCCTGCAGAGGCTTTAGATATGATTTTGTCGAGTCTTTCACAAAACAGTAGTGACCCTTCGAATGGGAGGGAGCAAAGGTTATGTGTACTTTGCGGGTCAGCATGCCAGTGACGCAGCCAGAGAGCTCTACGGGCCGCCACACTAAGGCCCATGGCTTTGGCTGAGAGTCTGACGAGATCCATGGATGCTTCCGTGGTGAATTCGTTTGCGGTTTTAACATCTTGGATCATTTCAATAATCTTTTTTCTGTCTGTTCCAGCTTTGACGGCTTGTTCCAGTTCTTCTATCCAAATGTGGTTGGCTCTGGCCAGGGTGGTAATGGCTATGGAGGCTTGGTTAGACATTCCACATGTTAGATAAGATTTTTTTAGTGTCATGTCTTGTCTTCTTTCCATCGCATCTTTTAGCGAGACTCCTTCATCCACAGGCAGGGTAGTACGTTGAGCCACTTTAGTGATGGCAGCATCCACCTTAGGGGAGGCTTGCCAGAGTTTCCAGTCCTCTTCCTCGAATGGGTACATCTTTTTGAGTCTTCTAGAGAAATTTAGTTTTTTATCTGGCGTCTTCCATTCCTCCAAAATGGTATCTTTAATGACTTTGTGTACCGGGAATTTTTCTCCTTTCTTGACCGCTGATCTAAACATTTTGTCATGTTTGGGAGTATCCTCGGTATTGTCAAGTTCCAGAGAAAATCTCATCGCTTTGATGAGTATTCAAGGTATTCAACGTTGAAAGAACAGGTATCTTCAAACTGTTCTTCTTGGTCAGTTAGGGATAGTTCCCCTTCAGAAACACTGGAGTAGTGCGTGTTCCTGTGAGGTCTGCCACTGGCCTCAGTCGTAGAGGAGGGGGTCTTGTGCCTTTCATCTAGATTGTGTAGTACTTTCTCAGTAACTACATTGACCATATCACTCAGATTGTTTTATGGTAGTCTGCATCCAGTCTTTAATGGATGCAGTTGATCAGAGGAGGGCCCAGCCACTTCCTGCAGATACTTCTCACAGTGCCTTTTGCCTTGGATTGCTGCTTCTCCACATGCAATACAGTCAGTTCTGGGAGTCTTCCTTCTTTGAGATTCCTCTCTTAATGGGGGACTCCTAAAAAATAAGGTATTATAATTACTCACCGCTGCTTGTAGTTTGCATCAATCAAGATGGAAAAACTCTCTTAGTGACTTACCCCCTGGAGCCTGAGCGTCTGCAGCTCATAATTGACAGTCTGGAGGAAAATAAATAACATTGTCAAGTAATTAAAGAGATATTCTAGAAGAATAAGGCTCCAAGCGTTTTTAACCTCCATATAACTTACACCTGGGATCAATAGAGAATACAGGTGCACACAGAATCCTCAACCTCGGGATATCTTGCCAGAGAAATAGAGAACACGAGCCTGTTCATCTGATATCATATGAGGAACTAACCTGTGATTCGCTCGTCCTTTTAAACCAGTGCGAAAAGGCGCGTGCTCAAATTTGTAGTGTGAAAACATATGCGCCATATGATGGATGGGTGCTGGCGTCTTATCGCGCATGCGCTACCTCTGTTAAGGCAGCATTGCGGCAGATTGCGCCATCGGCAACAAAGGCCTGATGCCCGCCGGCTTCCCCTGGAACTCGCATAAGTTAAGAGACCTCGGTCCCAGGCGCTTCAGAGGGAGAGAGTAGCACCTCTGGTATGGGGGGTATCTTCGACAGGAGAATTGAGATGGGCGCGGGGGGACCCGGATGGACTTTTATTGTACTTCCTGTGCCGCCTTCCGGCGGGGGATTAACCCACCTTATTGGCCCACTGCCATGCAAAGGACAGGAAAGTAGCGTAATCACATGTATACATTCAACATACAGGATAAGATGAGAGAAAAGGAGCAGTGGATATACCACTCATATTGGGTGTCTTGTCCACCAATCAATCTCACCAATTCTCCCCCATCAGTATTGCTTAGTATTAGTATCAGTCTTATGCGCATGTTGAACTGCAGACTTTCAGCTTTAATTCAGTGGGTTGAACAAAAATTAATTTGCATAACATTCATTTGATTAATTTGCATAACAACACTGTCTCTCGCTCTCAATGGTTGATAGAGCTGTCAATCAAAAGCTCTGTAAAACCAGCATATTGACAATTCAGTGGTTTCAATGGCCTCCTACATTGAAATAAAACTCCTGCTCTCCTTGAACCAGTGCCCAACCCCTCCATCCAGCATCAGTAGTTTTTAACTTTTTAAGCTCCGTTCTGTCCATTTCACATACATTTCTGTCCTTTTTTCCCCAACACCCTTCTCCTTCAGAAAAGGAATGTGGTACGCTAGATTTTGTAACAAAATGACTGCTCTAGTCTCCCACGGTCCTCAACCAGCTCCCCCCCTTCCAGTCAGCATTGGAAGTTTATAAACTGGTGTAAATCTATACGTGATAGCCGTAGTTTACTCCCATCCCCCACCGCACATTAGTTCCTATGTGGCAGTGAGACGAGAATGTTAGATAAGCAGGGCAGTCAAACTTGAACAGCACTTTCAACACTGCCACATCTCACATCTCACTGTCTGGGAGGGAAGGGGGAGTTGAAAAGCAGAGCAGTTTTGGGCAAAATGGACAGCGTGGAGCTTTCAAAGTTAAACAACAGATGCTGGTGTGGGCACTGGGTCAGGGGAGAGCAGGAGTTTTGTTACTGAATCCTGAACCCCCGTAATTTCTGGAGGGGGGGGGGTAGTTGAAAAAGTAGGAGCAAGGTGGCCATACATGGCTCGATCTCGATCGGTGAAGCCCGTCGGGGGGCCCCATACACGGGCCAATAAGCTGCCGACACGGTCTGTTGGCAGCTTTTATCGGCCCGTGTATGGTTACCTTAAGTTTGTGTATAATGGACAGAGAGCAGAGCTTTTTAAGTTAAACAACTAATCATGCTGGTTGGCTGGAGTGGGTGGGCACTGGGTAAGGGGAAAGCAAGAGTTACTATTAAGGAACTAACAAGAGGGAACTTTGAAGCCACTGATGCTTTACACAGACATCACTGGGCAAGACTGACCCCCAAAGAGTAGGCACATCAGGACGGGGAATGTTGGATAAGGTATTTTGGTCTTTAAAACCCTTTAACCCTTTCCCTGCCAGTGTTTTGTCGTAGATGCGAACATCTACTGCCAAGCAGTTTTAAGATATTTTGCACTCTTTCACTTTAAGGGCCTTTCCTAGGGCGGTCTTTTAGTTTACCCAGGAAAACAACCTGAACTTTCAAAATATGCAAGAATTTTGGTGTAATTCTACTTCTGTAAAAAAATAAAGGCTTCTAAGTGTCCAATAAAATGAAAAAAAATCATGTTTCACAAAGAACAATCACATATATCAGAAACATCATTTATTTTATGTACGAGAACACGATTTGGAAAGGTCTATGTCTCCTGAACGCGGCAATACCAAATATATATAGTTTTACTGAGATTTCTCACTTGTAAAGATCAAAATCTACAAGCAGTACACTACCAAATTTGCAAAGCACCGCTCACCAAACGGCATACTTCTGATTTCGAGGCCAAACATTTCACTAACAGTAGGTTTACCCTAGAAAATTACCCATTATTAGAAAGAACAGATTCTGGTGAATCAAAAATGGGTAAATATATCGTTGTACTCCAAACTACAAAGTTGCAATTGTTTCCTAAAGTTATAATGTTTTATAGAAATTGGTGAATTTTTTGAAAAATGACCTCTAAGCTTCCAATCTACAGAATCATATCTCCCACACATCATTAGGTATCAATGTAAAACACCCCAAATATGAAAGCCTGGGGTCCACTGAACAGTTTGATGCCCAATATGTATAGGTGTACCCAAGCATGTGGCATATAGGGGCCCTAAAATGTAGACACCTCATTTGAGCTATCAGTTCTGTAATTCCAGATACTGCAAAATCAACACATTTACATCGTTTTGGGGGGGGGGGTCAAAAGTAGAAAAAAGTAAGTTCACCCCAGAAAACCATATATTTTCAGAAAGTACACATTCCCATGAATCTAAATTGGGTATGCATGTCCTTGTACTCCAAAGTACCAAGCCGCAAACCATTCCTAAATTTGGTGTATTTGGTAACATTTCCAAAAATCACAAATTTCTACCCTGCAGCATCATATTACCCACATACTTTTAGGTATCAAGCAAAATCACCCCAAATATGAAAGCCTAGGGTCCTCTGAACAATTTGATGCCCAATATGTATAGGTGTACCGAAGGAAGTGGCATATAAGGGCCCCAAAAGGAAGACCCCATATGGTCTGTCATTTCAGGTACTACAAAATTACAAAATCAACACATTTACATTGTTGGGGGGGGCAAAAGTAGAAAAAAAGTACGTTTACCCTAGAAAAACATATATTTTCAGAAATTACACATTAACACGAATCTTAATTGGGTATGCATGCCTTTGTACTCCAAAGTACCAAGCCGCAAACCATCCCTAAATTTGGTGATTTTGGCGACATTTCCAAAAATCACCTCAGCATTGTATTACCCACATACTTTTAGGTATCAAGAGAAATCACCCCAAATATGAAAGCCTAGGGTCCTCTGAACATTTTGATGCCTAATATGTATAGGTGTACCC
The DNA here is from genome assembly GCA_038501925.1 of Xenopus petersii. Taxonomy (NCBI): domain Eukaryota; kingdom Metazoa; phylum Chordata; class Amphibia; order Anura; family Pipidae; genus Xenopus; species Xenopus petersii. The sequence goes on from CM076672.1 coordinate 100,103,277, forward strand.
AAGCACGTGGCATACAGGGGCCCCAAAAGTAAGACCCCCCCCATATGGTCTGTCATTTCAGGTACTGCAAAATCAACAGATTTACCTAGTTCTACTAAACAGGTTTTTACTGCAATAACTTTTAACATTGTCCTTTTTAACTGTATTTTTCACTATGATACTTTATAGCAGTGTATTGTTAATTGGTACTTGGATGCATACTCTTTCACTTTAATATTGCATTTTAAATGGCATTTTGATATGTAAAAATATTTTTCAATGCAAAGAACTTTTTTCACAGCAAAGCTTGTTAAATATGCTAATTTGTTAATTGAACACCCTTTAAATCATGTCTGCACTTGTCCACACTATGCTTGACAAAGGGGCGTGACCCCAAAACGTTGCACTACTGCATAATAAAATTGCAAGGGCTTGCCCTGCTACTGCAACTCCTGTGTGCCGGTGAAATTCTTCTTACCCTTTTTGTGAGGCGGCCGATTCCTCTATCACTGGGCACCAGGATAAGAACCTTTGGGAGTGTGTGGTGTGCGGCTTCTCCAAAGTTTACTTGGACACCTAAGCATGTGGCATATAGAGGCCCCAAAATGTAGACACCCCATTGAGCTATCAATTCTGTAATTCCAGATACTGCAAAATCAACACATTTACATAGTTTTGGGGGGGGGCAAAGGTAGAAAAAAGTACATTCACCCCAGAAAACCATATATTTTTGGAAATTAAACATTCCCCCAAATCCAAATTGGGTATGCATGTTTTTCTACTCCAAAGCACCAAGCCACAAACCTTTCCCAAATTTTGCGATTTTGGTGCCATTTCCAAAAATCACCTCAAAATTTCCACCCTGCAGCATCGTATTTCCCACATACTTTTAGGTATCAAGAAAAATCACCCCAAATATGAAAGCCTAGGGTCCTCTGAACAGTTTGATGCCAAATATGTATAAGTGTACCTAAGCATGTGGCATATAGGGGCCCTAAAACTAAGACCCCCCCCCATATGGTCTGTCATTTCAGGTACTGCAAAATCAACAGATTTACCTAGTTTGGGGGCAGCAAAGGTAGAAAAAAGTAAGTTCACCCCAGAAAGCCATATATTTTTAGAAAGTACACATTCCCACGAATCTAAATTGGGTATGCATGTCTTTGTACTACAAAGTACCAAGCCGCAAAACATTCCTAAATTTCGTGATTTGCTGACATTTCCAAAAATCACCTCAAAATTTCTACCCTGCAGCATCGTATTACCCACATACTTTTAGGTATCAAGAGAAATCACCCCAAATATGAAAGCCTGGGGTCCTCTGAACAGTTTTATGCCCAATATGTATAGGTGTACCAAGCACATGGCATATAGGGGCCCCAAAACAAAGACCCCCCCCATTTGGTCTGTAATTTCAGGTACCGCAAAAGCAACACATTTACATCATTTTGAGGGGGGCAAAGTTAGAAAAGAGTAATTTCACCCCAGAACACCATATATTTTCGGAAAGTACACATTCCCCCGAATACAAATTGGGTATGCATGTCTTTGTACTCCAAAGTACCAAACTGCAAAGCTACGCTAAAGGCTGTGGTTTTTATGACATTTCTAAAAAATCACCTAAAAATATTGCAATTGGCTGCATTTTTCTCACCCAATTTCTTACTTTCAACTGTAAAACACCCTAAATATTGATGCCAAGGGTCTACTGAACAGTTTGATGCCCAATATGCATAGATATACCAAAGCAGCTGGCATGTGCGGACCCCAAATACAAATAGTGCATATGAATTTTCTGGGCTACCGATTCGCCTTCTGTGAACAAAGACATTTGACTGCGCATTGTGTGCCACAAGACCCTCCTAACGGCACAAGGACCCCCAAAACCATATATTTATTTTTGGAAAGTACACATTCTGACAAACCCAAAATTTCTAAAAATGTGTTTGTACTCCAAATGATCAAAGAGCAAATGACGCTAAAAAATTGTAAGGAACAACAATGAAAGCATAAAAAATCACAAAAATCAAATACAATTAGGCAAATCAATAAAATAACTGATCCAACAGCGTGGTTAGTGGTCAGAATGCTTGATCCACTAGTCACACTGGTAAAGCAACAGTTTTTTAGTGAATAACAAGAGGGAAACTGATAAAATGAAGAACTAAAAAAAAAAAAAAGTTAAAAAGATCCTATAAGTGTGTGTTTGTGTATACATGTGTGTGTTTGTGTATACATGTGTGTACAGCTCTGACAAGTGTATAAGTGTGTGTATATCTGTATGTGACTCTGTAAAATACAAAAAAGCCAGAAAATTAAAAAAAAAAATCTACCTTTAGTTACATGTGTGCTGCGTATGTGTAAATGCATGTATGTATGTGTGATTGCATGTATGTGTATGTGTAACTGTGTAAATAGAAGGGCGCTTACCGTTTTTTGGAGAAGAAGGGATCAGAAGCAGATCTGCAGACTCCAGGATTGCAGAGATCAACAGCAGGAAGTGCGTGGGCGGAGCTTCACACAAGGTCGGGTCCAGGAAGAAGCAGCACATGGGGAGCAGCATACAGCAGCCAGGATCAGGTAAGAAGTCGGGTCCTGCGACAATCACAGCACAGGACCCGAGTGGCAGCCCCCTAGGCTAGTTGTTTAGGGGGTGGAGGGCCAAGAAAACCTCTCTGCACTTCGATTTTTGCAGAAGTGCAGAGAGGCAGCTGTTTAAAGAAAGAACGTAGCTCTTACGTTCTTGGCACTTGCAGCCTTTTTTTAAAATAACGTAGGAGCTACGTTCTTGGCAGGGAAAGGGTTAACTGCCAAGCACCCAGCTACTATGTGCTGGCAGGAAAATGCTGTGACTGCCAAGCACGTAGTACATACATGCTCAGCAGTTAAAGGAGAAGGAAAGGTAAGCTTTATCAGAAAGGTCTATATAAATACACCAGTAAACCCTCAAAGTAATGCTGTTCTGAGTTCTGTCAAAAGAAACAGCACATTTATTTCCTTCTATTGTGTGAACATGGGCTTCTGTATCAGACTTCCTGTTTTCAGCTTAAACCTCCAGGACTAGGGTTTGAGCATGCTCAGTTTGCTCCTCTCTCCTCCTCCCTCCTCCCCTCCCTGTTGTAATCTGAGTTCAGAGCTGTAAGTGAGCAGGGAGAGACTCAGGCAGGAAGTGATGTCACACCAAGCTAATACTGCAGCTGCTATCCTAAACAAAAAGCTTCTAGAGCTTTTTACTCAGGTATGGTAAACATTCTACAGAATAAATAAAGCATTCTAGCTTGCACTATTGGGGCTAATCTATTGGCAATAAAATGCCTCTGTAGCTTTCCTTCTCCTTTAAGAGTTTCCTCGCTACAGTAGGGTTTGCCACTGTGCGGCCAGTCTTTTGAGCCCTGCCATGTGAGTTCTGCAAAACAACTTTTTACCCCCTCCACGCACAACTTTGTCTTCCTCGTCTCCGCCCACACACTTCCTGGCACGTGGACCCTCCTGCTCTGCGATCTGGACCTCCAGCTCTCCTAAGGACCCCCCAGGATTGCTGAGGACCCCCCTTCACCTAGAAATGGTAAGTGCCCTTTTCGTTACACATTTACACACACATGTAAATTACTAGTTTTATTATAATTCGTTTTTTTTGTTGCTTTTTGTCGTTATCCATCTAGAGATGGTTGATTTTGAGAAAGTTTTCCCTTTATTAGGACCAGTAAAAGAAAGGACCAGGTTATTAGTTATTCCAAATTGTCTAACTCTGTGGAGGTAGCACATCAGGCATGTTTTTGCGTTAAGCAATTGCAGCGTGCTCTCTTGCTCTCTCTCTCTCTGGTTCTTAGGAGACTGAAAAAAGTTTGGCAAGTGAATTTCAAAATTCTTGTGGAAGTCAGACATTTTTTGGGAAAGATGAGAGTTCAAGCCCTCAAAATGAACTCGAGACTGGATCTGAAGATATGGCTGTAGAGAGCCTAGAGTTCCCCAACTCGCTTGCTGGGCAAAAGGCTAACAAAAAAACCTGTTTTAATTTTTAGGTAGAACAAAGACACTTTTGACAAGGGTTCAATTTTCTTTTAGGACTTTTGCAGGCTATCACTCTGAAAAAAGGAAAAGACGTCAGCAGTTTTTGGACTTTAGCACTTTGCACTTACGGTGACTAACTATTACACTGTTGGATCAGTTATTTTGTTATTTCATTGATTTACACAAGTTTTGTGGTTTTATCCCTGCATTATTGTTTCTTATGTATCTTTAGTATAGTTATACTGTTTGGTGGTTTGGTATAGAAAGATGTATTTTACTTGATCTGTCAGAATATGTGCTTTCCAAAAATATATGGTTTTCAGGGGGTCTTTTTACAGTTTGGGGGTCTTACGGCACATAGCGCACAGTCTGGGCTCTCTTTTCAGCAGCAGTTGCCCAGCGTGAAGATTCATAAGCACGTTTTTCATTTGGGGTGCATACACACCACATACTTTGGTGAATCTATGCATATTGGACATCAAACTGTTCAGTAGACCCTTGTCGTCAATATTTTGGGTGTTTTACAATTGTTTGTAAGAAATTGGGTGAGATAAATGTGGCCAATTGCAATATTTTTAGGCGATTTCAGAAATGTCATAAAAATCTTTATCGCCAAATTTAGGAAAGGTTTGCGGCTTGGTGCTTTGGAGTAGAAAGACAAACATACACAATTCGAATTCGGGGAATGTGTACTTTTCTGAAAATTTATGGTTTTCTGGGGTGAACGTACTTTTTTCTACCTTTGTCCCCCCCCCCCAAAACGATGTAAATGTGTTGATTTTGCAGTACCTGAAATAACAGACCAAATGGGGTATCTTCATTTTGGGGACCCCTATATGACTTGTGCTTATGTAAACCTATACATATTGGGCATCAAAATGTTCAGAGGACCACAGGCTTTCATATTAGAGGTGATTTGTCATGATACCTAAAAGTATGTGTGGAAATAAGATGCTGCAGGTGGAAATTTTGAGGTGATTTTTGGAAATGGCACCAAAATCGCAAAATTTGGGAAAGGTTTGTGGCTTGGTGCTTTGGAGTAGAAAAACATGCATACCCAATTTGGATTTGGGGGAATGTTTAATTTCCAAAAATATATGGTTTTCTGGGGTGAATGTACTTTTTTCTACCTTTGCCCCCCCCAAAACTATGTAAATGTGTTGATTTTGCAGTATCTGGAATTACAGAATTGATAGCTCAATGGGGTGTCTACATTTTGGGGCCTCTATATGCCACATGCTTAGGTGTCCAAGTAAACTTTGGAGAAGCCGCACACCACACACTCCCAAAGGTTCTTATCCTGGTGCCCAGTGATAGAGGAATCGGCCGCCTCACAAAAAGGGTAAGAAGAATTTCACCGGCACACAGGAGTTGCAGTAGCAGCGCAAGCCCTTGCAATTTTATTATGCAGTAGTACAACGTTTTGGGGTCACGCCCCTTTATCAAGCATAGTGTGGACAAGTGCAGACATGATTTAAAGGGTGTTCAATTAACAAATTAGCATATTTAACAAGCTTTGCTGTGAAAAAAGTTCTTTGCATTGAAAAATATTTTTACAAATCAAAATGCCATTTAAAATGCAATGTTAAAGTGAAAGAGTATGCATCCAAGTACCAATTAACAATACACTGCTATAAAGGTTCATAGTGAAAAATACAGTTAAAAAGGACAATGTTAAAAGCTATTGCAGTAAAAACCTGTTTAGTAGAAAAATTTAGTGAAAATATTTTTATCAAAAATGCCCATAAAAAAGAGCATAATATAAGATCCGTTAAAGTCCATAAATATTAGTCCTTTATTTTGACTTCACGTAGTGCTGGAAGTGATGAAATATAGAGGTGGATATCTAAGAGAAAAAAAATTAAAACAATATGGCAACAATATGGCCATGAAAAAAGGTTAAAACTGTAACAGCTAGACAAATTCGATTAAAAAAGTACTTAAGATAAGATAACCCTGCACTTTACCTGTCCCTGAAGGGATCTCATAACAAAGTTTTAATCTGAAAGGAGAAGGAATAACATTAGTATATATTTCTACCATTCCATAATTTTATAAATAACACGACATATTGTACTCCTCGTTAAGCCCCTTCGGGGCCCTGCTTTGCAATGCCCAGATCCAATAACACTCCCTTTGTAAGAGAGATCTTTTGATATCTTGGCCCTGTTTACACATAACTCTTTCTAACACCTGCCAACGGAGCTGCGCCACCCTGTGGCCATGTGTGAAAAAGTGTTTGGCTAGAAGGGTTTCTCGTTTAGTTTTAACCAACTCCTTTTCTTTATCCCTAGTAGCTGCTTGTGCCCCTAAAGTGGTTTGACCAACGGCAGGTGGTTGATAATTCCGGATTGTGGATTTATGTTCATATAATCTTGTTTTAATAGATCTGGATGTCTGGCCCACATAGGCCAGACCACAGGGGCATTTCAGGCAATAGATAACATTGCTGGTGTCACAGGTGAAAAAACCTTTGATCGAATGTTTAGAACCTTGCAAGGGATGTGTGACATACTCCGCAGGGATAATCCCACTGCAGTGTCCACAATTCTGCAGGGAAAAGTGCCGTGTGATCTCATAGGCTGTTGGTTGTTTAGGTTACACTTAGGTTTAGTTTTCACCAAATCACCCACATTTTTCCCCCGTTGGTAAGAGAACAGCGGTGGAGCCTGAAACAGCTTACCATACCTCAGATCAGTGCCAAGAAGTCCCCAATACTTAAGTACGATGTTACGGCACCGTTTTGAGTTTACATCAAAAGTAGAAATAAACGGTATTCTAGGGGATTTGTGCATTTTAACCATCTTTTTCTCTAGTAACTGTTGTCTAGGAATAGCCCGCACCTCTTGTCTGTGTTTCTCTAGGGTACCTCCCTCGTATCCTTTAGCCAAGAACTTTTTAATCATCTGTGCAGAAGCATTATCATATAATTCCTCAGTGGACGCTATGCGCCTGACATGTAGCAACTGGCTCTGGGGCAAGCCCTTAAATAACCCAGGAGGATGATATGATGTGGGCCGCAATAAGTTATTTCTATCCGTTGGTTTGGTGTAGACTGTGGTTAAAAACTCCTGTCCTGTGTATTTGATGTTTACATCCAAAAAGTGTAACTCAGTGGGACTAACCTCCAGAGTGAATTTAATGGTGGAATGTATACTATTCAAATATACCAAGAATTCATTAAGATTCTCCAGAGACCCAGACCACAGAAAAAACGTATCGTCCATATACGCATTAATCTTAGGGGCAAAATCATTGTTAGAAAAAATAAAGGTTTTCTCAAAGTGGTCCATATAGATGTTGGCATATGCGGGCGCCATGTTGGCACCCATGGCGCAACCTTGTAGCTGTAAATAAAAAAACCTCCTTAAAGTGAAAGTAATTTTTAAATAAGACATTCTCAAGTAAAGTACATACAAAATTCACAGTATGATTGGGTAACTCCCCCTGAGCCAAGTAAATACGAATACACTCGATTCCCTCGTCGTGGGGGATGGATGTAAACAGATCTTTAACATCGAGAGAACATAAGAAAAATTCACCGGGTGGAATGGTTGTAGTCGCTAGTCTGTTTAAAAAGTCTGTGGTATCAGTAAGGCAGGGCTTCAGCTTGGGCAATATAGACCCCAATTTCTGTTTAAGGGAGGATACAATAGCATCCATAGTGGTGGTATTGGCCTTATCAGAAAAAAATGCTTTAAGTTTCAGTGACCTAATAAAACGGAACCAGTCAATGGAAAAAGAAAAAGCTGGAACAGTAAATGCAGGAACAAAATTAAGCCCTTTCTCCAGTACTGCCATTTCGGCTTTAGAAAGTTTGTAATTCGACAGGTTAAAAACATTAATTACCTGAGATACGTTTTCTTCCTGCTGCTGCGAGGGCCGGCTTGCTGGTTTTCACTTGCCCCTCCTGGTCCTCCGGTGTGCCTTGGGTGGCCTTTGCCTAAAAAAGAAACCGCAGCCCCTTGGGAGGAAGCAGGAGAATCTCGCCCCGCTTCTGATGAGTGCGCTGATCCCATGTCTGATGAAACCGCAGATGCGAATCGGTGTTTGCGCGTCTGGCGCCTTGTATCTTTCCACGTATATACTTCCCCTCTGCTGTAGTCCCTGGTATTGCGTGCAAATTTGCGCAACTTCATCTGTAACAGCTCTTCTGCTTCCTCCCAAGGGGCTGCGGTTTCTTTTTTAGGCAAAGGCCACCCAAGGCACACCGGAGGACCAGGAGGGGCAAGCGAAAACCAGCAAGCCGGCCCTCGCAGCAGCAGGAAGAAAACGTATCGCAGGTAATTAATGTTTTTAACCTGTCGAATTACAAACTTTCTAAAGCCGAAATGGCAGTACTGGAGAAAGGGCTTAATTTTGTTCCAGCATTTACTGTTCCAGCTTTTTCTTTTTCCATTGACTGGTTCCGTTTTATTAGGTCACTCAAACTTTAAGTATTTTTTTCTGATAAGGCCAATACCACCACTATGGATGCTACTGTATCCTCCCTTAAACAGAAATTGGGGTCTAGAAGCACGTTTATGCCTCCAGGCAATTATCCCTATATAGATGCCTTTGAATCTATTGTTACCCTGGAAATGAACAAACTTTTGAATAAAAAAAACCAAGTCCATGCACAGGAACGTTTCCTCTGAAGAAAAGCCTGCTTTAAAAACTTTACAGGAGAATACTTTAATAACTATTACCCAAGCTGATAAGGGCGGTGGAATAGTTGTATTAAATACTGTAGACTATGATGGTGAAGCCAAACGCCAATTGGATAATACCACTCACTATAAAATGCTAAATGGGGACCCCACATTCAAATATAAAAATGAACTTAACATTTTATTAAATGCTGCTGTGATGGAAGGTCTTATCACTGATGAGATTGCACAGCTACTTAATTCTCAGCATCCTAAGGCCCCCCACGTGTATTTCCTTCCAAAGATCCACAAAAAGCTCACCAACCCCCCAGGACGACCCATAGTCTCCAATGTGGGTTCGATCTGGCGACCTTTGGCAATTTATGTAGACTCTTTCTTGCAAGATATATTGCCCAAGCTGAAGCCCTGCCTACCTGATACCACAGACTTTTTAAACAGACTAGCGACTACAACCATTCCACCCGGTGAATTTTTCTTATGTTCTCTCGATGTTAAAGATCTGTTTACATCCATCCCCCTCGACGAGGGAATCGAATGTATTCGTATGTACTTGGCTCAGGGGGAGTTAACCAATCATACTGTGAATTTTGTATGTACTTTACTTGAGAATGTCTTATTTAAAAATTACTTTCACTTTAAGGAGCTTTTTTATTTACAGCTACAAGGTTGCGCCATGGGTGCCAACATGGCACCCGCATATGCCAACATCTATATGGACCACTTTGAGAAAACCTTTATTTTTTCTAACAATGATTTTGCCCCTAAGATTAATGCGTATATGCGATATATGGACGATACGTTTTTTCTGTGGTCTGGGTCTCTGGAGAATCTTAATGAATTCTTGGTATATTTGAATAGTATACATTCCACCATTAAATTCACTCTGGAGGTTAGTCCCACTGAGTTACACTTTTTGGATGTAAACATCAAATACACAGGACAGGAGTTTTTAACCACAGTCTACACCAAACCAACGGATAGAAATAACTTATTGTGGCCCACATCATATCATCCTCCTGGGTTATTTAAGGGCTTGCCCCGGAGCCAGTTGCTACATGTCAGGCGCATAGCGTCCACTGAGGAATTATATGATAATGCTTCTGCACAGATGATTAAAAAGTTCTTGGCTAAAGGATACGAGGGAGGTACCCTAGAGAAACACAGACAAGAGGTGTGGGCTATTCCTAGACAACAGTTACTAGAGAAAAAGATGGTTAAAACGCACAAATCCCCTAGAATACCGTTTATTTCTACTTTTGATGTAAACTCAAAACGGTGCCGTAACATCGTACTTAAGTATTGGGGACTTCTTGGCACTGATCCGAGGTATGGTAAGCTGTTTCAGGCTCCACCGCTGTTCTCTTACCGACGGGGGAAAAATGTGGGTGATTTGGTGAAAACTAAACCTAAGTGTAACCTAAACAACCAACAGCCTATGAGATCACACGGCACTTTTCCCTGCAGAATTGTGGACACTGCAGTGGGATTATCCCTGGGGAGTATGTCACACATCCCTTGCAAGGTTCTAAACATTCGATCAAAGGTTTTTTCACCTGTGACACCAGCAATGTTATCTATTGCCTGAAATGCCCCTGTGGTCTGGCCTATGTGGGCCAGACATCCAGATCTATTAAAACAAGATTATATGAACATAAATCCACAATCAGGAATCAACCACCTGCCGTCGGTCAAACCACTTTAGGGGCACAAGCAGCTACTAGGGATAAAGAAAAGGAGTTGGTTAAAACTAAACGAGAAACCCTTCTAGCCAAACACTTTTTCACACATGGCCACAGGGTGGCGCAGCTCCGTTGGCAGGTGTTAGAAAGAGTTATGTGTAAACAGGGCCAAGATATCAAAAGATCTCTCTTACAAAGGGAGTGTTATTGGATCTGGGCATTGCAAAGCAGGGCCCCGAAGGGGCTTAACGAGGAGTACAATATGTCGTGTTATTTATAAAATTATGGAATGGTAGAAATATATACTAATGTTATTCCTTCTCCTTTCAGATTAAAACTTTGTTATGAGATCCCTTCAGGGACAGGTAAAGTGCAGGGTTATCTTATCTTAAGTACTTTTTTAATCGAATTTGTCTAGCTGTTACAGTTTTAACCTTTTTTCATGGCCATATTGTTGCCATATTGTTTTAATTTTTTTTCTCTTAGATATCCACCTCTATATTTCATCACTTCCAGCACTACATGAAGTCAAAATAAAGGACTAATATTTATGGACTTTAACGGATCTTATATTATGCTCTTTTTTATGGGCACTTTTGATAAAAATATTTTCACTAAATTTTTCTACTAAACAGGTTTTTACTGCAATAACTTTTAACATTGTCCTTTTTAACTGTATTTTTCACTATGAACCTTAATAGCAATGTATTGTTAATTGGTACTTGGATGCATACTCTTTCACTTTAATATTGCATTTTAAATGGCATTTTGATATGTAAAAATCTTTTTCAATGCAAAGAACTTTTTTCACAGCAAAGCTTGTTAAATATGCTAATTTGTTAATTGAACACCCTTTAAATCATGTCTGCACTTGTCCACACTATGCTTGACAAAGGGGTGTGACCCCGAAACGTTGCACTACTGCATAATAAAATTGCAAGGGCTTGCCCTGCTACTGCAACTCCTGTGTGCCGGTGAAATTCTTCTTACACATGCTTAGGTGTACCTATCCATATTGGGCATCAAACTGTTCAGTGGACTCCTGGCAATCAATGTTTTACATTGGTACCTAATAATGTGTGGGAAATATGATGAAGTAGATTGGAAGCTTTGAGGTCATTTTTCAAAAAATTCCCCAATTTCTATAAAAAATTATAACTTTAGTAAAGAATTGCAACTTGGTAGTTAGGTGTACATAGATATATTTACCAATTTTTGATTTGCCAGAATCTTCTCTTTCTAATAATACATTGTTTTATAGGGTAAACCTACTGTTAGTGGAGTGTTTGGCCTTGAAATCAGAAGTATGCTGTTTTGTGGAGTGGTGCTTTGGAAATTTGTTAGTGTACTGCTTAGAGATTTTGATCTATACAAGTGAGAAATCTCCATAAAACTATATATATTTGGTATTAGCGTGTTCAGGAGACATAGACCTTTCCAAATCTGCTGTGTTCTCATACATAAATAAAATTATGTTTCTGATATATGTGATTGTAATAAGTTAAACATGATTTTTCTCATTTTATTAGGCACTTAGAAGCCTATATCTTTTTACAGAAGTGGAATTACATCAAATTTCTAGCATATTTTGAAAGCTACGGTTGTCCTGAAAAAAAACAATATATTGTTTTCCTGGGTAAACTAAAAGACCCCCCCAGGAAAGGCCCTGCCAGACCATTTTTGAACATTTTGCACTCTTACACTTTAAGAGCCTTTCCTGGGGGGGTCTTTTAGTTTACCCAGGAAAACAATATATGTTTTCTTTCAGGACAACCAGAGCTTTCAAAATATGCCAGAATTTTGGTGTAATTCAAAGTGCCTGATAAAATGAAAAAATATATCAGAAACATAATTTATTTTATGTACGAGAACACAGCAGATTTGGAAAGGTCTATGTCCCCTGAACACGGCAATACCAAATATATATATTTTTATGGAGATTTCTCACTTATATAGATCAAAATCTACAAGCAGTACACTAGCAAATTTTGAAAGCACCGCTCCACAAAATGGCATACTTCTGATTTCAAGGCCAAACATTCCACTAACATTAGGTTCACCCCAGAAAATCATGTATTTTCAGAAAGTACACATTCCCCCGAATCTAAATTGGGTATTCATGTCTTTCTACCGCAAAGTAACAAGACTGCAAATCTTTCCTAAATTTGGCAAGTTTGGGGACATTTCCAGCATCTTATATCGAACATACCATTAGTTATCAAGACAAATGACCCCAAATATGAAAGCTTGGGGTCTGCTGAACAGTTTGATGCCCAATATGTATAGGTGTACCTAAGCACATGGAATATAGGGGCCTCAAACGGAAGACCCCCCATTTGGTCTGTCATTTCAGGTACTGCAAAATCAACACATTTACATCATCTTGGGGTGGGCAAAGGTAGAAAAAAGTGTTCACCCCAGAAAATCATATATTTTCGGAAAGTACACATTCCCCCGAATTTAAATTGGGTATGTATGTCTTTCTACCCCAAAAGCACCAAACCGCAAATCTTTCCTAGATTTGGCAATTTTGGGGACATTTCCAAAAATCACCTCAAAATATACTATTAGTTATCAAGACAAATGACCCCAAATATGAAAGCCTGGGGTCTGCTGAACAGTTTGATGTCCACTATGTATAGGTGTACCTAAGCACGTGGCATATAGAGGCCTAAAAAAGACCCCCCATTTGGTCTATCATTTCAGGTACGGCAAAATCAACACATTTACATGATTTTGGGGTGGGTAAAGGTAGAAAAAAAGTACGTTCACCCCAGAAAACCATATATTTTCGGAAAGTACACATTCCCCTGAATCTAAATTGGGTATGCATGTCTTTCTAGCCCAAAGTACCAAGCTGCAAATCTTTCCTAAATTTGGCAATTTTGGGGACATTTCCAAAAATCACCTCAAAACTATCACCCTGCAGCATCTTATATCGAAAATACTATTAGTTATCAAGACAAATGACCCCAAATATGAAAGCCTGGGGTCTGCTGAACAGTTTGATGTCCAATATGTATAGGTGTACCTAAGCACGTAGCATATAGGGGCCTCAAAAGGAAGACCCCCCATTTGGTCTGTCATTTCAGGTACTGCAAAATCAACACATTTACATAATTTTGGGATGGGCAAAGGTAGAAAAAAGTACGTTCACCCCAGAAAATTATATATTTTCAGAAAGTACACATTCCCCCGAATCTAAATTGGGTATGCATGTCTTTCTACCCCAAAGCACCAAGCTGCAAATCTTTCCTAAATTTGGCAATGTTAGTGACATTTCAAAAATCACCTCAAAACTTCCACCCTGCAGCACCTTATATCGTACATACTATTAGGTATAAAGATAAATCACCCCAAATATGAAGACCTGGGGTCTTCTGAACAGTTTGATGCCCAATGTATATAGGATTATCAAAGTACATGGCATGTAAAGACCCCAGAATCTACCTTGTGCATACTTATTTGATGGCTTACATTTATACTAATTTCCAAACATTACTAGTTTTATATGGGATAAAATCTACAAAAAGTTATGGTGACCCAAAAAACCATATATTTTTGGAAAGTACACATTCTGACGAATCTAAAATGGGTAATTATGTCTTTCTACTCCTAACTATCGTAATGCAAAGTTACGCTAAAGTCAGCAGTTTTTATGACATTTCTGAAAATTGTCTAAAAATATTGCAATTTATCTCACCCAGTTTCTTACATACAATTGTAAAACACCCTAAATATTGACGCCAAAGGTCTACTGAACAGTTTGATGCCCAATATGCATAGTGTGACGTCCCAGAGCACGGGACTGGTTTATGGGCACATAAGAAGCACACAGGCAGGTAACAGTACAAGGAAACTTTAATAACAAACAATCCCTTTATGTATCTGGTAGGGAAGAACTGCTCAACAGGAGCACAAGTTAGTGTATATTTGTGGCCTAGTCCCTTCAGTCTCACATAAGATTCTCATATACAGTAAGATCCACCTCCAGTCTCAGGCAGTCCAGCAAGAGGGAAAGTGTGTGTGAGAATTCCAGCTGCACTTGTGTATAACAGGATTATAAATTAACAGTCCAGTAACATAACATGGGGTGCAGCTCTGAGGAATCACAGTCTAAATGGAGGGGACGCCGCAGCTTATCCCACTCTGTTGTGCAGCCACCAGCCCACACTGAAGCAAGTCTTTCCTGTTACCTCTTTCCCTGCATGCACTCCCACTTCCTCCTGGCCTCTCTGAGCAAGCAGCTTCCTCACCATGTGATCTCCCTGCCCCACCCCTTCAGGCCTGCAGCTTCCAGCATTATCAGAGCTCGTCACACATAGATATACCAAAGCAGCTGGCATGTGCGGACCCCCAAATAAAATTAGTGCATTTGAATTTTTTTCTCTGTCTTTTCACCTTCTGTGAAGAATGACCAGTTACAGCGTATTGACCACAATACCCTCCTAACAGCACATAGACCCCCAAAACCATATCTTTTTAGAAAGTACACATTCTGACAAATACAAAATCGCTAATTATGTCTTTCTACTCCAAACGACATTACTGCAAAGCTATGCTAAATGCATCGGTTTTTATGACATTTCTGAAAATTGTCTAAAAATATTGCAATTGGCCGCATTTATGTCACCCAATTTCTTACATACTATTGTAAAACACCCTAAATATTGATGCCAAGGGTCTACTAAACAGTTTGATGCCCAATATGCATAGATATACCAAAGCAGCTGGCATGTGCAGACCCCCAAATAAAATTAATGAATTTGAATTTTCTTCTCTGTCTTTTCACCTTCTGTGAAGAATGACCCGTTACAGCGTATTGACCACAATACCCTCCTAACAGCACAAAGACCCCCAAAACCATATATTTTTAGAAAGAACACATTCTGGCGAATACAAAATAGGTAATTATGTCTTTCTACTCCAAACTATCGTACTGCAAAGTTAGGCTAAAGTAAGCGGTTTTTATGACATTTCTGAAAATTGTCTAAAAATATTGCAATTGGCCACATTTATCTCACCTAATTTCTTACATACAATTGTAAACACCCTAAATATTGATGCCATGGGTCTACTGAACAGTTTGATGCCCAATATGCATAGATATACCAAAGCAGCTGGCATGTGTGGACCACCAAAAAATTAGTGCATTTGAATTTTCTCTGCTGTCTTTTCACCTTCTGTGAACATAAAGCAGTGACTGCATATTGTGCCACAAGACCCCCTAACATCACAAGACCCCCCAAAAAACATATATTTTTGTAAAGTACACATTCTGACATACAAAATTGCAACAACAGCAAAAAAAAACAAAAAAAACCTGAAAAGAATAAAGCTAACTTAGTAAAATGTGTCTTGTGTATTTGTACATGTAATTAGTATGTGTATGTGACTGTAAAATAATTACTAATTACAGATCTGATGTCCAGCAGGGTCCTGGGCAGCTAAGGGGGGGGTCCTAAAGCAGAGTGCACGCAGCAGGAAGCAACAGGCTGGCTGGAACAGGCAGAGGAGACGCAGCACAAGGAGCAGACATGTGTCTGCATAACTGTAGGCGGGTCCTGAGACGATTGCGTCGCAGGACCCACGTGACCTCCCCCTCCTCTCCCTCTGCTCATTGCCTAGGGGTTGGGGAGAGTAACAAAACCCTCTGCAGAAGCGACAATCTCCGCAGAAGCAGAGAGGAGCCCTTTACAGCCAAGAACGTAGGTACTACGTGCTTAGCAGTTAGAGCTTTTGCCTGCAAGAACTTAGTACCTATGTTCTTAGCAGGTAAAAGGTTAAAGGGAAAGAGTACAAAATGTCTAAAAACTGCTTGGCAGTAGATGTTTGCATTTAGGACAAATTGGCTGGCAGGGAAACGGTTAAGGCATTTTCTGCTCACAGAATATAATGCAAGTGACAGAAGATTGAGGAAGATCTAGGTACTTATTATAGTAATGCACTTCGCCTGGTCTGAGGTGGCGAAGGCAACTCTGATGAAAGAGGTGACGTTCAGTAAAATCCGCATTTTAGTTAATTTGCGGAGTAGCGCACGTTAGTAAATCTGCCCCCGAATTTATTGCATAGACCTAGATGCACAACTGGAGTATGGGTCTTTTGAGGAGCAAGCAACACCATTAGTCAGAGTAAAGGTGGCCATGCATGTGCAGAACAGCTCGTTTGGAGAGGTTGCCAAACAAGTGGATCTTGCCCCAATATGGCCACCTTGAGTAGGCAACATAGGGCTGATCCCTTCATGTACCCTAGGGCTCAATGATCAAATCACAATGAGGGAAATGCAGGAGATTGATGTGCAGACTGATGTGGTCCTTGATACTGCTGGATTTTTTACTCTCCTGCACAATTATAACTGCCCATCTGCCCAATTCTCCATTCCCTTCTTCCCAATTCTCCCTGCTCTCCTGCCAAAATTATCCTAGACCTCCTGCCAAATTCTTCCTGCTCACTTGCCCAATTATCACTACCCACCTGTCCACTTATCACTGCCCTCCTGCTCAATTATCACTGCCCACCTGACCAAATTTCCATCCCCTCCTTCCCAATTCTCCCTGCCCTACTGCCAAATTGTCCAAGGCCTCCTGCCCACCTGCCCAATTCTCCATTCTCTCCTTCCTAATTCTCCCTGCTCTCCTTTCCAATTCTCCCTGCTCTCATGCCAAATTATGCCAGCCCTCCTGCCCCAATTCAGTGGGGCAACTATTACGAGACTCATTAGTTCTGTGCTCACTACCAGCGGCAATTTGCATGCATTGAGAGACAGCAGAGGTTAGAGCACACTTTTGTGTCAATTTGCAGTTATCTCAGTGATCTCAGCAAAAGAGCTGTTGCACAATAATCTGACACAACTCGACCATCGTTGTAGTACACCACCCTTTTAGACCATACAGTAGTTTGGGCTAAAAACTGGGACAATGATTGCAAAAATAATGTTGGCATGTATAATAACAATAAACATCGCCAATAGGACTAAATTAGGGATGGAGAAGGAGGTATTTGACTGTAATAGCAAGTTGCAAGCAATTTCAGTCAGCAGCAGCAAAAACAGCAAGATAATGTTTAATGTAAAAAAGGGATAAAGAATTCTGTTATCTTCCACACACCTGATAGAAGCTACCCAAAAAATCTGAATTTACCTTGTAAAGAAAATATCCCAGAGATAGGATTACAATATCTGTAGCAATATTTGTGGAAAAGTAAATATGCAAATAAATTACTACCAGGCAGGGTTCAACACACAGAGATAGACAGATATAAACTCAGATTGTAAGCTCAATGGGGCATGGCACTTTAGTCTCTTTGACACTAAGCTCTTACTAATTGTACTTTGAAAATATTTAAAATCAATAAAATAATGACCCGTTTATATCTGCTGTATACTGTCGTGAAAATAAGTAGCGCTGTATCAATAAAAATTATACAAACATACATAGACAAAATAATTTATCAAAAAAAAAAAGTCAAACTCCCTCAAACATTATATTTACATCAGTATAATATTTACCAATCACTCGGTCTGTACTTGACTGGGAGAATGTGCAGACCTGACAGCCTTACTTTTCTCACAAGGAGCTTCCAGAGTATGAGAATGCTATTCAGCAAGGAGGAGGGTGGGACTTTGCTAGTTGCTAAGTGCCGTCATAGCTTGTGAGTAATCACTCACATTTAGCAGTAGCTTGAACTGTCTCTCAGAGAAAGCACCCTCATTTCATGTACTAATATTTTATTTTACAAAAAAAGTAAGCATTTCTGCTAAAGAAATATATTTGAAGATTTTATTATTTCCACCTCAACTATCCTTTAGGAGAATTTGATTTTCGCGATAGATCCCCTTTAAGCTGCAAAAACAGAAAATAACCTATCCGAGAAATTGCTACAATATTAAATTTACAGGTTGGTACATCCTGAAAAAGCACTGGTGAACTCAGCAATGTAAAAAGACCTGGACATCAATGGAAGACAACAGTGGCGGATGATCGCAGAATCATTTCTATGGTTAAAGGACCAGTAACATCAAAAAAATTGTAAAAAAAAATTCGTTATTACACAACGAAAAAAAACACCTACACAAATTATAATTTATAAAAGCAAAGTCTTTATTAAGAAATAACTTACAGAAACTCTGCTTCCTGTCTTCTACAGAAAAGGCGAAAGGGCGACCATCTATTGAGCGGTGCTTGATTTCTCCTCCCTGGCTCTCTGCTGCTGGATCCTTTAGCTGCAACAATGAGAGAGAGAACATGGCCCCATAGGAACACCGGCACCACAGATCCGCCTCAAGTTCATGCTGGAAGCACCGCTGCACTACAGAAAGCACAGAATGTGGCAGCTAAAGGATCCAGCAGCAGAGAGCCAGGGAGGAGAAATCAAGCCCTGCTCAAAGACAGGAAGCAGCGTTTCTGTAAGTTTATTCTTAATAAAGACTTTGCTTTTTTAAAGTATAATTTGTGTAGGTGTTTTTTTTTTTCCGTTGTGTAATTACAAATTTTTTTTGATGTTAGTGGTCCTTTAAGAGAAACCCCTTCACAACAGCCAAACAAGTGAACAACACTCTCCAGGAGGTAGGCGTATTTGATATCCAAGTCTACCATAAAGAGAAGACTGCATGAAAGTAAATACAGAGGGTGCACTGCAAGGTGAAAGCCACTCATAAGCCTCAAGAATAGAAAGGCTTGATTGGACTTTGCTAACAAAACATCTAAAAAATTCAGCACATTTCACATGTCTTTGGACAGGTGAAACAAAGATCAACCTCTACACCAGAATGATGGCAAGAAAAAAGTATGGAGAAGCTCATGATCCAAAGCACATCTACAAAACATGGCGGAGGCAGTGTGATGGTTTGGGCATGCATGGCTGCCAGTGGCACTGGGACACTAGTGTTTATCGATGATGTGACACAGGACAGAAGCAGCCAAATGAATTCTGAGGTGTTCAGAGACATACTGTCTACTCAAATCCAGCTACAGTAAATGTAGTCAAATTGATTGGGAGGCGTTTCATAATACAGATGGACAATGACCCAAAACATACAGCCAAAGCAACCCAGGAGTTTATCAAAGCAAAGAAGTGGAATATTCTTGAATGGCCAAATCCGTCACCTGATCTGAACCCAATTAAGCATGCATTTCACTTGTTGAAGACTAAATTTCAGACAGAAAGGCCCACAAACAAACAGCAACTGGCAAAGCAATTTAATGAAATGATATGCCTATAATTACCTGTGCAGATTTTGTTAATGCCCAACATCATGGCACCACGATCCAGAGCCTGTCTACGGAAGACACCACAGAAGGTGCAATTATTCTTGAGGCCAACCTGCTTTACAATCTGATCCATTGTCCAGCCATAAAGCTCTAGGTAGGAAACAATCTTAAGAGGCAACTCATATTGCTGCTGGTTTCTCTTCACTGTCTGTAGAGAATCGTCACGATACCCTGAAATGCCTTCATCCACAGACAACAGGATTAAATCCAGCCCATAAGCATAGCGCTCATTTAGCACCTTCATAACATGGGCAAGCACAGTAGAGTCCTTACCACCTGAAGCTCCAATACCAACCTTTTCACCAGGATGGAAAAGTTTTGCAGATACAATGGTGTTGTGAATTTCTTCCTCAAACGCATAAAAAAAGCAATCCTTGCACAAGGAATGACCAGTCTTTGGCCTTCGTAGCACTGCACGCCATTCTTCACAGCTACTACATTTGACAGGCATTGTGGCAAACCTATTGTGAAGTAAAAAACATATTATACAATAAATAATTGTGCTTTCACAAGCACCTGATATGCTAATCCATACGTTTAAAAAGGTATGACAGGAAATATATGCATTATCTGGCATACAAGTACCAATCAAGCAAAAGCAATAGTAATTGTCCTACTAGTACACCGTCACACAAGACACGTTCACACTAAATTACTTTGTATTTATAGTTTAATTTATAAATCCTTTTATGAATCCTTTTCTAGTAGGCCTGAACTGTCAGTGCAGATGCTTGGGTTATGTCTATCATCACCTCTGGAGGAAGGACAGAAAAACTAACTCCTAACCACTCCCCTAACATATATATTCTGGTTCCACCTCGCATCCCCAGACGCTTGGGGACATCCAAAAGCTGTCCCGTAATTAAAGGGTGGGTAAGGCAAACTTTGTGCCCCCTGAATAGTTTACTATGAGTCAATAAAACATGCAACATTTGCTGTATCATCACACAAGTGTATTAAACATTGAAAAATAAACAGTATTATTAAACCATGAAACAGTTTTACTGTGTACTCATCTTTGCATCATGAAAATATTTACTGTGGCATCATATCAGCTGCATTATCATACTGTACTTTACTGTGCCACAGCTGCTTGTAAAACCTTACGGCCAAACACGGCCGAATTTGAAGCAAGAACATGTAGTTTATAAAACTTAATGAAAGTGTTGGGGGCCGCCCTACATATTTGCTCTGATGTAGCCAAGTTCTGAAGAGCCCAAGAAGTACTCTGTGCCCTAGTTGAGTGAGCCTTGACCTGGAAAGGTTTTGGTTTATGTTCCAGCTTTTTTGTTTTGTTTATTAGCTCTACTAGCCATCTAGAAATAGTTAATTTGGACACCCCAAAACCTTTGCGTGCTGTGGAATATGAGATCAACAGTGAATCCGATTTCCAAATGCAGCTGTTCTGTTTAACCCTTTGCCTGCCAAGCACATATGCAGGGCTGGCCTAAGCTCGCAAGAAGCAGCAGCTGAACAACTTACCAGCTCCTCCGGCTGCCTTCTTCTTTCTGCTTCACTGGCGATGCCCACGCACTTCCTGGCTGCAGTGACTCAGCATACACGCTGCTGCAAGACTTTACAACAATCAGACTGTCCCTCCTGCTCCAGCAACGGTAAGTGGGCTTGATTTACACACTTATATACATCTATACACTTGTACACATTTACACACTCATTTTAGTAAAGATTCTTTTTTTTTTTTTTTGGTACAGTTATGTACACTTATTTACACTTTATTTCACACTTTTATACACACACACTGTCACATCACTTTTAGAAGTGTATACACAAAAAAACTCACAAAGAGGACTTTTTCATTTTTCTGATTTGTTTTTTTTACCCCTAAAAACCATTTGTTTTGGCAGCATGACTATGATTATGCTGTCGGATCCGTCAATTTGTTATTTCATTGATTTACACAATTTTTGTTATCCCTGCATTATTATTGCCTTATGTATCTTTAGTATAATTTTGCTGTTTGGTGCTATAGAAAGATATATTTTACTTAGTTTGATCCATCAGAATATGTACTTTTCAAAAATATATGGTGTTCTGGGGGCTTTTTACAGTTTGGGGGTCTTACAACACAATGCAAAGTCAGGTACTGTTTTCAGCATCTGAGTTGGCTAGCGTGAAAATGCATATGCATGTTTTTCATTTGGGGTCCGTACACAACACATACTTTGGTAAATCTATGCATATTGGGCATCAAACTATTCATTAGACCTCTGACATCCATATTTAGGGTGATTTTTCTTTGTACATAAAACGTGTGTGAAAAATGTGGCAAACCAACATTTTTAGGCGATTTTCAGAAATGTTGTAAAAACCTCTAAGTTTAGAAAAGATTTGCAGTTTGGTACTTTGGTGTAGAAATACATCTTTATCTTTGTTGGATTTGTCAGAATGTGTACTTTCCAAACATATATGGTTTTGGGGGGGGATCTTTGCTGTTAGGAGGATCGTGAGGCACATAATATGAAGTCAATGGTCTATGTTCACAGAAGGCGAATCGGCAGCAGAGAAAAATCATATGCACTGTTTATTTGGGGTCCGCACATGCCAGCTGCCTTGGGATATCTATGCATATTGGGCATCAAACTGTTCAGTAGACCCTTGGCATCAGTATTTATGGTGTTTTACTATTGTATGCAAGAAATTGGGTAAGATAAATGCGGCCAATTGCAATATTTTTAGGCGATTTTCAGAAATGTAAAAACCGATTTAGATTCATGTGAATGTGTACTTTTCTGAAAATATATGGTTTTCTGGGGTGAACTTCCCTTTTTTTACTTTTGCCCCCCCCCCAAATTATATAAATGTATTGATTTTGCAGTACCTGAAATGACAGACCATATGGGGGACAGTTTTTTAGCACAGATTGTCGAGGAGCCAACCAGAAAAAATGCTATTCTTGATTTGGTGATCTCAAATGACCCAGAACTTATAGCAAATGTGCAAGTCATTGAACCCTTGGGTAATAGTGACCATAATGTTATATCTTTTAATGTCTGGTGCAAAAAACAAAAATATACTGGGGCAACAAAAAACATGAATTTTGGAAAAGCTTATTTTAGTGCCTTGAGGGCTGCCCTATAGAGCATTGATTAGAGCAATAAGTTTTCAGCTAAAAACACAGAACAGAAATGGTTGTCCTTTAAAATGATATTAAATCATTACTGTTCTCAATTTATTCCCTTAAGGACTAAACGTAGAAGCTCTAAGAATCATCCTGTGTGGCTTAATACAGAAGTAAAGAAGTTAATGGGAAAGAAGAGAAAGGCATTTAAAAACTACAAATCTGTAGGGACAGAAGCTGCATTTAATGAATATAAACACTGTAATAAATGTTGTAAATCAGCAATCCGGAAGGCTAAGAAAAGAAATGAAGAGTTAATTGCAGTGGAGCTGAAAACTAACCCTAAAACGTTTTTTAAATATATTAATAGTAAAAAGATGCAGGTTGAGTGTGTTGCTCCATTAAATATTGCTACCAGTATGGTTGTAACAGATACAGAAAAGGCAAATGTGTTAAATCAGTTCTTTTCTTTAGTGTATACAATAGAGGAGTCTGGGTTCACAGGATCACTTTATAACTGCACGAATGGTTCAATCTTGTCAGTGACTGACTCAGGATATGATTCAAAAAGCTTTAATACAAATTAATGTAAACAAGGCTCCAGGGTCTGATGGCATACACCCCCGGGTTTTAAGAGAGCTTAGTTCAGTTTTAGACCAGCCCTTATTTCTGATTTTCTCAGATTCACTGTCATCTGGTATGGTGCCTATGTATATGAGAAAAGCTGATGTTATTCCAATATTTAAAAAGGTATTACGATCTCAGCCTGGCAATTATAGGCCAGTAAGCTTGAAATCTGTGGTGGGCAAATTATTTGAAGGCTTGTTAAGGGATCACATTCAAAATTTTGTCCTAATGAATGGCATTATGAGCAACAATCAGCATGGCTTTATGAAGGATAGGTCATGTCAGAAGAATTTGATTGCATTTTATGATGTGGTAAGTAAGATTCTGGACAGTGGAGGGGGGGGCAGTAGATGTGATCTATTTGGATTTTGCCAAAGCGTTTGATACTGTGCCCCACAAACGACTGCTTTCTAAACTAAGGTCTGTTGGGCTTAATGAAGTCGTTTGCACGTGGATAGGAAACTGGCTACAGGATCGGGTACAGAGGGTGGTTGTTAATGGGACATTCTCTACTTGGAGTAAGGTTCTTAGTGGGGTACCCCAGGGCTCAGTATTGCGTCCACTTTTATTTAACTTGTTCATTAATGACTTAGGGGAGTGTGTTGTAAGTAATATATCCGTGTTTGCAGATGACACAAAATTATCCAGCCCAACTAATTCTATCCAGGATGTGGCATCCTTGCAACATGATCTTGACAAACTGGCAATCTAGGCAGCTAAGTGGCAAATGAGATTCAATGTTGATAAATGTAAGGTCATGCACCTGGGATGTAAAAATATCCAAGCCACTTATACCTTTAATGGGACTGCACTAGGCAAATCCATTGTGGAAAAGGACCTTGGAGTCCTTGTAGATGATAAACTTGGCTGTAGCAAGCAATGCCAGTCGGCAGCATCAAGGGCAAATAAGGTCTTGAGCTGTATTAAAAGGGGCATAGAGTCACGGGAGGAGGGGGTCATACTTCCACTGTATAGAGCACTTGTAAGGCCCCATCTAGAGTATGCCTTACAGTTTTTGTCTCCATCACTCAAACAGGACATTATTGTATTATAGAGGATACAGAGAAGGGCAACTAAGCTGGTAAAAGGTATTGAAAATCTTATCTATGAGGAAAGACTGGCCAAATTGGGGATGTTCACGCTGGAGAAGAGGCGCTTAAGGGGTGATATGATGACTATGTATAAATATATAAGGGGATCATATAATAATCTCTCTAATGCTTTATTTACCAGTAGGTCTTTCCAGCTGACACAAGGTCACCCATTCCGATTAGAAGAAAATAGGTTCCGCCTAAATATTCGGAAGGGGCTTTTTACAGTGAGAGCTGTGAAGATGTGGAATTCTCTCCCTGAATCAGTTGTACAGGCTGATACATTAGATAGCTTTAAGAAGGGGTTGGATAGCTTTTTAGCAAGTGAGGGAATACAGGGTTATGGGAAGTAGAAATTTTGAGGTGATTTTTGGAAATGTCACCAAAATCACCAAATTTAGGAATGGTTTGCGGCTTGGTACTTTGTAGTACAAAGACATGCATACCCAATTTAGATTCGTGGGAATGTGTAGTTTCCGAAAATATATGGTTTTCTGGGGTGAACTTACCTTTTTCTACTTTTGCCCCCCCCCCCCGAAAAAATATGTAAATGTTTTGATTTTGCAGTACTTGAAATGACAGACCATATGGGGGGAGGGTCTTCATTTTTGGGCCACGTGCTTACGTACACCTATACATATTGGGCATCAAACTGTTCAGGGGACCCCAGGCTTTCATATTTGGGGTGATTTATATTGATACATAATAGTATGTGGAAATACGATGTTGCAGGTTGGAAGTTTTGAGGCGATTTTAGAAAATGGCACCAAAATTGCCAAACTTAGGAAAGGTTTGCAGCTTGGTGCTTTGGAGTAGAAAGACATGCATACCCAATTTGGATTCGGGGGAATGTGTACTTTACGAAAATATATGGTTTTCTGGGGTGAACGTACTTTTTTCTAACTTTGCCCCCCCCCCCAAACTATGTAAATGTGTTGATTTTGCATTTTTCTGGAATTACAGAACTGATAGCTCAAATGAGGTATCTACATTTTAGGGCCCCTATATACCACATGCTTGGGTACACCTATACATATTGGGCAAACTGTTCAGTGGACTCCAGGCTTTCATATTTGGGGTGTTTTACATTAATACCTAATGATGTGTGTGAGATATGATGCTGCAGAGTGGAAGCTTTGAGGTCATTTTTCAAAAAAATTCACCAATTTCTATAAAACATTATAAATTTAGGAAACAATTGCAACTTGGTAGTTTGGACTACAAAGATATATTTATCCATTTTTGATTCACCAGAATCTGTTCTTTCTAATAATGGGTAGTTTTCTAGGGTAAACCTATTGTTAGTGGAATGTTTGGCCTTGAAATAAGAAGTATGCCATTTGTAATGTATAAAGGCTGGAATGACTGGATGTCTAACATAATAGCCAGAACGCTACTGCTTTTCAGCTTTCTTGGTTTACACTGACTGATTCCCCTGGTTACCAGGCAGTAACCAATCAGAGACTTGAGGGGAGGGGGGCACGTGGGTCATATCTGTTGCTTTTGAATCTGAGCTGAATGTTGAGGGTTAATTGCAAACTCATTGAACAGATATGTACCATGTGGTCCCCCTTCAAGTTGCTGACTAGCTCAGAATTATAGAGTTGAAAAGCAGGAAGTGGTGTTCTGGCTATTATGTTAGACATCCAGTCACTCCAGCCTTTATACATTACATTTTTGGCTAACTAACTATATTAGAAACATTTTTTATTTTGCACAGCCTATCTATTTACACAGTTTTTATTTTTACACTGAACTGTTCCTTTAAGGTCAAATGAGCTGTTTGGTTCAAAGGGTGCTCTTTGTAAGGTTGAAAGTACGAAGGGTAAATCCAATAGCCATGTCGTCTGCCCACTTAGTGTTTGACAATGCGGACAGGGCTCAGATCTGTGTTCTCAGCGTATTAAGTGTGAGACCTTTATTAAAGCGGTCTGTTAGAAATACTGTAATTACTTGTATATTGCAGTCAGTCCAGAGGATAAGAAGTCATCACTCACCAACAGGATAAGATTTAGATCAGGTGCACGTCTCAGACAGCCACTCACAGCCGAGGTATTAGACACTTTTCAGATTAGACGGCATCGACACAAGGCAATTTTTCTTAAAAGTCCTTTATTTAGAGGGCTTTTTCTCAGACAGAAATACAGCACAGCAACGTTTCAGGCTTACAACAACCTTTCCTCAAGCTTGAGGAAAGGTCCGGCCGTAGAGGTAGTCGCCACGGCCTGGAGACTGACATATTGATCAGGTCCGTGTACCATAGTCTGTTTGGCCAATCTGGTGCAAAACTCGTTCCTGCTTTATCTTTGCAATTATTCTGGGGAGAATTGGTAGAGGAGGGAATGCATACACTCTATTGAAAGTCCACGGGATTATCAACACATGCGTGAACGCTGCTCCCGGATCTCTGATTCTGGAGCAGTAGCATGGAAGCTTGAAATTGTGTCTGGATGCTAAGATATCTATGTCTGGAAGATATGGGAATTGTCTGTTAAAGGTTTTGATGATCTTTGTTCCAATGCTGAAGAAAGTTGCGTTGTAATGGTCGCATATGGAACCTGGCATACGGTATGGTTTCTAGTGCTGCTACCTTGAACCCTAGTAGTTGGAAACAATCCCATGCTGATGCAGTTTCTTTGCATAGGAATAAATGAGTGCTGGTAAGTATTGTTAGTATTTTGTCTTCCGTGAGATGGACTGTCTGATGTTTGGAGTCGAATATCAGTCCTAGAAACGGAATATTCTGTGATGGAATTAGTGAACTCTTACATCGGTTGATGAGCCAGCCGTGCTGTGTCAGCACTTGGATACAGATGTCTGTGTCTGCTGCTGCTTGCGTCGCCTGAGCTTTTAGAAGTAGGTTGTCTAGGTAAGGTAGGATGTGGATTCCCATGTGCCATAGGTGTGCTATTATTGGTGCTAGGACTTTTGTAAAGACCCTTGGAGCTGTACAGAGGCCAAAGGGTAAGGCTGTGAACTGGAAGTGTTGGTTTTTGACTGCGAATAGTAGAAATGGTTGAAACTTTGGATGGACTGTCACATGTAGGTAGGCATCCTTTAAATATATTGAAGTCATGTGGTTGTTGTGTTCCATAAATTAAAGGATATGGTTGAGTACACTGACTCCATTTTGAATTTGTGATTGTAGATGAACTTGTTTAGCTTCTTTAAATTTAAGACCGGTCTGAAGGAGCCCTTTTTTTTGTTACCAAAAACAGGTTGGAATAGAAACCTCTGAATTTTTGTGTGTCCGGCACAGGGACAATGACCCCTGCTTGCAAAAGAGTGGTGATTGCTTGATTTAAGATCTCCCTTTTGGATGGAGGGACCACTGAAGGAACAAATCGTTTTGGGGGAATAGTGGCGAATGGAATTTTGTAACCAGTCTGTATTGTTTGTAAGACCCATTGATCTTCAACAGGAGTTTCCCAGTGGGAATGAAATCCACCTGAGCCTCTGAGTCTTGCTGAAGGCAGTCAGGATGATGTGGGCTTCTGGGAGGTAGGCTTCCTAGCTTGTCTAGCTGGATGTTGCCACTGTGGTCTGCCCTTTTGTGTTCCCTGGTCAGAGTTGGTATTCCGGAACGAAGAGGATCGAAAGGAACGATAGTTCCTATTTGGAGCTAACCACTGTCTTTTGTTGTGGAACATATTAGTGGGTTCCAGTCGTCCTTTTTTCCCGCAGGAAGAAAAGTTCTCTTACCTCCCATCACATCTGTAATTATCTGCTTCAGCTCTGCTCCAAAGAGAGAATCTCCTGAGTTAAGTAGTTTGTTTTTAGATGCTGTGTCACCTGACCAGTGACGTAGCCATAACGCTCTTCTGGCAACCACTGTACTAGCTGTGGATCGCGCTGCCAATTGAGCCACTTCTAAAGCAGTGTCTGCTAGGAATTCCAGAGTTGTTTGGAGTTTATCCACCTTAGCAGATAATTGAAGTGCTGATTCTGATGGTTGACATATCAGCTGAATGGAGCAGGGGCAGGGCTCGGATCTGCACTTAGTGATATCAAAACAAATCCCTTTAAATATAAACATGGTTTAAACTAGATTACAATAGTTTTGTCTATTTAGAGAGTTTAGAGAGTATGTTTTACAGTGAGGTGAATAAGGGGTGAGTGTCCAAGGCCATTTTACCACAAAGTGTTTTTGGTTCTGGAATATAAACAAAGTAGGAAGTCTGTGGCTACAATAACTATTATTAATGCGTATGATTTGTTGTTATTATATTTCACACTGCACATTTTCCATAGTTACTCTTTCTTTAGTGAGGTAAATTATTATTGCACATATAACCAACAGATTTCCCATGAATTTGGTTTGCCATTCGGGAGGAAAAGGTCAAAAATCTGATCAAAATCTCCAATGTAATTTAAGCTCCCCATAGACGCGACGATTCTTCTTGTCGAACGACCTATTTTAGGGAAGTCCGACCAATCCTTCGAAATTATCGTGCGGTTAGTGGGATTCGAACGATTGTACATCTTACGATTTTAAGGCCGACGTCTGTCAGGAAATTGATCGGCCAGGTCAAAAAATCTTTGTCGGTCCCAGTGCAATCTATCTAGGTTTGCAGGCCAAGCAGGCAGATACCCTTTGTTTTCCTGGCAAATTGGTCTTTTTAGTTGATGGTCAACTCGTACGATCGTTCAGAGAAAATCGTTTTCTCACGATGAGGATCAGATCTTTCAAAAATCTCAACATCTATGGCCATCTTAAATCCTAAAATATATGAGCTACTCTCAATCTGTAGACCACTGAATGGAAACATGGAAACTTTCGGACAGCTGGCATCCTGGTCAGAAAGGCAAAGCCAAACCATCCTATGATAAAAGTAAAAGCCTGCAGGAAGATGTTATTGCACTGTTCCCACAGTAAAGTCATCAGAAGGAAACCTTACCTACAATCTCATAAAAACTTCTATGTCTGAGTTACTCAGAACAGCATCTAGACAAGCCAGCTTCATTTTGAAAAACAAAAATAAGTGCAGTAAACAGAGTAAAAAAAATCATCTTAAAACTGTTAAACATGGGAGTGGACCCAGGTCTGTATTTAGCTCCAGTGCTGCCCTAGAGCTCTAAATCATCTGCACTCCCACATACTGTCCCAAAGTGCTTCAAAACCACCATTGTCCCTGTGCCGAAGAAGTCATCAGTGTCCTGCCTCAATGACTACCGTCCTATGGCACTCACCACCATCATAATGAAGTGTTTTGAGAAGCTTATCAAGAAACACATCAAAACCCTGCTGCCACCAACACTGGACCCCCTACAGTTCGCATACCGTCAAAATCGCTCAACAGACGATGCAATAGCCACCACCCTTCATCTGGCCCTCTATCATCTGGACAAAAAAAAGACACCTATGTTCGAATGCTGTTCATAGACTTCAGTTCAGCATTCAACACTATCATTCCTCAGCATCTGATAGAAAAGCTGAGCCTGCTTGGACTGAACACCTCCCTCTGCAGTTGGGTTCTGGACTTCCTAACCGACAGACCTCAGTCAGTCAGGATTGGAAACATCATCTCCAGAACCACCACACTGAGCACCGGAGCCCCTCAAAGGAGGTGTGCTTAGTCCTCTACTGTTCACTCTGCTGATGCATGACTGTGCAGCCACGCACCACACAAATTATACCATAAAGTTCGCTGATAACACCACCGTGGTGGGTCTCATCAGCAATAATGACGAGTCACCATACAGAGAGGAGGTGAAATGGTTAACAGACTGGTGCAGAGCCAACAACCTGTTTCTCTATGTAGACAAAACAAAGGAGATGGTTGATGACTTTAGAAAGACTAGGAGTGACCACCTGCCACTGTACATCGACAGCTCCAATGTGGAGATCATCAAAAGCACCAAATTCCATGGTGTCCACCTGGCGGAGAACCTCACCTGGTCCCACAACACCAGCTACTTAGTCAAGAAAGCCCAACAGCGCCTCTACTTCCTGCGCAAGCTGAGGAAATCCCATCTCCCACCATCCATACTCAAAACCTTCTATAGAGGGACTATCGAGAGCATCCTGAGCAGCTGTCATGGAGCGCAATACCCTACAGAGGATAGTGAAGACAGCAGAGAAGATCATAGGTCTCTCTCTTCCTTCCATCACGGACATTTACACCACTCACTGCATCCGTAAAGCCACCAGCATTGTGGCTGATCCAACTCACCCCTCACACTCACTGTTCACACTCCTGCATCTGGAAAAAGCTACTGAAGCATTAGGGCCCTCACTACCAGACTGTGTAACAGTTTCTTCCCCAAGCCATAAGGCTCCTGAATACTCAGGGACCAGACAGATCTCTTTCACACACACACACTCCATCTGACCTGACTATATACCACAATGTTACACAGCCACTGTACGCCATTGTATGGATGAATAGCCATTGGATACAGTTGTTCCCTATGAGCACATCTGCACTTTGTCATGTTCTTTATCATGTTCTTGCTACTGTCTTATCACAATGATACACCCATCATGTCTGACGTTTAGCATTATTTACATATTACATCTGCTGAGTGTGCACTGTATTGTCCTGTCCCTACACTGTGCTGACCTGTCTTGCAGGAGTTGCATATTTTTGCACTTGCACTTTATGTCTGTTGTCCGGTACATCTATGTTGTGCTGTGTAGCACCATGGTCCTAGAGGAACATTGTTTAGTTTCACTGTGTACTGTACAAATGTATATGAATGAAATGACAAACTCACTCTTGACACTTGACATGTGAGCATCCACAGATTATCATGCACACATGGCAGTCACATCTGAGATGGGTTATCACCCCTCACCCTGCAGTTCTTGCACTGGATTTAGATGCAAGTATTAGAAAACATTGCAAGTTGCAACATTGCAACTATAGGGAATAGTGGATTCCATTAAATACCAGCAAATTCTAAATGCAAACTTTGGTGAGTTTAAAGGGCTTACCTCAAGTTTGCCAGAAGCTGCAGTACATTGCAGTTCAACTCAGCTCAGTTTGAAATGGGTGGGGATTCATTAGTTGCACCTCAACAGACTGTATAATTAGATACCCTCGGACTCCTATGGAGGTCGCTATACAATTGGGTACTCTTTGGAACTTTGGAATCTTAAAACCACTGTATTAAAAAAACAACATCGTTAACGTAAAACGTTTGTTAATGCAATGTACCTGGGATAATGAGCACAAGCAAGACTGATGGTCTGACTTAGTGCACAGTCTAAAGCTGGCCATAGATGTAAAGATTTTTAAAAGATCTTTCCGTTATTGTTAGACCAAGCTTATCTTGAACGATCGCTTAGATGTATGATGAACTAAAAAGACCATTTCAAGGGATATTGTCTAGTTGAAGCCAGGAAAACTGAGGGTAGCTGCCTGCTTGGCCCTGCAAACAATTGGACAATAGATAGATTTCACTGTGACCAATGAAAATTTTCTAACCAGTCCGATCAATTTTCTGACCGATGTCGGACGAAAAATCGGTTGATTCCCACTAACCTCACGATAATTTGACGGATTGGTTGGATTGCACTAAAATCAGTCGTTCTTTATGCCTATGGGGATATTTTGTACATAAAGGATTGTTCACCCTTAAATTTGTGATTTTCTGAGATAATTTGTGGTTGGTTTTAATTTTCCATTATTTGTAGTTTTTTTTAGGTATTTAGCTTATTATTTTGCAGGTCTCCAGTTTGCAATTTCAGAAATCAGGTTCCTAGGGTTCGAATCACTCTAGCGACCACGCACGGATTTCAATAAGAGACTAGAATATGAATAGGGGAGGGCCCGAATAGAAAGATGCGTAATAAAAAGTAGCAATAACAATACATTCGTGACTCCTATCTGAAAGCTGGAAAGAGTCAAAAGAAGGCAAATAAATAAAAAAAGAAAAAATGAAGACCAATTGAGAAGTTGCTTAGAACTAGCCATTTTATAACATACTAAAAAAGTACCTTAAAGGGATACTGTCATGGGAAAACCTGTTTTTTTCAAAACGCATCAGTTAATAGTGCTGCTCCAGTAGAATTCTGCACTGAAATCCATTTCTCAATAGAGCAAACAGTTTTTTTTATATTTAATTTTGAAATCTGACATGGGGCTAGACAGTCAGTTTCCCAGCTGCCCCAGTCATGTGACTTGTGCCTGCACTTTAGGATGGAACTACTTTCTGGTAGGCTGTTTTTTCTCCTACTCAATGTAACAATCAGTCTCAGTGGGACTTGGCTTTTACTATTGAGTGTTGTTTTTAGATCTACCAGGCAGCTGTTATCTTGTGTTAGGGAGCTTCTATCTGGTTACCTTTCCATTGTTCTGTTGTTAGGCTGCTGGGAGGGGGGTGATATCACTCCAACTTGCAGTACAGCAGTAAAGAATGACTGAAGTTTATCAGAGCACAAGTCACATGACTGGGGGCAGCTGGGAAACTGACAATATGTCTAGCCCCATGTCAGATTTCAAAATTGAATATAAAAAAATCTGTTTGCTCTTTTGAGAAATGGATTTCAGTGCAGAATTCTGCTGGAGCAGCACTATAAACCCTTTCCCTGCCAGCCGTTTTGTCCTAGATGCGAACATCTACTGCCAAGCAGTTTTTAGATATTTTGCACTCTTTCACTTTAAAGGGGACATATAGCATACATTTTCACAATGCATCAAACCATTTCAAATAATGTAAAATAGAAGAAAGTGTTTTTATTTTAATACCTTTTGCATTAAAAAGCATCTGTATTTGCTTGAAAACTGTTCTCAGCCCTCCCCCTTTGCAACTTCCTGTCTCAGACTCTTCAGTATCTGAGCTGCAGCCGACAGCTCTTTCTGTATAAGCTATAGAGCAAGAGCCAGTGAGGGAGGAGTGGGCGTGTCTGTGAAGTCACTCCCAGTCCTTCCCTGCAGACTTCTGTTAACCCTTACTGCTGGTTTTCCCTGAACTGCTCCTTTCTCTCCCTCTGTCCTATTTATTTAACCCCCTCTCTGCCCTGTTTGTTTTCCTCCCCCTCCCTTCACTGCTTGTTCCTTTCTCTTGCCCTGCAATAATTGTGGAAAAGAAAGAAAAGCAAACTGCTGTATAAATAATACATAATCTGCTGCTAAATGTATTTTATTCTTTTCTGGGGGCAATGTGTATCAGCAGTTAGTGTAAGTACCATAGTCATTTCCTACCCAGTATTATGTTGTATACAAACAGCAATCAACGTCTTTTTGGGTTTTCCTTTGTAACTCCCTGCATCTGTTATTATATGTTATACAATTCCATCAGCTGCATTAATTCCCTTGCAACTCCCTGCACCCCCCTATAAATTGTTCCATAACAGCTGCATTTCCCCTTGCAACTCCCTGCACCTGATCATAAATTATACCAGAACAGCTGCATTTATTCCCTTGCAACTCCCTGCACCTCCCTATAAATTGTTCCACAACAGCTGCATTTCCCCTTGCAATTCCCTGCACCTGATTATAAATTGTCCCAGAACAGCTACATTTTACCAACTCCCTGCACCTGATCAAATTGTTCCATAACAGCTGCATTTTACCTTGCAACTCCCTGCACCTGATCATAAACTGTTCCACAACAGCTGCATTCCCCTTGTAACTCCCTGCACCTGGTCATAAATTGTTCCAGAACAGCTGCATGTACTCCCGTGCAACTCCCTGCACCTGCTCATATATCAATATGAAGGAAAACAAACCTATAGCTGCTGTTCTGCAATATCATAGCAGTAAATACTAATGTACACTGTTTGTATAAGTGTATAATGTAATAGAGGCAGGGAGTTGCATAGTGTATAACAATATATTATGGATTATAGATTATGTCCAGGTACATGTGTGACTGCCTATTTGCTGTGGAACACAGGACAATACTGTTGTACTTTAAATAAAAGAAAATACTGTTAATATTACAGTTTGTATTAACCTTCACATCTATTGATTTATGTTGAGCATTTCAGGGATGTTGTTATAAGTGAATGATCAGGCAGCAGCATAAGACAGTTATGTGCAGGCTGGGACACACAGGACAGAGGGTGGGAGGGGAGGGGTTTGGCTGCTACAGCTCAGGAGTTCAGCCTGTCAGTCAGTGCTGTGACCACTTCCTGTGAGAGAATGAAAAGACACTCCCACTCTTCATTTCAGCCTAGACACAGAGCAGAGAGGTTCTCTCTGCAGCTCTGATATAATGACAGTTCTAGGAGGTAAAATGCTTTCAAAATGTTTTTCTTTCTGCATCATTACATGTTTTGAGGAAGGATATGAAATATATCTGAATATGAAGGTTATATGAAATGTCCCCTTTAAGGGCCTTTCCTGGGGTGGTCTTTTAGTTTACCCAGGAAAAAAATATATTGTTTTTTTCAGGACAACCTGAACTTACAAAAATATAGGCTAAGTGTCTTAATAAAATGAAAAAAATCATGTTTCACAAAGAACAATCACATATATCAGAATCATTTATTTTATGTACGAGAACACAGCCAATTTGGAAAGGTCTATGTCTCCTGAACGCGGCAATACCAAATTTATAGAGTTTTATGGAGATTACTCACTTGTATAGATCAAAATCTACAAGCAGTACACTACCACATTTCCAAAGCACCGCTCAAACTGCATACTTCTGATTTCAAGGCCAAACATTCCACTAACAGTAGGTTTACCCTAGAAAACGACCCATTATTAGAAAGAACAGATTCTGGTGAATCAAAAATGGGTAAATATATCTTTGTACTCCAAACTACCAAGTTGCAATTGTTTCCTAAAGTTATAATGTTTTATAGAAATTGGTGAATTTTTTGAAAAATGACCTCAAAGTTTCCACTCTACAGCATCATATCTCCCAAACATCATTAGGTATCAATGTAAAACACCCACATATAAAAGCCTGGGGTCCACTGAACAGTTTGATGCCCAATATGTATAGGTGTACCCAAGCATGTGGTATATAGGGGTCCTAAAATGTAGACACCTCATTTGAGTTATCAGTTCTGTAATTCCAGATCGAAAAAAAAATCAACACATTTACATAGTTTGGGGGGGGCAAAGTTAGAAAAAAGTACGTTCACCTCAGAAAACCATTTTCGAAAATCACCTCAAAACTTCCAACCTGCAACATTGTATTTCCAATATACTATTATGTATCAATGTAAATCACCCCAAATATGAAAGCCTGGGGTCCCCTGAACAGTTTGATGCCCAATATGTATAGGTGTACCCAAGCACGTGGCATATAGAGACCCCAAAAGAAGACCCCCATATGGTCTGTCATTTTAGTTACTGCAAAATCAACACATTTACATAGTTTTGGGGGGGCAAAAGTAGAAAAGCGTAAGTTTACCCCAGAAAACCATATATGTTCGGAGAGTACACATTCCCACAAATCTAAATTGGGTATGCATGTCTTTGTACTCCAAAGTACCAAGTCACAAGTCTTTCCCAAATTTGGCGATAAAAGCAACGGTTTTTTCATTTTTGAAAATCGCCTAAAAATATTGCAATTGGCCGCATTTATCTCACCCAATTTCTTGCATACAATTGTAAAACAACATAAATATTGATGCCAAGGGACTACTGAACAGTTTGATGCCCGATATGCATAGATATACCAAGGCAGCTGACATGTGCAGACCCCAAATAAAAATAGTGCATATGAGTTATCTCCGCTGCCGATTTGCCTTCTGTGAACATAGACCATTGACTTCATATTATGTGCCTCAAGACCCTCGTAACAGCAAAGACCCCCCAAAACCATATGTTTTTGGAAAGTACACATTCTGAAAAATCCAACAAAGATAAAGACGTCTTTCTACACGAAACTACCAAACTGCAAAGCTTTTCTAAACTTAGAGGTTTATACAACATTTCTGAAAATCGCCTAAAAATGTTGCAGTTTGCCGCATTTTTCGAACACGTTTTACGTACAAAGAAAAATCACCCTAAATATGGAGGTCAAGAGGTCTAATGAATAGCTTGAAGCCCAATATGCATAGATTTACCAAAGTATGTGTTGTGTACAGACCCCAAATAAAAAAAAAATGCATTTGAATTTTCACACTAGCCAACTAAGCTGCTGAAAACAGTACCCCGACTTTGCGTTATGTGTTGTAAGACCCCCAAACTGTAAAAAGCCCCCAGAACAAAATGACTGATTCGACAGCATAATTAGTGGCCAAAATCGATTACCCAATAGTCATGCTGCCAAAACAAATGGATTTAGGGGTAAAAAAAACACAAATTAGTAAAATGAAAAAAGTAAAAAAATAAAAAAGCCCTCTTTGTGAGTTTTTTGTGTATACATGTGTATACACTTCTAAAAGTGGTGTGACCGTGTGTATATAAGTGTGAAATAAAGTGCAAATAAGTGTACATAACTACAAAAAAAAGAAAAATCTTTACTAAAATTAGTGTGTAACTGTGTATAGATCTATACAAGTGGGTGTAGTGTGTGTGTGTGTAGTGTGTAAAATAAAGGCCACTTACCGTTGCTGGAGAAGGAGGGACAGCCAGATTGCTCTTGAAGACTTTCAGCAGCGTGTGTGCGGAGTCACTGCAGCCAGGAAGTGCGTGGGCGTCTCCAGTGAGGCAGAGAGAGAAGATGGAAGACGGAGGAGCTGGTAAGTTGCTTCTTGCTGCGTTTTTAGGTTGGCCCTGCGACAATCCTGTTGCAGGACCGACATGACAGCCCCCCAGCCTTGTTGCCCAGGGGGCTGTCAGCACTGCTAAATCTCTGTAGAGGCGGCTAAAGCCGCTGATGCAGAGATCAGCACTGATTTATGCCAGAATGTACTAGGTACGTTCTTGACAGTTAAAGCCCTTGCCTGCCAGAACGTACAGCGTACGTGCTTGGCAGGCAAAGGGTTAAAGGGGATCTATAGCAAAATTAAAATTCTCTGAATGGATAGTTGAGGTGGAAATAATAATATCTTTAAATATATCTCTTTAGCAGAAATGCTTACTTTTTTTGTAAAATGACATTACTACATGCAATGAGGGAGCTTTCTCTGAGAGACAGTTCAAGCTACTGCTGAATGGGAGTGGCTACTCACTAGCTATGATGTCAGTTAGCAACTAGCAAAGTCCCTCCCTCTTCCATGCTGAATAGCATCCTCACACCAACTGCTACTGTGGAAGCTCCTTGTGAGAAAAGTAAGCCAGTCAGTTCTAAACATTCTCCCAGTCAAGTACAGACGAGAGATAAAATAAATATTGTACGGTTTATTTAATGTTTGAGGGTGTTTGGGGTTTTTTTTGATAAAATAATTTGTCTATGTATATTTGTATATTTTTTTTTATATTGTGTTTAGGGCTGCACAGCACAACGTCTTCAGATCCGACACGCTGAGAGGAAGCAAATGCGAGAAGACGGATACACCAAATATAACGTAGGTAATAGAAATAACGCACCGACAAACTGCATGCATCTGTCATGACACGCCTGTCGGATGTGAATGCTGCGTCTTCACCCGACAGTTGTTGGATGCATGCAGTTTCTAGGTGTGATATTTCTATTGCTTACATTATATTTGGTGCATCCATCTTGTTGCTTCCTCTCAGCCTGTTGGATCTGAAGACGTTGCGCCGTGTAGCCCTAAAGCATCCTAAATATGAACGCCAATGGTCTATGGAACACATTGATGCCCAATATGCATAGATTTACAAAATCATGTGGTGCACAGAGACCCCCAAATGGTTATATAGTAGACAACATTTACATGGGCAAAATTAAGTAACAAAGAACAGTGGTAAATGCAAATAAAATCACGGAAATCACTAAAATCCAATAAAACCACAAAAATCAATGCTTTTTTAAGCCTACTGTAATCAGCAGTCATAATTACTGTTTGGACTATTTTAGCATGGTCAAATATGTTTTACAGACAAAAATAAGCGAACACTACCTATGCAGTGCTGAAAATGCATTAAAATGCATTAAAATTGCTAAAAATGCACCAAAATCACCAAATTTGCAATATCACAAAAAAATAACATATAAAAGGTATTGCGCAGTACGGTACGCTATTAGCAATGGCAATGAAAAACATTTTCAGGCAAAAGAAAAAAAATTATGTAATAAGAAAAAAAAAAAAAGCCACAAAATAGTGTATATGCGTATGCGTTTTCAAAATTACGTTATGTGCGCGGGTACAAGTGTGAGTTCTGTGAGTGTGACACCCCCCCGATCCCCAAAAATGTATGTGTGTATGTGTTAATGTGAATGTAAGTGTGTATCAGTGTAATAAGTGTGTGTGCCTGGAAAACCCATGACAATCCCTCTGGGGTTGCAGGAGGGGGTCCAACAAAGAGGAGGCAGAAGATCCAGTGAGTGTGGGTATAAGAAGTGCAGGCAGCAGCAGGACACGTAGAATTCAGGTGCCTGCTACCTTGGGGCCCCTGGGTGATTGCGCTCCATTGCAGGGCACTGAGATGCAGCCGTGTTAGATAAGGTGGAAATTCACGGTAGCAGCACCATCAATACTTATGCGTCTCAGTGTCACATACAGACTAATGTGCGGCTGGGATTCACACACCATTACCAAGTCCACCTTTATTTCCAAATGCCTCGTTTCTGGGTGGGAGGGGGAGTTTGAGAAGGAGTGAAAGTCTTCATGAACAGGAGACCTTACTTGTAAAAACTACGATGCTGACCACAGTGGGGAGGGCTGAGTCAGGGGAGAGAAGGAGCTTGTTATAGGCTACCTATCTTCCACTTTACTTTCCAGATGGGAGGGGGAGGTGCAGAAGGACAGCAGCTTTGTGTGAAACCATGTTTTAAAAGTTAGATAAGTACTGAGGCTGACTGCAGGGGGTGGGAAGGATCTAGCTCAGTACAGGATCAATCCAGCAGGGCATGAAAAACTGAGCCTTTGAAGCAATCTAGCAACGATGCTGGCTTCACAACATTTAGGAGTGACAGCACTGACAGCCAATGAGAGACAGGACAGAGATGCAGAAAACCCGACCCGACCTCAGAGCTAGCCAGAGTCAGGTAGGAGAGAAGCAGCTGGGCAATAATATATATTATATTTTGACATTTTAATAACTTCATGCAATGATTCTTATTAACAATTTTTAATTTTGCGATAGTTCCCCTTTAACTGATGTGTTTTGACAAAAACATGTTTTCCCATGACAGTATTCCTTTAAAGGTGAACTGCCCCTTTAAGCTACTTCCCATGTTTTGCTAAAGTTAAAACAGGGCAATGGACCGAAACCCCTTTTGAAGCCTCTCTAAGTTGCATTAGAATGGGAAAATTCCTTCCTAACACCAAGCCCAGGATCAACTTAGTGCTAAGAGCAATTTTCAATAACCCTGGTATTGCATGATCTGACTTGACATGGTTTGATGGCTTTTTAGCAAATTAGGGAATACTGAGTTATGGAAGATAGCTGATAGTACAAGCTGGTCCAGGGACTGGCCTGATTGCCATATTTGAGTCAGGAAGTAATGTTTTCCCTCCTGAGCCAAATTGGAGAGGCTTCAAATGGGATTTTTTTCTCTGGATCAACTAGCAGTTAGGCAGGTTTTATATACACGTAAAAGGTTGAACTTGGACGTGTGTCTTTTTTCAACCTTACTTACTATATTACTATGTATGCTAATATGAATCTCATCTGCCACATAGCTGCCCAGATTGTTTGTCAATGTCCTGCTGCAAGGATGCCACATCCTGGATAGAATGAACTGGGCTGCATAGTTTTGTATCATATGCAATCACTGATACATTACCCTCTCCTAAGTCATCAATGAACAAGTTAAATAATAGTGGACCCAATACAGAACTATGCCAAACTACACTAAGAACCCTATTCTAAGTAGAAAATGTACCATTAAAGGGGTGGTTCACCTTCAAGTTAAATTTTAGTATGTTATAGAATGGCTTATTCTAAGCAACTCTTCAATTGGTCTTCATTATTTTTTTAATTATTTGCATTCTTCCTCTTCTGATACTTTCCAGTTTTCAAATGGGGGTCATTGACCCCATCTAAAAACAAATGCTCTGTAAGGCTACACTTGTTTTATTGTTATTGCTACTTTTTATTACTCATCTTCAAAGAAAGAAAGAGGCTGCTCTGATGTTTTTCTGCTTAGGAATAAAATAGAAACCTCTCTCAAATATTTCCTAAGCAGAAAAAGAACAGAACAGCCGCTTTCTCTCTCTCCTGACAACTTCCTTGACTACTTGGTGGTCCAGACTGTGGGAAACTGACCAGCAGGTGGTGCTGTTGTAACAAAATGCATTCATATTAACAATACATGTATCCCTTAATATCTTGGAATAAAAACAAAATAATGAATGTACATTACAAAAGTACTTAGAAAACCCCTCTCATCAAATTTTACATTCACTTATTTTAAAGATTTACATATCCTTGAATGACAATCTTGAAAGTAGTCATTTGTTTAAATGGTCATTTCCTGAACCCTGCCAAGGAGCAGGATATACTTAATTCATATATATGTAAGTAGCCCAGCAGCTTATTCATCATCACATTTCCAAAAGGGTACAAGTGTGCAGCCCCTATGAATAAAGGCTTTATCTTCAAGTGTAAGAAGGGCATTAACTGCTAAAAGAATTGTTTTGGAATTCTGTGCCTAAAGGGGTATTTCTGGTAGATGCAATAAAAAGGTGCAAGAAATGTTTGGTTGTTCTTTACCTCAAATTAAACTACTATGCTAGAGATATAAGTTTAAATATAAAGAATGATTAAGAGTAGGCACTGCTATTTGAAGTTGAGGAATCAATTCCAAGTATACTTAGGCATGTTGGAAATCACTCCTTCCTCCTCCTCTTATAGTTTATTTTAAAAATAGGAAATAAAGCAAAATATAAAATTATTGGTCACCATGGCCTGTAAATAGCCAGGCCCGGATTTGTGGAAAGGCCACCTATGCCCGGGCCTAGGGCGGAAGGATTTTAGGGGGCGGCATGCTTCCCAATCACACCCACATTGGTTCAAAACTGGGGATGCGCTGGAGATACAATTATTTTTTACATTTCACATGGACCAATCCCCATTGCTCCAGTCCCACTGGAGGGGACAGGGGCGACAAATGGCAGTGGGTCTAAGCCTATGTAAATCCGGCCCTGTAAATAGCCACTTTAACTGGATACAAATTAGATTGCAAATTGTAACAGACTTAATCACTAAGCGACAGTTATAATATGATTTCGAGAATATTTCAGTCTCTTGCCTATTATATGAAACTACTACCCAAAATGAAAATCACATACCCGTCTGTACATAGAGACACGTACCGCAATTTTACTAGTGTATAACGAGAAGTCCTACTCGCGCATCACGTGCTCTTTCAATTTCATATGAAACGTCAGCGACAGTAGAATCATGGGATAGCAAGGTATGGGCAGAAAAGGGGAAGCAGATCAGCGGAAACCAACAAACTACGGACATTTTTAATGAGGGCGTACAAGTTGCCGCTTCACATTTTCGCTTTACTTGACCATATTCTGATTAGATATTGAGATGCTTTAGTAAGAATCCTGCCGTTTGAGCAAACGAAAGCAAATACCAGTTTATGTGACTGCTTAATCAGCTACACTCCCACCAATTTCTCGACGGATCCTAGTGACCGTGACGTCACAGAATCGCGCTAAAATAACCTCTGAACTGTATGCGAGAGGAGTTGAACGAGGAGATTCTGGAGAAATGAATAGCCGTCTGCAGGAGATCCGTGCTCGGCAGACACTGCGTCGGAAACTCCTTGCCCAGCAAGTAATTATTTTTATTTGCCATTCCTGTTCATTCTAATACAATATTTTATACATAACTTGAGCCTGTATCATAGGGGTAAAATAACATACATAATAATGTCGAATTATTTAATCTCTATCCAAAAACACGTTTTTATTAATGTAAGAAAATGTTATTCTAGGCAGCTTTCCAATGTACATTATGTATAACAATAAAAACTTTTAAAAACTGTATCTGTTTTACTGTTAATCCATACAGTTTTTAGGGATGCACCGAATCCACTATTTTGGATTCGCCCGAACCCCCGAATCCTTTGTGAAAGATTCGGGCGAATACCGAACCGAATCCGAACCCTAATTTGCATATGCAAATTAGGGGTGGGAAGTGAAAAATAATTTAACGTCCTTGTTTTGTGACGAAAAGTCACACAATTTCCCTCCCCACCCCTAATTTGCATGTGCATATGCATATGCAAATTAGGATTCGTTTCGGCCAGGCAGAAGGATTCGGCCGAATCCTGCTGAAAAAGACCAAATCCCGAACCGAATCCTGGATTTGGTGCATCCCTAACAGTTTTCATGGGGTAGAACTATAGGGCAAAATGAATAAACAAACTGAAAAATGCAGGTTTGTTTTGATTACAGTTGGCCCTGCATTATTAGTAATGTGATTGTTCCTTTTATACATGAAGAAAAATTGATGTGATTTAATTGAAATCCATTACTTTCTGATGTTGACATACTTGTTATCCAAGAAAATCTACTTTCAGGAAATAGTCACCTGTGTAATGGACATAAGGGCAATTTCAGGCAATTTTCGTTTTCAGGAAACAAATACCAGCCTTTGTATACTTTTATCTTTCTCCTTTATTAATAATAATAGGATCAAGCATCATTTTTACAGGCCTTACTGGTAAAATATAAGGAGTGGTGTTAGGGCGACAGTACAGGTATGGGACCTGTTAACCAGAATGCTCGGGACCTGGGGTAATCAGACTTTCCCTGTAAACATTTGATGATAAAATAATTTGTTAGCATCAAATAGGCATCTTTGTTAATTGTTATAAATGTATTTTGCTTTAAACATCTGTAACTTGAAGATTAAGGAAAACGGGACACACACAAACCTATGGGAGTGCCAGCAACTGTATAGTGTGTCATTTTTGTAGCGTAGTGTATATCAGAGTTGATGAGCTTAATAGTCTAATACAGGTATAGGATCTATTATTATGATCCAAATTATGGAAAGACCACTTATCCGTAAAACGCCAGGTGCTGAGCATTGCAGATAACTGGTTCCATACCTGTACTTTATACAAGCCTTCAGGTATTGCATATATGTGGGTTGCTTAGAATTACATTTGAAAAACAGTATATTTGAGTTTCGAGTTTTTTTAAATCTGATCGTTGGCTACTACAGAAAATCTTCAGGTTGCACTTCCAGCTTCTGGCTCCTCAATTTATAAACTCGTACCTGTCCTGCCCCTTTCGTGACATCACTGCGCGGGTCTGTAAATAGAGGGGACTTAACAGGCCAGTCAGGGCTTGGTTTTGGTGTGGCCAGGTGAAGGTCGAGTGAAACTTTACCTGCACATCACTTAAAGGAGACATTTTGTGCAAAAAATAAGATTATACCAGTGCATTATACCCTTTAGATATAGAAAAATTGTGCTTAAAAAAGTAGAGTTTCAGGCTGATTTATTGAATATTTCTGCAAAAACCCTAATAATCCCTCCCTTCTCTTCCACTTCCTGCTCCCTGAATTCCCAGGCTGTGTAGGGGAGCCGGTGGCTCTCAGCTCACTGAACTGTAGGACAGGAACCAATCAGCAGCTAGCAGGACCTGATAGGGAACTGAAGCCTGTTTGTGCTTGCGTGACAACAGGGCTGTGATTGGCTGTCCCCCGCCTACTGTGCTTCTGGCAGGGACCGTTAGGACACGCCCACCCCTCATTTCAAACACAGACAGGGACCAGAGAACTATAGGGAGCTCCAATAAAGGGCCTATTTTTAAAGATAATATTAATTTTTAGCACAATGTAAAAGCAACACCATATAGTACTCATAATTGTGCCTATATTATGAGTGCCACATGCAAGTTTAGGAAAACAGCGGGAGTTTAAGGAGCTAAATGCGTGGCTCAAGTCTTGGTGTAGGAAGGAAGGGTTTGGGTTCCTAGAGCACTGGGCTGATTTTTCCTTGGGGTACAACCTATACAGTTGTGACGGTTTGCACC
This sequence comes from Xenopus petersii, assembly GCA_038501925.1. NCBI lineage: Eukaryota > Metazoa > Chordata > Amphibia > Anura > Pipidae > Xenopus > Xenopus petersii. Next base: position 100,147,585 of record CM076672.1, read on the forward strand.
TCAATGGAAGGGGGTCCACGGTGCTAGGGGAAAGAATGGCTAAGAGGTTGGAGGAGTGTTTAAACTAGGCAAGGGGGGGTGGGTGAGATAAAGAATTATGGGGAAGCTAGGGTAGCTAGGCTAGTGGGGTTAGTAAGGGGTCATGGGGGAGGAGTGAGGGGGATGGGGGAGGAGTGAGGGGGATACAGTTTACCAGCTAAGGAGGTCCCTCAGGGGCATACAGTTTACCAGCTAAGGAGGTCCCTCTGTTACAAGGAAAACAGAATAATACAAACTTAACATATAATTCTCCACTAAGTAATGCACATTTCAAAAAGTAATAGTAGTAACCTACGCTGTATGCTGGCAAATGCACAGAGTTTGTCAGGTAAAATGGGAGACTTAGAATTAATTGCATGCTCTAAAAATTATGATATCATTGGTATCACTGAGACCTGGTGGGATGAAACATGTGACTGAATTGTGAATTTAAATGGTTACACCCTTTTTAGGAGGGACAGAGGGATTAAAAAGGGTGGAGGAGTGTGTTTGTATGTAAAACCTGAATTAAAGCCATGCTTTAAAGAAAGAACAAAAGCTGGCACTGGTGAGGGTGTAAATATCCTCTGGGTAGAGATTTTGACTGGGCAAAAGGTAACAAAAATAATTATCATTGGTGTATGCTATAAACCACCTCGTATAAGTGTCGAGTATGAAGCCCAGCTACTCTTGCAGATACAAGCGGCTTCACAGCTGGGTCAAGTTGTTGCTATGGGTGACTTCAATTATCCAGACATTGACTGGGGTAATGGGGTTGCTAAGACAGAAAAAGCTAGTAGGTTTGTAAATATGCTGAATGACCACTTTTTATTCCATTAGGTAGAGGGGATAAAAGTCCGCGCTTGCTGGGATAGGGGGATTACAGCTGCACCAAAAATGTGGATCCACTTATCCACATATAAATAATCGTAAGTCTGAGTGAGGTGCGCTATGTTTTAGAATGACAAACACCTAGAAAAGAAGAAAAACCTCGATAGTGTATTAACCTTAAAATTAAGGGTAATATGCGCTGAGAACTACTCACAGGCGGTTCGTGGAGTATCTGGCAGTTTGGAAACCGTGATCGCTTCAGTGTCCTGTCGGAGTTGATCTCATCTGCTGTGTACCTAGCGGGGAAAATCTCAGGATAGTGCAGAAGGTCGGCTGACGTGCGGGGGAGGACAGAAGGGTTTAGGCTTAACCGGATGAAGGTAGTCAAACGCAGTTTAACCCTCTGCTGGTAGCGGCCCGATGGTGCAGTCCTCCTAGGTTGGTTAGCCGGTCGGGTCCGCGATCTGAACGAGTGTTGCTGGGAGGTGAAGTACGGCAGCAGGCGCCGTGTCAGACGCTTTGGATTGTAGAGTTTGTCTCTGCTATGGGCTATGTTAAGGCTCTGTAAAGTTCTAATTTATATCTAATAAAAGTTTACATTCTTTCCCAAAAACTAGTGTGTATGAATGTAATATTACCTTAGAAAAAGCAGAGACAAACTCTACAATCCAAAGCGTCTGACACGAGGTGAGAGCCGACTTCTGGGAGCGACACGCTGAAAGTGACTATCAGACCCGGCGCCTGCTGCCGAACTTCACCTCCCAGCAACACTAGTTGCGGACCGGACCGGCTAACCAACCTAGGAGGACGGCACCATCGGATCAAGGTTTTTCTTCTTTTCTAGGTGTATGTCATTCTAAAACATAGCGCACCTCACTCAGACTTACAACTTTTTATTACAGCTCGTTCAAGAACCTACTAGGAATAACTCTCTTTTGGACCTTGTAATAACTAACAATACTGAACTCTAACATTTGTGTGGGTGAGCATTTAGGGAATAGTGATCATAACATGGTTTCCTTTGAGATTCTGTTGCAGAAGCAATTCTATAAGGGAGTAACCAAAACACTAAATTTCAGACATGCAAACTTTGACAGTATAAGGGCATCTCTGCAACATATTAAGTGGGAAATGCTTTTCACAGGGTTAAACATAGAATAAAAATGGGAAGTCTTTAAAATGCTGCTTAATAAATATACTTGTCAGTATATTCCACTTGTAAGCAAGGAACGTCGTTGCAAAACCTTTTTGGTTCAGTAGAAGCGTTGGTGTTGAGGTGGGTAAGAAAATACATGCTTTTAAGGCTTTCAAGTTAGCTGGGACAGCCGTATCATTTATAAGGTACAAGGAGACCAATAAATCATGCAAAGAAGCTATAAGGCAAGCTAAAATTGATATAGAATAGGATAATGCAGCAAGCAGTAAAAAAAATCCAAAATTATTTTTTAAATATGTTAATAGTAAAAAAATGAAGCAGGAAGGGGTGGGACCCTTACTATCAGAGGGGGGGTCAGCTGGTTGATGAAAACAAAATAAAAGCGCAGATTCTGAACTCATATTTTTCATCTGTCTACACAAATGAGGAACCAGTAAGTGAAGGTTTCCTTCTTAATAGTCCCAATTCTAGTAATGATGCATGGTTCACACATGAGGAAATTAAAAAGAGACTAAAACATGTTAAAATTAACAAAGGTCCGGGGCCAGATGGTATTCATCCCAGGGTATTTAGTGAGCTTAACTCTGTGATTGCCAAACCTCTTTACTTAATTTTTCAGGATTCATTGAGATCTGGCATAGTGCCGAGAGACTGGCGAATTGCTAATGTGGTGCCTCTATTCAAAAAAAGATCCCGTTCTCGGCCTCAAAACTATAGGCCAGTTAGTCTGACATCAGTGGTAGGAAAGCTTTTCGAAGGGTTAATAAAGAATAAGATACTAGACTTCACAGCAAATCATAATACTATGAGTTTGTGCCATCATGGTTTTATGCGTAATAGATCTTGCCAGACTAACTTAATTTCTTTTTATGAGAAGGTAAGTAGAGACCTCGATTATGGGATGGCAGTGGATGTGATTTACTTAGACTTTGCGAAAGCATTTGATACAGTGCCTCACAAAAGGTTACTGGTTAAATTAAGGAATGTTGGCCTGGAACATAGTATTTGTACCTGGATAGAGAACTGGCTAAAAGACTACAATGAGTGGTGGTAAATGGAACATTTTCTAATTGGACCAGTGTTGTTAGTGGAATACTGCAGGGCTCTGTACTAGGTCCCTTGCTTTTCAACTTGTTTATTAATGAACTGGAGGTGGGCATTGAAAGTACTGTTTCTATTTTTGCAGATGATACTAAATTGTGCAGAACTATAGGTTCCATGCAGGATGCTGCCACTTTGCAGAGTGATTTGTCTAAGTTGGAAAACTGGGCAGCAAACTGGAAAATGAGGTTCATTGTTGATAAATGCAAGGTTATGCACTTTGGCAAAAATAATATAAAGTTATACACTAAATGGCAGTGTGTTGGGAGTTTCCTTAAATGAGAAGGATCTAGGGGTCTTTATAGGTCCCTGGTAAGGCCTCATCTGGAGTATGCAGTGCAGTTTTGGACTCCAGTCCTTAAGAGGGATCTAAATGAGCTGGAGAGAGTGCAGAGATGTGCAACTAAATTGGTTAGAGAGATTGAAGACTTAAATTATGAAGGTAGACTGTCAAGGTTGGGGTTGTTTTCTCTGGAAAAAAGGTGCTTGCGAGGGGACATGATTACACTTTACAAGTACATTAGAGGACATTATAGACATAGCAGGGGACCTTTTTACCTATAAAGATGATAACCGTACCAGAGGCCACCCCTTTAGACTAGAAGAAAATAACTTTCATTTGAAGCAACCCCCCCCCCCCGAAAACATTGATCTGGTTGATGGCACAATAGTAGGATATTCCCAGACTGCTAAAAAAAATTGGTGTTAAGTTGGCACTGCATTTATACTGCTAAATTGTTGTCTTAGATTAGCACTTTCTACATTATACTAAAAGCTAATTTAAAGATCAACAACCCCTTTAATTGGAAGCATTTTCAGTTAGGAGTTGAGAGACTTCATAGATAACTGCAAGATTGTAGTTTATATGCCTGAAACTGCTGGGGAAATGTAAAGGGTAACTTTACAAAAACATAACCAAGCTTTTTTTTTTTTTCATGATTTATAATGGTTTGGAACCTTAGCCTAGCCCCTGCTCTCCTTCTGATCTCAGTGACTACTTTGCTGAGCTGGCTGACTAACGTTACTTTGTATCAGCAGCCACCTGTCCTTGGCCTGCATCGCCCAAACCCCACAATTCCCTGCACACTTGATTTCAATAAGGAACAGACTATCACAGCGCAATGCATTGTGGGTTATTTCGTTCCTGCATGCTGGATTTCATAATAGAAAATGGCATTTATTCATGCTTTTTGAAGAAACCGGTAACTGTTATGGGTATATTAGCGGTTTCTGTGTTATGTGGGCCTTTTTTCCAAATTTTGGTTTGGAAGCCGAAGTTCCCCTTTAAAAGAACAGTAGCAGCTACATCATCATGGGCTCCTAAGTAGGGATGCACCGAACACACTATTTTATATTTGGCCAAACCCCCGAATCCTTCGCAAAGACGAACCGAATACTAATTTCCATATAGGGGTGGGAAGGGGAAAATGTTTATTTGCACCTCTAGAAGGGTGCCCCTGGAAACAATTCTCATTTATCCCCCGAATAGATCTTAGCTATTCTAATTGGGGTAAGGTACAATCAAAATAAGACTTTATATCCATCCTCTAAAAGGATAATATTTAGGGAACTGCCCTTAAGTTTATCCCATATTTGAGACCATTCTTTTTCTGATAGCTTTCTGCTAAATTCAGTTTACCAAGATACAATGTATTTCAGATCGGTTATAAATTCATATGTGTTGAACTGTTTAACAAAATTGCACCTATAGGAGCTAAATCAGCCTTGCACCACCGTTTTTAGAATGATGATAAAGTATTGTGTCCGCCTGATACAGCCCAGCAGGCAGAGATGAAATGTAGAATTTGGTAGGCTGAAACTTTTCACTGAGAGGTAGGGAAAATTCTCTGTCGAGGCCTCTATAGAATATACACCTCTTGGTGTCAATAGGGGTAGATACTAAAGTAAGACCTTTATTATGTTCACTACATCCCACAGACATAGGGAATTTGATCAACAATCACTATAGTTTATAATCCTCGTTCCCTTAGGGATACATATGTAGGAGGTATAGAAAGTATGTGAAGGTATAGAAACTTTCCAAGTCCACCCATAGTGGTGGCATATCAGTATTATGAAGTGAAAGTTGTTCTAATTGTGCAGCCTTGTAATAATTCCATGATTTGGTAAAGCCCAACCCTCCCTGTAGAATAGAACAGTATAAAAAAGATTTGCTGTTTAGGGAATACCGTTCCATACAAACTGCAACATTTTTGTCTCATTTCCTAAGCTCCTGACCTTGATGCAGGATGAGTAATACCCAGAAGAAATGTAAAAGTTTAGAAAATAAACAACATAAACAAAATTGTTATTATTTATTTGACCCCCTAATAGGGAATAGAAGCTTCCACTGAAATAGAAATTTGCTGCTGCTATTTTTAGGGGCAGATTTAATAAATTAGAGTGAATTTTCGAAGTACAAAAAGTTCGAATTTCGAAGTAATTTTTTGGATACTTTGACCATCAAATAGGATTCTACAACCTCGACTTTACTTAGATTAGAAGTAAAAATCGTTCGAATATTCGACCATTCGATAGTTGAAGTACTCTCTTAAAAAAAAAAAATTTCGACTTCTATTCTTCGCCAACTTAAACCTGACGAAGTTTTTGGGTATTGAAGGAAAATCGTACGATCATACGATAAATCGTTTGAATCGTAATCTAACTTCGAATGTCAGAGGATTCTATTCGATGGTCGAATTTCAAAGTATTTTCCACTTCGAAATTCGACCCTTGATAAATCTGCCCCTATAGTTTATTTGACCCCCTAAAAGGCAATAGAAGCTTCCACTGACATAGAAAGTTCAGAGTCAATAGCTTTATAGTTTCATGAGATAATCCTAGATTTAAATGCTGCTTTCTTGGATGGGTTTATAGTCAATCCAGAAATCAGGGGAAAGCTATGCAGTAGGCTATACAAGTTTGGAAAGGTTGTCATAGGTCTTGTTATAAATAAAGTGACATCATCAGAGAATAAACTGATTTTGTGCTCAAGATCCTGAACTAGTAAACCATTTATATTAAAGGGGAGCTCTGGCTTCAAAACCAAAATTTGTTAAAGAGGCCCACATAACACAGAGGGGCCCATTCACTAAATTCGAGTGAAGGAATAGAGGAAAAATGGTTCAAATTTCAATTTTTTTTTGTCTACTTCGACCATCGGCTTAGAATCGAACGATTCAAACTAAAAATCGTTTGAATATTCGACCATTCGATAATCGAAGTACTGTCTCTTTAAAAATTTCTTCAACCCCCTAGTTCGCCACCTAAAACCTACCAAGGCCAATGGTCCCATGGTACCAAGGTCCCCATAGGCTTGCTAACAATTTTTATGATCGAAGGATAATCCTTCGATCGATGGATTAAAATCCTTTGACTCGTTTGATTCGAAGGATTTAATCGTTCGATCGAACGATTATTCGATCGAACGAATTGCGCAAATCCTTCGATATTCGAAGTCGAAGGATTTTAATTCGGCAGTTGAATATCGAGGGTTAATTAACCCTCGATATTCGACCCTTGATACATCTGCCCCAGAAACCCCTAATATACCCATCACAGTTATCTGTTTCTTCAAAAAGTATGAATACATGCCATTTTCTATGCTGACATCCAGCTGTTTAACAGTTCTCTTTCTGCATCATTTGATATCCTGGCAGGGGATGAGGGACTAAAAACTGATGTTACAAATTGTAACAACTTCTCCACAGTTTACAGACCGCATGCAGATATAATTACATTACCCACAAAGTAACAAGTCAGCCAGCTCAGCAAAGTAGTCAGTCAGCAGCAGAGCAGGGGGCTAGGTTTAGGGAACTGTTCCAAACTATTAAAAATCATGAAAAGTCTGCATATTTTTTAATTGATGTATATTGCAAAGTTGCTTGAAATTATGTTTTCAAAAAGCTTAAGTTATGTTTGTATGGAGTTCCCCTTTAATATTATCCCTTATAACCTGACATTGCAAGGGGCTCAATTGCCAGATTGAGAAAAAACAAGAAAAAAAAAAAAATTAGGTGAGTAGTCAAAATCCAGTGCCTTTGTCTGTTGATTACATTATTTCTACATATGCAGTCCATAGCATGATTACTGAAAAAAACATTTACATTTAATTACATACTCATTTCTTAGAGCAATATGTTTTAATTAATATACAGGAAAAATATGGCTAAACTAAGGATAAACATGAATTTCTGTTACAGCTGGGAGCTGAAAGTGCTGACAGTATTGGAGCGGTGCTAAACAGCAAGGATGAACAAAGGGAAATAGCTGAAACAAGAGAAACCAGCCGGTAAATCTAGAAGCATGATAATGTTTGCATCTGTTTTTTTCTTCCGTCTTAAAATATGCTTCGCTGCCAGAATGATTATAGCTATGCACTGGAAGGGCCTGATTCTTCAGACATGGGCACCTATACAGGCTAAATTAGTGTGTGTGTGTGTGTGTATATAATATATGTGTGTGTGTTATTACACACACACATTTGTTATAGAGAAATTAATTATTTTTATGTTATGCGTTAAAAGACAGCCAACGTTTCGGTCTCCATCTCAGACCTTTATCAAGACCATAATGCTGTTAAAATCACACACTTAGATAAAAGACAAAGCACTCACCCAATTACGTGCATTCACATCGAACATGTGACCCTTAAAGGAACCCTGCAAACAAAATCACCTAGGTTATAGAGTATACAAGTTAAGAAAGGACATTGATAAAAACAGGTTACAAAGACTTAATGAAACAATGTAGCAGAACCATATGGCCATACTCCATAGAGTGATTTGAATGAGAGATGAATATATTGTATTACCATTATAAGTTGTAACTTCTGTATCACTCTATGGAGTATGGCCATATGCTTATTGCATATTGAGTGTGTGTGTGTATAGATGCGTTCAACTTATATTCTATATATATATATATATATATATATATATATATATAATCTGTAGAAGGAAAGCTGTTGCACGCAAGGGACACTTGTCTGAAGATGAAAAATATATACATTTTATTTAGAACGACGTTTCGACCCTCAATGGGGCCTTTATCAAGATAGGCCCCATTGAGGGTCGAAACGTCAATCTAAATAAAATTTATATATTTTTTATCTTCAGACAAGAGTCCCTTGCGTGCAACAGCTCTCCTTCCACAGATTCTATATATACATATTCTGTTGGCACCAGGGCATTACCTTTTTTTGAAGTGTGTGCAACAGTCTTATAGCGTGTGTGTATGTGTATATATATATATATATATATATATATATATATATATATATATATATATATATATATATATATATATAGTGGATAATGTAACCCCTACTGTAATTTATAAAGATATTATGTTACCGAGGAGTTATGTGACCATATAAAAGCACGAGGCCGCAGGCCGAGTGCTTTTATACAGGTCACATAACTCCGAGGTGACTATTAATATCTTTATAAATTTTAAGTAGGGAGTACATTATTCATTATAATCTAAAGTTTCAGAGAGAGAAGAGAAGTTGTGGAAGGGTGAGCCTGTGTGAGTGCTGAGGGAGAGAAGACTCTTGCACAGACTGACTGAGGCTTACTACGTGGTCATGGTGGCTGGAGGCACACTGTAGCAGGCAATTTTTCTGCCAGTCTTGTGAGCCAAGACCTCCACACTCAGTCTCCACACAGAGCAGTCACACAGTCCGACTCCATCCAGTGAAGCCGAGGGAAGGGGGGCATGCCGGTGCAGCATAGCTGTTGTCATGTCTCCCCACCCACCCAGTCTCCAAGACCGAAGAGTGACAGGGTGTGTATCTCTCTGCAACACCTATCTTGCAGTTTAAATGTACTCTTTTCCATGTACTTTGCTGCAAGTCAGTGTTGTTTTCCAAACACATATATATATATATATATATATATATATGTATGTATGTATGTATGTATGTATGTATGTATATATGTATGTGTGCGTGTGTCCAATCCTGAACACAATTCTCCAAAGTAGATACGGCACTCTCAGGACTTACGATAATATAAATGCTTTATTGAAGAAAACTAAAGTTTTGGCTGTATTACAGCCTTTGTGTGTGTGTGTATGTATATATATATATGTGTGTATGTATATATATATATATATATATATATATATATATATATATATATATATATATATATATATATATATATATGTAATGCAAGGATCAGCACACTCATTTGTAGAAAAGCAAAGTGTATTTTATTTCAACACAGCATTGTGTCCAACGTTTCGGTTCCTCCTGGGAACCTTTATCAAGGATGCAGTGCCTTACAGTGCAATGGTTTAAATACCCACCCCCCCATGTGGATTTTGGCGCCCTGGTGACGTCATCAGTCCATATACAGATGTTGTTTTCCAAAAACAAAGTCTTTCTTGTGTATAGAGTGTCCTTTTGTTCCTACACCACTAGGTGTCAGTGTAGTCCCTTGTGTCAAATCCTCTGTGCGCATGTGTCCAATTGGTAACATGGTTATCAGATTGAAACAGTGTTGCAATGAAGCAAAAAAGCAATAAAAAAGGAAAAACAAATTACTTACAGATAAAAGGACGGATACTTTGTATACATTTTCCTAAGGAGCAAAAAAGGTTTCAATCAATATCTGCTAAACACTTAGAGACATTTGACATGTATATTGTTCATGCAAGGAAACAATTCAATGATAACTGTCCATTAAGTCCCTTGGGTATAACGCAGTCCAGTTCATGTATCCAGAACGCTTCACGTTTTAACAACAAATTGTCAATATCACCGCCTCTGGGCGGTTTCTGTATATGGTCTATAGGCATACATTTAAACGTGGTAGGGTCATGTCTGGCCTCCTTCCAATGCTTGGCAACTGGCTGTTGCGCTATATCCTGTTTATTGGCACCGACCCTTCTGTCCATATCCAATGCTGCCCTTATAGTGGCCCTATGCATATTTATTCTCTCTTTCAATTGCCTAGTGGTTTTCCCACAGTAAATTAGTCCGCAGGGGCATTTAATCACGTATATAACTCTAGTTGAAGTGCAAGTGAGCCTATGTTTGACTTCATATCTCTTTCCAGTTCTAGGGTGTCTAAATTCTTTCCCTAGTATGAGAGTGTTGCACATCACGCATCCTGTGCATTTATAAACCCCCGGGCGGTTAGATAAAAAATGCTGGACCTTGGGTTGCGAATATTTACTTACTGGGTCGGCGGGACTCAAGTGTTCTTTTAGGTTGGTGTTTCTTGAGAAACTGAATTTCGGTCTTTTGGGAACCTTGGGGGCTAGTGCTTCATCTTTGGCCACTATATCCCAATGTTTGAGTACAGCTTATTTTGTGGCTTTACTGTGGGGATTAAATTTACTGACGTAGTAAATGTCATTGCTGTCTTTGTCCTTATCTCTTGTGGTGACAGTGGTACCTTGTAACAATTGTTCACGTGACATAGCTGCCACTACTTTAGTAGTGTCTTTAATCAAATTGATTGGGTAACCCCTGGCCAGGAATTTTTTCCCCATTATTATTATTCCCCACTGTGCTGGATCACTGTCAATTCTAATGACCCGCATCATTTGTGATTTGGGAAGTGATTCTAGGAGATGCCTGGGGTGGTTACTTTTATAATGCAGCAGGGTGTTTCTGTCAGTGGTTTTTGTATATATTCTTGTGTTTAGGGCCCCATTTTCTTTGTAGACTTGAACATCCAGGAAATTTATTTGTTGCAAGCTGTAACTCAGGGTTAGCCGAATTGGAGAATCTAGGGAGTTTAGACTATTTACATATCCCTCCAGTGATTCTGATGTGCCTGTCCATATAAAGAACAGGTCGTCTATATAGCACCTATAGAAACTGCCAAATTTTTGAAAAAGTTTATTGCCATAGATATGCTCATTCTCATAGCTGTGCATATATGCATTGGCATATACTGGTGCCACTTTAGAACCCATAGCGGTGCCCATTCGCTGCAGATAGAACTGGGTCTCAAATTTAAAATAGTTGTTAGTTAATATGAAGCCCAGTAGCTGCTTCATATATTCAATCGGTGGACCAGTGTATGGGGGGTTGTTCGTTAGTAATTGCTCTATTGCCTGTAAACCTGCCTCATGGGGTATACAGGTGTAGAGGCTTTGGACATCCATTGTAACTAGTATTAAGCTGTCCACTGGCATCTTCACACTCCCAATTACTTTTAGGAAATCCGTGGTGTCTTTTAGATAACTGCTGGTGGCTATTATACTGGGCTGTAACAGCATATCCAAGTATTGTGCCGCTTTTTCATTTAATGAACCCGTAGATGAAATTATTGGCCTTCCTGGTGGTCTCTCCGGGTTCTTGTGTATTTTTGGTAATGTGTATATCACGGGCACTACTGGGTATTTGGGTACAAGGTAACTCGCCAGTTCCTTATTTAACCAACCCTGTGTTACCCCCATCTGGATTAGTGTCGTTAATTCCCCTTTAAATTTCTCTGTTGGGTCATATGTAAGTTTACAATAGTTGTTGATGTCCGATAATTGGGATAAAATTTCCATTTTGTAATATGCATAGTCCATTATCACTATGGCCCCACCTTTATCCGCATTCTTGATTATAATATCAGTATTATTCTTAAGGCTTTTTATGGCCGATTTCTCTTCAGGGGTCAGGTTACTTCGCCATGTGTGTCTTATCAGGTGCATCCCGTGTGGTGTTGCTGTTAAGTAAGCGATGATAAATTTTAATGGAGGCGCTATTACTGGGGGGTCATATGTGCTTTTGGGTTTAAGGGCTCGAATGTGTGGGTCTCTTTCCCCTTTTGTGGGCCAGTTACCTTCTTCAACGTTATCACTAACTGCAGCGATTGCCATGTCTCCCTCACTATGCTTTTCTTTAAGCTTAAGGAAGCGTGTAAATTTAAAATTGTCAATTATGCTCTCAAAAGGGTGATTACTCACTGTGGGGACATAGCTCAGTCCTTTGCGCAGTAGTGATGTTTCCGCTGGTGTGAGCTGGTATGCTGAGAGATTAAAAATCATCTCTTCCTGGTCTGTCGCTTCTCCGTGCTGTGCGACCTTGTTTTGGCTGGAGTGCTTCCTGCCGGCCCTGCGGGTGGTTTTCCGGGGTCCTTGGGGGATGAAGCCCGTCCTAAAAAAGAAGTGGAGGGTGTAGCGGTCGAAGATGAAGCTGTGGAAGCCGGGTCTGTTGGTTCCGCTCCTCCGGCAGCGCAGATCTCGCGGTCACTGTCGGAGCCTTCGCTGCTTGATTGGTATCCCAGCGGTCTTTGCGGTCGGCGCGTCACAGGTCTTCTCTTAAAGGAACCTCCGCCCTGTAGCCAGCGATATACTCTGGTTTCTTTATAATCTTGGGCAACCCTCAATCGCTTTGAGTTTTTGAAGGCAAGTATATCAGCTTTATATTTTGATACTTGCTCTTGCAATCTATTTAGCCAATCCGTTTCTTTGTCAGCATGGATCGCAGGCAGGTTTGTAGTTTCAAATGCCTCTAGATCGCTACGGAGTATTTTCAGCTCACGTCCCACTTCTTCGGTTACTAGCAAGATTAGATCTAAGGAGCACCGATCTAAAATCTTGCACCAGCGCTTGCAGAAGTCTGGGTTGGCTCTGCCTATGGTCGGTGTGTTATTTATACGGAATCCCCTTGGGATTTTCTGCTCACGGTAGTAGTCAGATAGTGAAATACCGTGTAGGAGCAGCTCGACCTCCTTCTTCTTTAACCGCAAAAGTTCATTGTATGCTTCCTTAGCACCGAGGCTCCCAAAAGTATCTGTGAATGTTTCTTTGAACAATATATTCTGTATCTCCTCCGGAGTGAAGTTTTCCTTTGTATCTGTCTGTACTGAGCCTTGACTGCCGTTATCCATATCCACAATGTAGGCAGAAGTAATTCACATCAGTATAACAATCTTGCGGTGCAGGATACCAATCTGTGGTATATATGGGTCCTGTGGGTATCAGCACTCGATACTCGTATGAGTTTGAGGTGCAGGATCAAGTTAATGATATAAGTAATGCAAGGATCAGCACACTCATTTGTAGAAAAGCAAAGTGTATTTTATTTCAACACAGCATTGTGTCCAACGTTTCGGTTCCTCCTGGGAACCTTTATCAAGGATGCAGTGCCTTACAGTGCAATATACACATATATACACACATATATATATATATATATATATATGTGTATATATGTATGTGTATATGTATGTATATGTATGTATATGTATATGTGTGTATATATATATATATATATATATATATATATATGTGTATATATATATATATATATGTATGTGTATATATATGACTTTGACAAAGGCCAAAACGTTTGTTTTCTTCAGTAAAGCATTTATATTATTGTAAGTCCTGAGAGTGCTGTATCTACTTTGGAGGATTATATATATATATATATATATATATATATATATATATATATATATATATATATATATAATAATTAATGCATGCAAGCATTTCTGTTTATTTTATATTTATTTCTATTTTTTTTTTGTTGAAGTGCTTCATATGACACATCAGCAGCTGTTTCCAAACGCAAGCTTCCCGAAGAAGGGGAGGCAGATGAAGAGGTGGTTCAGGAATATAAGGTAAAGGAGGCTATTTTTTACTTGGCCACTGGGATAGCAATGTAATCAACATTTTACCAATTCAAGAAGATATTTTTGGATAACACACACACCCTTTTATTATAGCACTCTTCTCTTTTTGACTTTCTAAAGTATTCCTAAGCATACAAACATGTAGAATGGTCAGCTTGAGCAGAGTAGCCTGTACATATGCTGATTGGTGCCCCCTTGTTGGAAAAAAACATTTTGCTGGCGGAACAAATTTGTCTCTGTACTGGAAAACAGTCTACCTGTCTAGCCACTATCAGGTGTTATTCAAGGGAATTTAAACAGATCTAAACAACTTTTTGTCAGGGGTCCTATCGGCTCCCAGCAGGAGTAGTCAGGACCAAGGAGGAAGCCCAGGGGTCAAAGTCCAAGTTTGTGGTACAAATAAGGATCAGGCGAAAACGTAGTCCAAAAGGTAGGCAGAATAGAAGCAAAGTCAAAGTTCAGGCATGGTCAAAAGTCCAGTAATCAGTATAGCTTGAATTATGAAGCACCCAGGAATGCACCAAACAATTCCTATGATCAGTCATTAAACCGGCGTCCTTTTATTATGAATTTGGCGCCAGCTTGCATGACATCATCGCGCCGGACGCCGGCATGCCATCGCTACCCACGTGGTAGCTATGGGCGCAACCATCTTGACTTCGGTGCTGAAGAGGACGGTCACGCCATGACACTTTTCTACTGTCATGTGTATTGGATTTATAAAATGACTACAGGTATGAGATCCCTTATCTGGAATCCCATTATCCTGAAAGCTTATTCACTGTTCAGATAAGCTTAGGTCCCAATCATTAAGAATAATAGATCCCATACCTGTAGAAGTTTTCCTTGGCTGAACTTATGGAGGGAGTGGAATCCCTCTGGGTAGAGATTTTGTAAAAGGTTACAAAAAGAATTATCATTGGTATATGCTATAAACCACCTCGTATAAGTGACGAGTATGAAACCCTGCTACTCTTGCAACTGGGTCCAGTTGTTACTATGGGTAACTTCAATTATCCAGACATTGACTGGGGTAATGGGGTTGCCAAGACAGAAAAAGCTAGTAGGTTTGTAAATATGCTGAATGACAACTTTTTATTCCAGCTCGTTCAAGAACCTACTAGGAATAACTCTCTTTTGGACCTTGTAATAACTAATTATACTGAACTTATCTCTAGCATTTGCATGGGTGAGCATTTAGGGAATAGTGATCATAACATGGTCGGTCTCCTTTGAGATTCTGTTGCAGAAGCAATTCTACAAGGGAGTGACTAAAACACTAAATTTCAGATGTGCAAACTTTACAGTATAAGGCCATCTCTGCAACATATTAAGTGGGAAATGCTTTTCACAGGGTTAAACACAGAACAAAAATGAGAAGTCTTTAAAATGCTGCTTGATAAATATACATGTCAGTATATTCCCCTTGTAAGCAAGGAACGTCGTTGCAAAGCAAAACCTGTTTGGTTCAATAGAAGTTTGGTGTTGAGGTGGGTAAGAAAAGACATGCTTTTAAGGCTTTCAAGTTAGCTGGGACAGCCAAATCATTTATAAGGTACAAGGAGGCCAATACATCATGCAAAAAAGCTATAAGGCAAGCTAAAATTGGTATTGAAAAAGATATGGCAACAAGCAGTAAAAAGAATCCAAAATTATTTTTTAAATATGTTAACAGTAAAAAATGAAGCAGGAACGGATGGGACCTTTGATATCAGAGCGGGGTCAGCTGGTTGATGGGGGAGAAAAAAAAAAAAAAAAAGCTCAAATTCTGAACACACATTTTTCGTCTGTCTACACAAAAGAGGAACCAGTTAATGAAGGTTTCCTTGATAGTCCCAATTCTGGTAGTACAATCAATGATGCATGGTTCACACATGAGGAAATTCAAGAGACTAGAACATGTTAAGATAAACAAAGGTCCGGGGCCAGATGTTATTCATCCCAGGGTACTTAGCGAACTTAGCTCTGTGATTGATAACCTCTTTACTTAAAGGATAAGTAAACCTTAAAGGGATACTGTCGTGGAAAAAAATGTTTTTTACAAAATGTATCAGTTAATAGTGCTACTACAGCAGAATCCTGCATTGAAATCCGTTTTTCAAAACAAGAAATGGATTTTTTTATATCTAATTTTAAAATTTGCTATGGGGCTAGACATTTTGACATTTCCCAGCTGCCCTCAGGTCATGTGACTTGTGCTCTGATAAACTTCAGTCACAGTTTACTGCTGCATTGCAAGTTGGAGTGATGTCATTACCCCTCCCTCCTACAAGCTTTTCATGTTGCATTATTTGTTTCTAAAGTTAATGTTGTTACTTTTACAGAGATGTACAACAGATTAGAGATAATATCGGACTGTATGATCCATCAGTGGTTTGTTTTTAAATGTGTTGACACAGGATTTTTTTAAAAATGTTTTTTTAAAAAATGTTTTTAACCTATACCAAAAGCTGTACACTACATGGAATTTTGGACTGCTTATTTATAGAGTAATTTTAGCAGTTTTATATCGCACTATTGCTGCTATTCAGCCTTACAAGGGGTTAACATTGCACATGATGTCACAGACACTATCACATGAGGGGGGTGTGTTATCTATTTAATGGACACGTTTATATGTATTTGTACCTTGAAAAAGGTCCCAATAGGGACCGAAACGTCGGTTATACATATGATTTAAATATAATCTTTTCATATTCAAAGTCCCTTGGTGCTGGTTTTTCTTGAATGGAGTATATATATATATCCTTGAGAAAGGTCCCCAGGAGGGACCGAAACGTCGGATTGTAATGCGATAAATAAAAGTTGTTATACTTTGAAAATGAGAGTGCGGATCCTTCATCATTTATACTACAAATATTGATCAAGCACCTCCAGTCAACTACTGTCAGAGGTGCGGGCACTCCAAGAAAATATATATATATATATATATATATATATATATATATATATATATATATATATATATATATATATATATATATATAGATATAGATATAGATATAGATATAGATATAGATATAGATATAGATATAGATATAGATATAGATAGATATATATATAGATAGATAGAGATATATATACACACACACACACAATTCATTTTGGGCACTGGAAAAAATATTTTATATAGATAGTTTATTTAAATTTGTTTACACAAAAATGAAACACAGGAGAAACAGAGGAGTACACTCCCAAGACTGATGACAGGGAATAGAAAAAAGGATAAAATAAGGACATACTTGAAAACCAGGAAAACTTAGGAGGATGTCCAGAAAGGGTGAAAATAGCTCAGGAGAAAGGAGACAGTAAGTAGCTAATGAAAAAAGAAGTATTGCAGGCAGGAAAGGAGCAAGGTCTGTGTGAGGTGGATAGCAGAGGGAACTCACAGCTCCTTTACCACCAGTAAAACAAACTAGGAAGGCAACAAGGAGAGAAAGCTCCCCCCTCCAAAGGAAAGCAGAGAACAAACTTACAGAATGGCAGGAGCTTTGATAGTGTCTGTGGGAGGAGGGGCTGCTAGTGCAGCTGTAGAGCAGGACGTAGGAAAGTGAAAGTAATTGCTTCCCTGCAAACCATGTGACCTCTCTCCTCCAAACATCACACACGGGCAGAGAGGGGAGGGGGAGTGTACAGCTAGATTCTCATCTCGTGGTGCGACGTGGCTTTTCATTACAGAGTGGCTGCCTCCAAGCACACAGATAATGCTGTGCCTGCTGTTAGAGCAGCACAGGATGAATGTGTAATGAGCAAAAATAGAAGCCCCCATGACAAAATACAAACTAAAATAACTTATGCATGGATTTGTGGATTAACATTTTATTTGCCAGTGTTTATGGATGCATGTTTTTTATAAATATGCAAAAAAAAAGTTTAAAATGACAACAGATTCCCTTTAATAATAAGTAAATGTACAATTTACAAGAGGGCTATTACATAGTTAAATTGGGTTGAAAAAAGACAAAGTCCATCAAGTTCAACCCCTCCAAATGAAAACCCAGCATCCATACATACACCCCTCTCTACTTTTAATTAAATTCTATATACCCATACTAACTATAGAGCTTAGTATCACAATAGCCTTTGATATTATGTCTGTCCAAAAAATCACCCAAGCCATTCTTAAAGGCATTAACTGAATCAGCCATCACAACATCACCCGGCAGTGCATTCCACAACCTCACTGACCTGACTGTGAAGAACCCCCTACGTTGCTTCAAATGAAAGTTCTTTTCTTCTAGTCTAAAAGGGTGGCCTCTGGTACGGTGATCCACTTTATGGGTAAAAAGGTCCCCTGCCATTTGTCTATAATGTCCTTTAATGTACTTGTAAAGTGTAATCATGTCCCAAGCGCCTTTTTTCCAGAGAAAACAACCCCAACCTTGATAGTCTACCCTCATAATTTGTCTTCCATCCCTCTAACCAATTTAGTTGCACGTCTCTGCACTCTCTCCAGCTCATTTATATCCTTCTTAAGAACTGGAGTCCAAAACTGCACTGCATACTCCAGATGAGGCCTTATCAGGGACCTATAAAGAGGCATAATTATGTTTTCATCCCTTGAGTTAATGCCCTTTTTTATGCAAGACAGAACTTTATTTGCTTTAGTAGCCACAGAATGACACTGCCCAGAATTAGACAACGTGTTATCTACAAAGACCCCTAGATCCTTCTCATTTAAGGAAACTCCCAACACACTGCCATTTAGTGTATAACTTGCATTTATATTATTTTTGCCAAAGTGCATAACCTTGCATTTATCAACATTGAACCTCATTTTCCAGTTTTCTGCCCAGTTTTCCAGTTTAGACAAATCACTCTGCAAAGTGGCAGCATCCTGCATGGAACCTATAGTTCTGCACAATTTAGTATCATCTGCAAAAATAGAAACAGTACTTTCAATGCCCACCTCCAGGTCATTAATAAACAAGTTGAAAAGCAAGGGACCTAGTACAGAGCCCTGCGGTACTCCACTAACAACACTGGTCCAATTAGAAAATGTTCCATTTACCACCACTCTTTGTAGTCTATCTTTTAGCCAGTTCTCTATCCAGGTACAAATACTATGTTCCAGGCCAACATTCCTTAATTTAACCAGTAACCTTTTGTGTGGCACTGTATCAAATGCTTTAGCAAAATCTAAGTAAATCACATCCACTGCCATCCCAGAATCGAGGTGTCTACTTACATTCTCATAAAAAGAAATTAAGTTAGTCTGGCAAGATCTATTACGCATAAAACCATGCTGGCACAAACTCATAGTATTATGATTTGCTATGAAGTCCAGTATCTTATCCTTTATTAACACTTCGAAAAGCTTTCCTACCACTGACGTCAGACTAACTGGCCTATAGTTTTGAGGCTGAGAACGGGATCCTTTTTTGAATAGAGGCACCACATTAGCAATTCGCCAGTCTCTCGGCACTATGCCAGATCTCAATGAATCCTGAAAAATTAAGTAAAGAGGTTTGGCAATCACAGAGCTAAGCTTGCTAATTACCCTGGGATGAATACCATCTGGCCCTGGACCTTTGTTAATCTTAACATGTTCTAGTCTCTTTTGAATTTCATCATGTGTGAACCATGCATCATTAGTTGTATTACTAGAATTGGGACTGTTAAGAAGGAAACCTTCACTTACTTATTCCTCATTTGTGTAGACAGATGAAAAATATGAATTCAGAATCTGCGCTTTTAATTTGTTTTCATCAACCAGCTGACCCCCCTCTGATAGTAAGGGACCCACCCCTTCCTGCTTCATTTTTTTACTATTAACATATTTAAAAAATAATTTTGGATTTTTTTTACTGCTTGCTGCAATATCCTTTTCTATAGCAATTTTAGCTTAACTTATAGCTTCTTTGCATGATTTATTGGCCTCCTTGTACCTTATAAATGATTCGGCTGTACCAGCTAACTTGAAAGTTTTGAAAGCAGTTTTGCAATGTATGTTCATTATTTATTTTCTTTTAACTCCAAGATATTAAGGTATACATGTACTGTTAATATGAATGAATTTAGTTATAACAGCACAACCTGCTGGTCATTTTCCCACCAGTCTGACCACCAAGTAGTCAAGGAAGTTGTCAGGAGAAAGAATGCGGCTGCTCTGATGTTCTTAAAAAAAAAAAAACCTTTCTCAAATCTTTCCTAAGCAGAAAGAACATATATATATATATATATATATATATATATATATATATATATATATATACATATTTACATATATATATATATATATATATATATATATATATATATATATATATACAGTATAGAAGGCTTTGGCACACACTTCAGGAGTTAGAGACCTGGGTGCAATCCAGAAATAGCATATCCGCGACAAAAAAGCTGAAGCACACCAGGATTTTCTTCAAGAAATATAAAAGTATTTATTCCATCAACGTTTCGGCCCTCGAGTGGAGCCTTTATCAAGATAGAAATTACACCAAAGTGAAAACAATTTAAAGACTCACCCAGCTCACTCCCACCTCCCAGTGACGCCCCCCTTCAGGTGTGAGGGATAATTAGAAAATTCATTAATGTGACTGGTTCTCCCAACAGGTACATTCTGTAGAAGTAAATACACATAAAACACAGAATGTGAAATACAGTGTATAACGTGCTATAAATTAGTAATAAATATTAAACATCAAAAAAGATTTTTTTTATGTAAAAACACTTAAAAATCCGCAAAAAGGATTACCAGTATCAAAACCTAAAAACAAACTGTTTGCAGAGATCGCTAGATCCTATTTGGCAATCATCTTACTGAATCTACCACTTTTATCTTTTATCCAAATAAAGGAGAAAAAGAGCAATATTCATTGAGGCCGCGAGGGGCTACGGTGTCCAAAGTTTTAATCCAATAAACCTCTTTTTGCAAAAGTAACCGGTCCCAGTCTCCCCCCCCCCTATTGGGTTCAGGTACCAAATCAATACCCATAAATCTCAAAGTGGGTAACCCATGTCCCTTTGCTAAAAAATGTTTGGGTAGTGGTAAATCCGATTTTCCTGATTCAAGGGCCCGTTTGATTGAGGATCTGTGATTGCCCATTCTCTCCCGTAGATTATTTTGAGTTTTCCCAACATATGTTAACCCACACGGACAAGTTATAATATAGATGACATGTGTTGTCGTGCAGGTAATACGATGTTTGATGGGTATTTCTTTACCAGAATGGGGGTGTCTAAAAGAATTACCTGTCGTCATCTGTCTACAAGTAATACACCCCGCACATTTAAAACACCCTTTCTTAAGTTTACTTGAAATGGTACTGCATGTATCGTAACCTGAACAGGATCTGTTTTCATCAGTAAACTTCTCAGATTAGGACCCCTTTTGAATCCCCATAGTGGTTTTTCCTTCACTTTGTGGGCCAAACTTTTATCACTTAATATGATGGGCCAGTGATTGTCTACAATATTTCTAATTGCTGGGGAACCTGTAGTATAAGTAGATGTTACAATAAAACGATTTCCTTCATTAGGTGTCTTCTTACCCTGACTCGCCCTCTCTTGTGCTATATGTGCTCGTGCCTTAATCAAGGCAGCCGATAAAATATTCTGGTCATAACCCCTTTGTATAAACCGGTCAAAGGTTTCTTGTAATTGTATCTCACAAATATCTTGTTCTGAATTGTTCCGCATAGTGCGTAGAAACTGAGAGAAGGGAACTGCATTTTTGGAACTTGGGGGATGAAAACTTGTGGCGTACAATAAAGTGTTCCTATCTGTGGGTTTACGATATAATTTGTAACCCAAGCTATTATCCCTTCTAAAAATTTCCACATCTAAAAATTGAATTTGTTGCGGATGTATTGTAGCAGTGAACCTAACTGGACTATCCAACCTGTTAAGGCCATCAACCATCGCATTCAATGCTGGTTCGCTACCTCTCCATACGATTAAAATATCGTCAATGTAACGTAAATACAGTAACAGGGAATCACCATATAGAGGTACAATATTCTGCTGTTCGTACATGGCCATATAACAGTTGGCATAGGCCGGAGCCATCGAGGCACCCATCGATGTGCCTGTCTTTTGAAGAAAAAAATGTTTTTCAAACCGAAAATAATTGCATTTCAATGTTAACTCCAATAATTGACAAATAAATTCAATTGGAGGACCAGCGTACACAGCAGAATTTTGTAATGCCCACCTAACTGATTCAATACCTTCAGAAGGAGGGATAATGGTATATAAACTGCTTACATCGAGGGAAGCTAATAGTATGGGTTCATTAGGTAATTTTAAATTTGACACGATTTCCAAAAGTTGTTGAGTATCTTTTAAATAGTAGGGGAGAGCTTGTACAGTGCTTTGTAGACAGTCATCTAAAAATAGGCCAATGGGATGTAATAAACTCCCACGTGAGGACACTATAGGCCTACCGGGAGGATTTTTCACATCTTTATGTACCTTAGGAAGACCATAAAGTACTGGACAAATAGGGTGTTCCTGGGTAAGGAAAATTCTTTCTCCCTCAGTGATCCACTTTTGAGTTAAGGCATGTTTTAACACTAGTTCTATATCATCCTTGAATTTAAATACAGGATTAAAAGTTAACCTTTGATAGACTGCAACATTATTAAGCTGATTAAATACCTCATCACGATAGTCTTTATAATTCATTATGACGATACCCCCTCCTTTGTCTGCTGGTCGTATTACAATAGATTTATCGTTATTCAAAGACTTAAGGGCTCCTCTTTCATCAGCAGACAAATTAGGGTGTACCTTAAATGAAGATTCAGACAAGTTAGAAATTTCGTGAGAAACAGTCTGCAAAAACACCTTAATATTAGTATTACTAGAAATAGGATCAAAGTCACTTTTCATCTTCCATTTCAATTGAGTGTCGTCTTGTTTTCTGTCCCCATAATGTTCTAGCAAACGTAGCTTTCTGCCCATCTTGTAACAATCCACTTCACAATTAAATTTATTAAATTGGTACTGTAGGGATAAAAGATGTACCTTTGCAAAGTAGTGATGATTCAGCTTGTGTCAGCGTGTGTTGTGACAAGTTATATATTGGAGTCAATGAGGGTATCTGGGAGGACGTCCTCCTCTGCTTCTTCCCCCTCCGGATGCGCCTCGACCTGCTCTGCCTGCGCTCCTGGTACTCACTGGGGAAAATTCCTCTCTCGGTCCTCGGTCTGTGGGTAGGGTGTCCAGCTGAAAATGGATCGCTTTCTGGCTAGAAGAGGATGCGGCTGTGGCAGCGTGCTGTGTTAAAGGAACGTTGCGTCCTGATGACATCATATCGTCTTCGCCGGCTGATTCGCCAGAGCTGTCCACTGTACTAAAAGTACGGATACGCTGTTTTTTAACACAGCACGCTGCCACAGCCACATCCTCTTCTAGAAAGCAGAAAGCTACGTTTGCTAGAACATTATGGGGACAGAAAACAAGACGACACTCAATTGAAATGGAAGATGAAAAGTGACTTTGATCCTATTTCTAGTAATACTAATATATTAAGGTGTTTTTGCAGACTGTTTCTCACGAAATTTCTAACTTGTCTGAATCTTCATTTAAGGTACACCCTAATTTGTCTGCTGATGAAAGAGGAGCCCTTAAGTCTTTGAATAACGATAAATCTATTGTAATACGACCAGCAGACAAAGGAGGGGGTATCGTCATAATGAATTATAAAGACTATCGTGATGAGGTATTTAATCATCTTAATAATGTTGCAGTCTATCAAAGGTTAACTTTTCATCCTGTATTTAAATTCAAGGATGATATAGAACTAGTGTTAAAACATGCCTTAACTCAAAAGTGGATCACTGAGGGAGAAAGAATTTTCCTTACCCAGGAACACCCTATTTGTCCAGTACTTTATTGTCTTCCTAAGGTACATAAAGATGTGAAAAATCCTCCCGGTAGGCCTATAGTGTCCTCACGTGGGAGTTTATTACATCCCATTGGCCTATTTTTAGATGACTGTCTACAAAGCACTGTACAAGCTCTCCCCTACTATTTAAAAGATACTCAACAACTTTTGGAAATCGTGTCAAATTTAAAATTACCTAATGAACCCATACTATTAGCTTCCCTCGATGTAAGCAGTTTATATACTATTATCCCTCATTCTGAAGGTATTGAATCAGTTAGGTGGGCATTACAAAATTCTGCTGTGTACGCTGGTCCTCCAATTGAATTTATTTGTCAATTATTGGAGTTAACATTGAAATGCAATTATTTTCGGTTTGAAAAACATTTTTTTTCTTCAAAAGACAGGCACATCGATGGGTGCCTCGATGGCTTCGGCCTATGCCAACTGTTATATGGCCATGTACGAACAGCAGAATATTGTACCTCTATATGGTGATTCCCTGTTACTGTATTTACGTTACATTGACGATATTTTAATCGTATGGAGAGGTAGCGAACCAGCATTGAATGCGATGGTTGATGGCCTTAACAGGTTGGATAGTCCAGTTAGGTTCACTGCTACAATACATCCGCAACAAATTCAATTTTTAGATGTGGAAATTTTTAGAAGGGATAATAGCTTGGGTTACAAATTATATCGTAAACCCACAGATAGGAACACTTTATTGTACGCCACAAGTTTTCATCCCCCAAGTTCCAAAAATGCAGTTCCCTTCTCTCAGTTTCTACGCACTATGCGGAACAATTCGGAACAAGATATTTGTGAGATACAATTACAAGAAACCTTTGACCGGTTTATACAAAGGGGTTATGACCAGAATATTTTATCGGCTGCCTTGATTAAGGCACGAGCACATATAGCACAAGAGAGGGCGAGTCAGGGTAAGAAGACACCTAATGAAGGAAATCGTTTTATTGTAACATCTACTTATACTACAGGTTCCCCAGCAATTAGAAATATTGTAGACAATCACTGGCCCATCATATTAAGTGATAAAAGTTTGGCCCACAAAGTGAAGGAAAAACCACTATGGGGATTCAAAAGGGGTCCTAATCTGAGAAGTTTACTGATGAAAACAGATCCTGTTCAAGGTTACGATACATGCAGTACCATTTCAAGTAAACTTAAGAAAGGGTGTTTTAAATGTGCGGGGTGTATTACTTGTAGACAGATGACGACAGGTAATTCTTTTAGACACCCCCATTCTGGTAAAGAAATACCCATCAAACATTGTATTACCTGCACGACAACACATGTCATCTATATTATAACTTGTCCGTGTGGGTTAACATATGTTGGGAAAACTCAAAATAATCTACGGGAGAGAATGGGCAATCACAGATCCTCAATCAAACGGGCCCTTGAATCAGGAAAATCGGATTTACCACTACCCAAACATTTTTTAGCAAAGGGACATGGGTTACCCACTTTGAGATTTATGGGTATTGATTTGGTACCTGAACCCAATAGGGGGGGAGACTGGGACCGGTTACTTTTGCAAAAAGAGGTTTATTGGATTAAAACTTTGGACACCGTAGCCCCTAGCGGCCTCAATGAATATTGCTCTTTTTCTCCTTTTTTGGATAAAAGATAAAAGTGGTAGATTCAGTAAGATGATTGTTTGCAGAGATCGCTAGATCCTATTTGGCAGTTTGTTTTTAGGTTTTGATACTGGTAATCCTTTTTGCGGATTTTTAAGTGTTTTTACATAAAAAAATCTTTTTTGATGTTTAATATTTATTACTAATTTATAGCACGTTATACACTGTATTTCACATTCTGTGTTTTATGTGTATTTGCTTCTACAGAATGTACCTGTTGGGAGAACCAGTCACATTAATGAATTTTCTAATTATCCCTCACACCTGAAGGGGGGCGTCACTGGGAGGTGGGAGTGAGCTGGGTGAGTCTTTAAATTGTTTTCACTTTGGTGTAATTTCCATATTGATAAAGGCTCCACTCGAGGGCCGAAACGTTGATGGAATAAATACTTTTATATTTCTTGAAGAAAATCCTGGTGTGCTTCAGCTTTTTTGTCGAATATATATATATATATATATATATATATATATATATATATATATATATATATATATATATATATATATATATATATATATATATATATATATATATATATATATATATGTATATATGTGTATGTGTATATGTATATGTATATATATGTATATATGTGTATATATATATATATATGTATATATATGTATATGTATATGTATATATATGTATATGTATATATATGTATATATATGTATATGTATATATATGTATATGTATATATATGTATATGTATATATATGTATATATATATATATATATATATATATATATATATATATATATATATATATATATATAAAAAAATCTTGTGACCAGCACTCCCTTTTTTTTAAAAGTTCAATTCTTTTATTGTCATTTTGTAATGTCCGACGTTTCGGTCCTCATTGGGACCTTTTTTTTTTTTTTTCATCCTTGAAAAAGGTCCCAATGAGGACCGAAACGTCGGACATTACAAAATGACAATAAAAGAATTGAACTTTTAAAAAAAAGGGAGTGCTGGTCACAAGATTTTTTGATACATAAATAATTGCCGTGCACCCCGCCATCAAGCATCGCTTTGGAGTGCGGATACTCACTGAAGAAGTATATATATATATATATATATATATATATATATATATATATATATATATATATATATATATATATATATATATATATATATATATATATATATATATATATTTATTTATTTATTTATTTTTGAAACGTAAGTGGGGGCAGTGATCACAGGACTATCTTATTTCAGTCCTTCTGAAGTGGTGTCAGTGAGAGCTTATCTTGATTCCTGCCTATTGTTCAATTGACAGGCTCAGCAGACAAGGCTCTATTTACATTACAGCAGCTTGTAGGAGGGAGAGGTAATGACATCACTCCAACTTGCAGTGCAGCAGTAAAGTGTGACTGAAGTTTATCAGAGCACAAGTCACATGACCTGAGGGCAGCTGGGAAATGTCAAAATGTCTAGCCCCATAGCAAATTTTAGCAAAAGATATAAAAAAATCCATTTCTTGTTTTGAAAAACAGATTTCAATGCAGGATTCTGCTGTAGTAGCACTATTAACTGATACATTTTGTAAAAAACATTTTTTTCCACGACAGTATCACTTTAAATGAGAATGATCTCGGGTTTTTGTAGATAACAACTTGTCTAATTCTGGGCAGTATCATTCTATGGCTACTAAAGCAAATAAAGTTCTGTCTTGCATAAAAAAAGGGCATTAACTCAAGGGATGAAAACATAATTATGCCTCTTTATAAGGCCTCATCCGGCTTATGCAGTGCAGTTTTGGACTCCTGCCCTTAAAGGGGTTGTTCACCTTCAATGTACAAATCTTATGAAACCACTAACAATGCTCTCAATGTGTTAGAAAAACCATTTTCCATAACAAAAAGTAAAAATGCCATTGTAAAAGCTAATTTTTATACCTATTAACTCAGTCCTTCTCCTGTCTCTCTGACCAGTTTTCTGAAGTGATGGGAGTGGCCTATTTTGAACCTGACACACCAAGAACTTCCTATATGATGACATCATCATGCCCAGGCTTTGCCCTTACTTGTTTCCTATTGGATGTTGATACTGCCCTCCTCCTAGTAATTTATTGGGTGCTTGTGAACTGTAACCAGTCACATAATTCGAATGGTCATTGGTTGTTTACTCAATTTTAATGGCAGAGGTTAACAGATGCAGCATATAAACAAACCTGCCTTGCAACAAACAATCACACAGCCATGCAGACAAATACTGCAGAAAAGGAAGGAGCAACATTGTTCTCCCAATTCTGGCACTCTCCTTCTGCCTAGACTAAAACTGAATGGAGTGCCAAAGGGGTGCAACCTTTTCTGGGAATAAATACTGGCTTTTCTATATTTTTATCTTTTAATACCTTTGGCATTAAGCATAATGACGGTTATATATAAAATTGCAACAAAACCAGCACTGACTTGCTTAGAAACGTATGTAACTTACACATCTAGCAGGGACAGTAGGGTTGCCGCCTCACCCTTTTAAAACCAAACACATATGAAATCCACAGCCTGCATGGCTAATTATCAACTCATTTAGATGCTGCAGACTGAACTGATTTCTGTGCAGCCATGTATCATGCATCTAAATGAATTGCTAATTAGCCATGCAGGCTGTGGATTTCATATGTGTTTGGTTTTAAAAGGGTGAGGTGGCAGCCCTAAGTGAAAGGCAGAGCAGTGTTGAGGGCAGGTAGTTTTTTTGAACATTTTGTGCGCTCTCCGGGGGGGGTGGTAATTTACCTAGGAAAACGATACCTTTTTTAAGTGTTTAAGTGTTCCACTCCTGGAACAAGATTTAGAGCTCTAAATACCAAAAAATTAAATTAAGTTATATTTTTCATGATATAGGGATCTATACCAGAAAAATATTTTACTTTATGCACAAAAATTCAACTCATTTGGAAAGCCTTAAGCTCATACAAATAGTCCCGGAAGTCACGTTAGCTGCTGAATAATGATTTTTTATGAGGTAAATACACAAAATAATACATGGACCCCCCACAATAATATATTTCTGGAAAGTACAAGTGTCATCTCTCATAGTATCCATTATAATCCAATAATTCAAATTTTTTAAAATTATTTATTTTTTCTCTGTAATAATAAAACAGTCGCTTGCACTTGATCCCAACTAAGATATAATTAATCCTTATTGGAAGCAAAACCAGCCTATTGGGTATATTTAATGTTTACATGATTTTCTAGTAGACTAAAGGTATGAAGATCCAAATTATGGAAAGATCCATTATCTGTAAAACTCCAGGTCCCTAGCACCTCGATCCCCCCCCCCATCTGCACAGTTGAAGTCTCTGCAGCACACAGCCCACACACCCCCTCTCACAAACTTGTAACAGTTTCTCTTCAGTACCTGAATGCTGCTCAAATTCCCCAGCACAGGAAGCAGTGGCAGATTGACAGCAGACATAGCCAATAGGAGTTAAGTTAGCTGCCAGTACAATGTGTGATGTCATATAAGGAAGAGGAAGTGAACACTGTAGTGTTTTTGGGGGTCAGTGACCCCCTCCCAGCACAGGATCTGTGTGGCACTGAAGGATTAGTACAGGGGCACTTCTGAGGTGAATATCTCTTGAACTGTACTTTTTCTGTTAACTATTTCTATGGAAAAGTTTGTTCTATTCATGTGAACTGTTAGGTTTGTCAATTTGTTACAAAGGTGAACAACCCCTTTAAGAGGGATATAAATGAGTTGGAGAGAGTGCAGAGACTTGCTACTAAACTGGTTAGAGGGGTGGAAGACTTAAATTATGAGGGTAGACTGTCAAGGTTGGGGCTGTTTTCTCTTGAAAAAAGGTGCTTGCAAGGGGACATGATTTCACTTTACAAGTACATAAGATGACATTATAGACAAATAGCAGGGGACCTTTTTACCCATAAAGATGATCACCGTACCAGAGGCCACCCTTCAGACTAGAAGAAAAGAGCTTTCATTTGAAGCAACATAGGTGGTTCTTTACAGTGAGGACAGTGAGGTTGTGGAATCCACTGCCTGGTGATGTTGTGATGGCTGATTCTGTTAATGCCTTTAAGAGTGGCTTGGATGACTTCTTGGACAGACATAATATCAAAGGCTATTGTGATACTAAGCTCTATAGTTAGTATAGGTATGGGTATATATAGTTTATGTGAAAGTAGGGAGGGGTGTGTGTATGGATGCTGGGTTTTCATTTGGAGGGCTTGAACTTGATGGACTTTGTCTTTTTTCAACCCAATTTAACTATGTAACTTCATTGGGCTAGGATGACTAACAGTGAAACTTTCTTTAGCAGAACAACTCACTCTGCTGCTCTATTATTTTACATTGCTTCATGTTGATTCTTTTTATATTCTGTAACTGCAAAGGCAACTATTGCTTATCTTTGGGAATTACTGCACCCACTCATGGTATAAATAGTTGATTTTTTAATCAACCACATTTGTATAAAAAAAAAAAAAAAAAAAGGCGGCCATAATGGTGATTTACATTAAAAGGGAACTATCATGAAATTCATAATGATTAAAAAGCATCCTTGGGTAAAGTAATAATGTCTCTAAATGCATTTCGTTAATTTTTTTTACCGTTTTTGATATATTTCCATTCTTTCTCTCTTACACTGCACTAAGCTTCCCCTCTCCTTGAGAATCTGCGTCAGAGTCATATGTAAATGAGTGACAGGTACAGCTCCTGTCTTATTGCCTAGTCTGCTTGTCACTCAAAGACAAGGTTGTTAGGCTGCCCCTATTTTTTTTTAATTCAAATATTGAGCCTGACGCCACCACATGGTAAATATGTTATTTGGAAAAAGCTTTAAAAGTCTCTTGAAAACTACAGGGAAAAGGGGAGAAGAGAGCTGGTGGGATGGGACAGACTGCCGCTACTGGTGTGACATGCATCCAGTACCTGGGTCATATAGGAACAATATTTGTGGGGCTGACAGCGAGCAAAGTCTCTGACACAAGCTGCGGAACACAGCTAGTTAACCTTTCTAGTGAGTCTCGGGTATAAATGAGAGCGCCCAGCTCTGCCAGCATGGGCAGCGGACTGTCTTCAATGGGAGCTCTGTGCGCTTTTCCCCAGGAGATTTCCTACACCTCAGGCTAATGCCCCTGTTTGCCTGGCCTAGCCCATGGGTCTAAGCCCCGCTGCTGGTGTCTGGTTGCCATGACAACAACCGAGCACATTTCAGGGAGTTTCTGGCGGACATGTGGTGAAATTCGGGCCGCTGTCAGTTTAGAGCCAAGAAGATGGCTCAAGCATGGACCGGTAGTAGCTCTGGGAGGGACGGGCCGCGGGGAGATGCGCGATCAGTGTTCGGGACCTTATTGTGCCTCAATCCCACCAGAATTTATTTTTCTATATCGTATATATTGTGATGCCGCAGTTCCCTGTCCTTATATAAGTGTGCCTTACACCTGTCAGAAGTGTACCTGCGTCACTGCGTGGCCCAATCCCGTGTCAGTGTGATCCCACTGCCCCTCCATGTATCACTTCACTACCTCCTGTATAAGTTCATCACGACGATGCCACACAACCCCAGTGTGTATTTTATTACTCCGTCTCCTATTTATATTTGTGTCCCCATGAGCTCTGCAGATTTCACATTAACATCAATTACCTGCACAGCCCACACAATACCGCACAACAATATATTACATGGGTTGGTGCCACAAAAAAGCCGGTTCCCTGTGCCACTGATAACTCTCCATATATTGACCCATATCGCCCATTAAAACAACCATAAGTCCCAGCCGCTGCATGGTTTTGCTCAGGACCCTCCTGTTTCTTGTTCATTGCCGGTCTTACCAACTGTGGGGCCCAAT
Source organism: Xenopus petersii (assembly GCA_038501925.1). Classification (NCBI taxonomy): domain Eukaryota; kingdom Metazoa; phylum Chordata; class Amphibia; order Anura; family Pipidae; genus Xenopus; species Xenopus petersii. The sequence continues at coordinate 100,178,618 of CM076672.1, forward strand.
TGGAACTATTTTAGAGGGGCCCCTTAGGCAGAGTTTTGTTGTCTGGCACAGGGTTACAGGGCTGGGTGGCAAATAGTGACTGCCTTTCCCTCTGTCCCATTACTGCTGCCCTTTTTTGTTTTTTTATGGTTATGTGTTATTTTGTGTATTTTTTGGCAACCACTGTAAAAATATTTAGCAGAATGAACATAGTTGGAATTCCATGTGTAATGCCCCAGAACTAAAAGCAGGATAAACATAGTGGCAATTCCATGTATCAGGTGGCACAGAAGCAATTTCATGGACAAATGCCACCAGAAGTTATAACAAGGTGGCACAGAGGCAATTGCATGCATAAATACACACAAAACTCATAGCAAGGTGGCAAAGTAGCAATTTAATGGACAAATACCCCCAGAACTCATAGCAAGGTGGCAAAGTAGCAATTCCATGGACAAATACCCCCAGAACTCCTAGCAAGGTGGCAAAGTAGCAATTTAATGTATAAATAACCCCAAAACTCATTATCTAAATTATGGTGGGGTAACAGTATGGGAAACTAAATTTCTGACAGGATGGCAAACTTATGGGCATAATATGATGGGCTTTTCATGATGGCTATATATTGGAACATGACATGATTTATAACTCCTAAGTATTGTCAACATGGCTACAGGGTTCACAGGATGACTGACTTACTAGGCTAATTTACTATGACTGACAAGCGGCTAATTTACAAATGATCACTGGATGGCTAACTTACTGTATGGGGCTGACAGCTTGTATAACTTTTAAAGGCTAGCAGGATTTCTTACTCCTAAGGGCCTGTAGGAAAGGCTAATTTATGGGGCTGACCGGATGGCTAAATCATAAAGGCTGACAGGAAGGATAACTCATATTTCTATATCTGATTTCTATCCTGGGCTGAGGAGGAATAACTGCATGGGAGAAGTGGAAGGTAGCTATGGCAGGGTGAGTCTGAGTGGAAAGTAGCTGTGGACGGCGTGAATATGAGAGTGGAAGGTAGGAGTTGCAGAGGTGAGTGTGAAAGTGGAGTGTGGGAGAGGCAGGTGTACATGTGAGGAGGGTAGGTGTAGCTGACAGTACCAATGCCAGTATGTGGAACTAGCAGTACCAATGCCAGTGAATGCCTGAGGTGCCTCTGTATGGAAGTCCTGGTACTAATGCCAGTGTGTGTGTGTAGGTGCCTGGGGTTGTGCTAGTGTATGGAAGTTCCAATCTCGCTGTATGTGTTGGGGCAGTACCAATGCCTAAGTGCCTAAGTATAGAAGTGTCAGTACCAATGGCAGTATGTGTGAAGGTGCAAGTGGCAATGCCAGTGTGTAGACAAGTTTGGGGAAAGAATACCAACAGGCGCAAAGCTGCTGCACAGGTGCGTTTATTCACACAACATGTTTCGAGCTATGACTATGAAGATTTTCATTCATCCAGGTCATAGTATATCTAGTATAGGTCAATCTAAAAACAACTGGACTTGCTGAGTAATCAATGAAGACGTTTCACTACTCATCCGAGCAGCTTCTTCAGTTCAACTGACTGGTGTGGGAAGTTCTCGGCATATATACTCTTCCACTAATCCATTTACAATGGCACATTGTAACTCTTCAAAGAGGTGACATCTGAAGAAACTCACAGAGGTGTTGATTCTGTGTAGTTGTGATAGGATTATCCAATGTGTCATGCAACTCCTAGATACTGGTGTTACTTGTGAGAGTTGCATGAATGGATGTGTGAAGTGTTCTGAATCCGCCGGGGTACAGAGTCCAGTGTAGCGAGGATTGCACAGATCTATACATCGGTGAGACAAAACAACTGCTCTCCAAGCGAATGGCTCAGCACAGGAGGGAGAACTCTACAGGGCAAAACTCAGCTGTCTTTCTACACTTAAAAGACAAGGGACACTCCTTTGAAGACAGCAAGGTCCAAATCTTGGATAAAGAAGACCGCTGGTTTGAACGAGGCGTGAAAGTGGCGATTCATGTCAAGGTGGAGAGACCATCTCTGAACAGAGGTGGGGGCCTTCGACACCACCTGTCTGCTACATACAATGCTGTTCTAACATCTGTACCCCGGCGGATTCAGAACACTTCACACATCCATTCATGCAACTCTCACAAGTAACACCAGTATCTAGGAGTTGCATGACACATTGGATAATCCTATCACAACTACACAGAATCAACACCTCTGTGAGTTTCTTCAGATGTCACCTCTTTGAAGAGTTACAATGTGCCATTGTAAATGGGTTAGTGGAAGAGTATATATGCCGAGAACTTCCCACACCAGTCAGTTGAACTGAAGAAGCTGCTCGGATGAGTAGTGAAACGTCTTCATTGATTACTCAGCAAGTCCAGTTGTTTTTAGATTGACCTATACTAGATATGTTTCGAGCTAGTAGCTCTTTTTCAAGTGTAACCCAACACAGAGTGAAACAATCATTAAATTAACAAAGTCTCCTCCCACCACCTTTATCATTGGCTCAGAGGCCATTGCTATCGGGGTTTGTAGCCTTGCCATCCCAACGACAATATTAACCCCTTGTGGAATGTCCATCAAACCATACAAAGTCCAATTCATAGATCCAAGCCGGTGTATTGTGATTCAATCAAAGTCTCTTGGGTTCCATGTGTTTTGTTGGCTAAAATAAAGTCAATAAATACAATAATTACACTTCACCCCTGCATTGCCCAAGATGGGCCTGCAAAAGCTACAAAAAAAACACTTTGTGTCAATTTTACTCAGGAGCAAAAATTGCTACATAACATTTGTTGCAACTTATTTCGTAATGCTTTTGACATAGTTACCTAGCTGCCGGCCTTATATGTAACGATTAATGTATCTTACCCACAGTAGGTTTCAATTTTTCAAAAGGCAGCACTATCTGTCAAAGAAAGAAGAAATAACATTAGCATTTAAGTCATAAAAAACACGCAACACTCCATTGATCATTAAGGCCTTGCGGTTCCATAGCACACAATTTTTTAATCCACATGGCCTCTTTCTGTAACAGGATTCTCTTTTTATCACCCCCTCTCTGTGGTTCCTGTACAACTTCTAGTACCTTTCAGTTGTGACATATTATGTCTAAACTCATTGAAGTGGCGAGAAACTGTGGTGTCTGTGTAAGTACTTAATTTAAAATTTTTGATGTCACACCTATGTTCCTTTATTCTAGCCTTTACTTCCCTCGCTGTTTGGCCCACATAAACTTTTCCACACGGACATTTTAGCATATAGACCACCCCTAGTGTGTTGCATGTGGCAGTGTTTTAGAAGAATGTTACCTTTATTGGGATGTTGTACAACTGCACCCTTTATGATTGATGAACAACAAACACAGCTAAGACAAGGGAAAGTACCTTGATTTGGTTTACCTTTAAAGATTTTTTTCCATTCTTTTAGGTGCACGTGGTTCGGTGGGGCACAGAATATCTCTTAACATATTCCCTTTTCTGTAGCTAAACATTGGAGTATGAGTGCATATCTTCCCCAAGGATTTATCTCCATTGAGTATGGGCCAAAATCTCTTTATGATTTTCTCAATTGGTTTACTCTGTTTAGCAAATTTGCTAACAAAAGGAATTTTCTTTGGTTTCCCTACTGCCTCTTTGTTCATATTATTAGTTACTAATGTATTTCTGGGGATCTCCCCTATTGTATTTGCAGTGTTAAGTAGTGATTTTCTATTGTAACCTTTTACTTGAAATCTATCAATGAGTAAAGATGCTGCTTCCCAGTATTTATCATTACTTGAGGCTATACGCCTGGCCCTTTGGAATTGTCCTTTTTGTATCCCTTTGATACACTGGGGATTATGAAAACCTTAAGTAAATTGTTTGTCAGTGGCTTTCCTGTACAGATCTGTTGTCAATTACTCATTTACCACTGACAGTTTAACATCAAGAAAATTTAAGGACTGGTCTGTGGTTTCTGTGGTGAATTTAACCGTAGGGTGTTTGCTATTAGCTTCAGACACCATTTCATGAAACAAGGAGACGTCACCTTTCCAAATAACCAATATATCATCCACAAATCTTAAGTATAGTAAAATGTTTTCACTATACTTCTGTTTAAGGAAAAACTTGGATTCTAGCATATGAACAAATACGTTAGGGTTAGTATATGAAGGTGCTACCACTGCACACATCGACGTCCCTTGTTTTTGCTGGTAAAAATCGCCTTCAAACCTAAAGTAATTCCTTTTTAGGACAACATTTAGGCAATCTAGTAGGAAATAAATCAGATTATTGGGCAATGCAGTTTCCAAGAGGGCCTCCTCTATGCAATCTATCCCTTCGTCCTGTGGTATTGCGGTGTAGAGGCTTACAATATCAATACTACACAAGTACAATCTACATCCAAGGTTGGTAAAAGGTTTAACCGCTGTAGCAGATCATTAGTATCTTTTAAGCATGTTTGGATATTTTGGACCAATGACCAATTTTTTGACCAAATCTTGAAAGAGGCTCTAGGACAGAACCTACACCTGAGACGATTGGCCGCCCTGGAGGATTATCAAGTGACTTGTGTATCTTTGGTAGCAGATACAACACCGGAGTACGTGGGTTTTCATTTATCAGATGCTCCTTTGTAGTTTGGTTAATTGTGCCATTGTTCCAGGCATCAGTCACTAAAATACAGATTTCTAAGTAAATCTTGTACAGGGTCTTTGTCAATTTTTTGGTAATGTCCAGGTGTAGTTAGCTGTCTCATAGCCTCACATCTATATTTTTCTTTATCCATAACCACAATTGCCCACCCTTTTCTGCTTTTTTAATTATGATCTCTGAGTTATTTTTTAAGGATTGTAAGGCACATTTCTCATCATAAGATATATTAGGTATATTCCTAGCTGGGTGTTCCCACAATTTTCTGACTTCATTCGTGACCACTAGTTCAAACGCAATTAAGGCATCATTATCAATTGTTGGCATATATGTACTTTTCTTTTTTCATACATGTACGTAGGTGTGGGGGCATCTGGATTTTCAGGGAAACACATTTTTAATTTTAGGTTCCGTATAAATCGTTGAAAGTCAATCTCCCACTCAACAAAATCTATTTGGTATGTGGGAATAAAACAGGTTAAGTTCATTTGGGGTAAGTTCATATGAGGAAATGTTTATAACAATATTTTCTGTTACCTTTGATTCCTCAGCCTGCTTGGATACTGCTCTCTTGGAATTGGCAATGCCAGTGTATGGAAGAGTCCGTACCAATGGTAATGTGCGAGTACCAATGAAACTGTATGTGGTGGTGTCAGTGCCAATGTATGGGAGTCCCTGGAAGTACAAATGCCAATGCCAGTGTATAGAAGTGCCAGTACCTATGGCAATGTATGTGGTGCCAATGTATAAAAGTGCCTTAAAGGAAAACTATACCCCCAAAATGAATACTTAAGCAACAGTTTATATCAAATTGAATGACATATTGAAGAATCTTACCAAACTGGAATATATATTTACATAAATATTGCCCTTTTACATCTCTTGCCTTGAACCACCATTTCGTGACTCTATCTGTGCTGCCTCAGAGATCACCTGACCAGAAATATTACAACACTAACTGTAACAGGAAGAAGTGAGGAAGCAAAAGACAGAACTCTGTCTGTTAATTGGCTCATGTGACCTTACATGTGGTTTGTATGTGTGCACAGTGAATCTTACGATCTCAGGGGGCGGCCCTTGTTTTTTAAAATGGCAATTTTCTATTTATGATTACCCAATGGCACATACTACTAGAAAAGTATATAATTATGATAATGGTTCATTTACATGAAGCAGGGTTTTACACATGCGCTGTTTTACTCAGTATCTTTTAATAGAGACCTACATTGTTTGGGGGGTATAGTCTTCCTTTAAAGTGTTTCAAGTGCCAATGCTAGTGTATGCAAATGCCAGTGCTAATGGCAATGTGTATAGAAGTGCCAGTGCTACTGCCAGTGCATGAGGCTCCAGTACGTGTGTGTGTAGGTGCCAGTGGCAATGCCAGTGTATGGAAGTATAAGTACCAAAGACTGTGTAGTGGTGCCAGTTTCAATATATGAATGTGTCTGTGTTTACATGTGCCAGTGCTAATGACACTGTATGGAGGTTCTAGTATAAATGACGTGTGTGGAGGGACCAGTACCAATGCTAGTATATGTAGGTGACCGTACCAATTCCAGTGTGTATTGAAATGCATGCCAGTGTAAAGAGGTACTAATCAGACCATATCTAGCCATACAAGACTGGTATTGGAGCAAAACCGCTCCATCCCAGCCCTGGGAGGAAGAGCATGTGCAGGAAGCTTCAGTGACGGTAAGAGGCCTGGGCCTCATGCAGAGGGGAGATCCATTGGCAGCCCATAGGCTGGCATATTGAGGTTGGGACTACCAGGCTTCCAGCAGAGCCTCAGGCAACATTGTAGGGACACAGGCAGCACTAAAGGGCTGTCTCCTCTATCCGCAGGTTAGACTCTTGCAGGGGTTGCACATGGCCTGGGAAGTGAGTCCATGCAGGAAGGCCCAGCAGCACCTGTTCCCAGACACTTCAGCACAGCTGGAAGGTAAAGATCTCTTCTTGTGCCACTTCCCTGGACGGCCCATCTTGTAGCACCTTCCCACTCAGTGCCAGAAAGCTGAGCCCCAAAGTACTTGAGCGGTATCCATGTCCTGCAGCCAGGGGCTGCAATTTTACAGTCTGCTCAGATCTTCTATACAGGGCATATGTGCAAGCGTGAAATAAGGATGTACTCTTGTCCGGTCCCTAGTAAAACTGGATTGTTTACTGTAGAACACAACTATAGTTTACAAAATAAAAATAAGCTGCTTGCTAGCCATGGAGACAGACAACAGATAAATGAATACAATGGGTTTATATACATGTAAAATAATTAAATCCATTTTATTCTACAATGTTTATCTGCTACTAAACCTGTGCCTTTTAGCTCCATTTCAACTTGAATGGCTGCCCCATGGCTATGTTTCTGAAGCAAACACCCCAGTTTTACCAAGGCCAGGGCACAAGTACGTTTTATTTTAATTATTTTAAAATATTCAAATTTTAATGTTGCTGTTCCTCTAAAACACATTGACACCACAAAAAAAAAATGGGAACACCCAAAGACACATTTATACACAAAAAGTGAATAGGAGACTAAATCACACACAAACATACTGTCACACATATTTATAGACAGAAAGAGGGTGATTTCAAACAAAGGTGCTAATATGTACCAGTTCAATTACCCATATTTTGCACCTTATTGTGAGTAGCCCATTCAAAATGAATTGCTGGCTGGTTGTTATTGACCTACAGACCTACAAAAAATAGGTGCATAATACCCTGATTTTTATATCTGTACAGTATTTACCAAACTCTGTCCGTCTTTGATCTGGGAGAGTGCGAAAACCTAATTCTGCCAATAAAATCAGCATTTTCAGACTTTAAAAGAATAACAGCCTTACTGTTCTCAGAATAGGATTCCAGAAAATGCAGTTGCTGTGTGGATGCTTTGAATTCAGCATAAAGAGGGTGGGACTTTGCTAGTTGCTATGTGACATCACAGTAGGGGTATAGCCACTCCCATTCAGCAACTGCTTGAGCTGGCTCTCTGAGAAAAAAGGGAAAATTGTATCCTACTTCCCGTAATTTTCCTTCCCGGTCCTCTCCATGTCAACACGTTACGGATAGGTCCCTCCCTCTCCTAATTGTAGAACCCACCAATTAATTAACTAATAAATACTTACCCCTTAATGTTCCCTGGCGTCTAGTTACAAGTTTGTAATATATACAAGACATCACGTGTAGGGAAAACCCTGACATGGAGAGGACCGGGAAAGGAAAATTAAGTATGATACAATTTTCCCTTTTCCCCAGTCCTCTCCATGTCAACACGTTATGGGACGTAGCAAGTTAAATGTCCCAGGGTGGGAAGAATAAAACTCCTAGGCAACCAATGCTGCAAAAATATTTAATTCTTAGCGGAAGCAGATTTAAGAATCTTCGCGCCGAAGAGAGTACTCTAAAGCTCTCACATCTAGCTTATGGTGAGAGATTAAGGTGTAGGGAGTAGACCAAGACGCTGCTCGGCAGATCATGTCTAGAGGTACTCCTGCTTCTGCTGCCCAAGAAGCTGCGTGACCCCTGGTTGAGTGCACCTTTACTTTGGAAGATCTGCCGAAGAGTAGGCTCTCTTGATAACCCATTTTATCCAATCTGATATGGATCTAGATGAGGCTGCATTCCCTTTCCTCGAACCAGACGGAATGATAAATTGGTTCTTTCGCAGTAGATTCTGATATTCTCGGCCACATCTAGGACGTGTAGATCTGGCGATACTGGTTCTCCCAAGAAATCTGGTAACACCAACTCATCCTTGAGGTGAAAGTGATACAACCTTGGGTTTGAATGATGAACTGAATCTCAAGATCACTCGATCTGGAAAGAAGGTAGGGCTAACTGGAGAAAAACTGAGAGCCTGTAACTCTCCCACTCTCTTTGCTGATGTAATGGCCACTAGAAAGAGTATCCATAGCATCAAAAGGGGGAGAAGACAACATACTGAGAACCCTAGGGAGATCCCAGGAAGGACATGTTGGTCTTCTGGCTGGTAAAATTTTGCTGCTTTAAAAAATCGTGACACCATAGGATGTTGTGACCATCTTACTCCTGAGATATCTGAAATGGCAGAAACCGGAGTTCTCAGGGTACTGACCGATATATCCTTTTCTATTCCTGATTGTAGAAAATCCAAGACTTCGGTAACCAAGATTGGCAGAGCTTGAGACCTATCTAGGCTGTTGGCGAAAGTATCCCAGATCCTGGAGTATCTTGAGTTAGTAGAAATCTTTCTAGATCTTAGTAATGTCTGAATCACTCTTTGTGAAAGACCCTGATATTCTAAGTTCTGCCGCTCAATCGCCATGCAGTGAGCTCCATCCAGGGGGCCCTGGATCTGGATGCATAAATGGACCCTGTACTAGAAGATCCCTCGAGACAGGGAGTTTCCAAGGTCGATCTCTCGAAAGCTGAACTAGATCCGTGAACCACGGTCTCTGTGGCCAGGCTGGAGCAATGCAAACTACCTCTGTCTGAATCAGAGGTAGAGGAGGAAAGATGTAGCGTAAATGTTGCGTCCATCTCTGAGTCAGAGCATCTACAGCTAGTGCCCTCGGATCCGGCTCCCTTGAAAAGAAGAGAGGACACTTGGAGTTGCTGGATGAGTAGAAAACGGTTTGAGCGCACACACTAGCCTTCCTTACTTGATTGCCTGGTGCACAATCCTCTAGGGAGACGGCACTCCGTCTCCGAAGAGAAAGGAGGAATCGGCACACAGGAACAATTGCAATGTGGGGTAATCCCCTAAATGTTTATGCATCTTGACGAAATAAACATTTAGGGGATTACCCCACATTGCAATTGTTCCTGTGGGCCGATTACTCCTTTCTCTTTGCTTCAGATGCTGGATGAGGCCATGAGGTCTATGACTGGTTGACCCCAAATCCGGACCAGAGTCCTGAAGATTTCTTGCTTTAAACTCCAATTCTGTCTTCCTACCGCAAACCTGCTGAGAAAGTCTGCGCCTTGTTTAGTCTTCCTGGAAGATACACAGCCATTAAGTCTAGAAGTGTTGACTCTGCCCACTGGAAGATTGGTTCCACCTCTGCGAAGAGGAAGGGACTCCTTGTTCCTCCTTGCCTTCTGATGTATGCCACTGCCGTCAGGTTGTCGCACTTTATCATTAGTCTCTTGCCTCTGAGCTGATCTTGAAAGTACAGGCAAAATGCGCCGAAAGGAACAATCTTAGGGAAGTGGAATAGTAACCCTGTTGCGTCTATTAGGCAGCCATTCCACTCCAGTCATGTGGTACTTCAGAGAACAAGGCGAAAAGGCACATCGACTGCCATAGACAGGGGATCCATAGGCCAGGATAATAAAAGTCAAATTTTATTCAAAATGTGGCATAAAAACATATTGCACACAGAAATAAATTGCAGGCAGGGTGAGAGCGAGAGCATGGCTTGACACGTTTCGTGACTCAAAACTGGTCACTTCCTCAAGAAGCCAATGCAATGCGCCTTCTGCCAAATACCCATATATATGTAGCTTCCCCCCTACTGTTCAGTTAGGGAACTGATGTTGGATAACAAAGATAATAATATAGAAGTGATATACTCATACAATAGAATTATATAATTAAAAGCTACATGAAAAAATACTTAAAAACACAGTCACTACTATCGCTCATAGCAAATAAGTTTATAAATATATAAATATCAATACACGGGCCTTTCAAATTAGAAATGTGCTAAACTCTTAAAGCTGGTAATCATCTAGAAATATTATTAGAAAAGATAATAATAATAATAATAATAATAAAGGCCCTGGATATACAATGGTTGCTAGTGTGTGCTATTATTTAGTATGGCATGGCATAACACAGTATTGGAAGAGATAGTAATGGTGTGGAGGTGTGTTGTCAAAAAAAAATGAAGAAAACAACAATCAATCCAATGTGTAAATTACTGATTAATAATGAAAAATAAAAATCAATTATAATGATTAGAGCAGCACACCCCCCCACGTTCAGAATACAATCTCGAAAGAGAAAGAGGCACCTATACGGGAAATAACTAATGATCAATTCAATCTACAAAAAGGCTCACTTCCCACTCCCTATTCGGCATAATCGTATCTAGAGTATAAATCCAAAAGGCCTCTCTCTTGAGAAGTAGTTTTTCCATATCTCCCTTTCTGACACCCGGATTCACTAGATCAATAATTTGAAATGAAATGCATATATTCCCATCATGTTTCTCCAATATATGCTTCGCCACTGCTGAGTTCTTATCGCATTTGGAAACACATCGTATATGCTCAGAGATTCGCTTCCTAACCGGTCTAATGGTCTTGCCAACATATTGTGCACCACATCTACATGTGATCAAATAAATCACATATTTGGTGCCACAGTTGGCAAAAAAATTGATTTTATAAGGCCGGGTACCTGTCCTGGAAATAAATTCCTTGGAGGGTTTCATAATGCCGCATGAGTTGCATCTTGCCCTCCCGCACCTATAGCATCCTTTAACACTCAGCCAATTGGAGTTGGTGGTATCCTTTGTCTCTGCGAATAGACTAGGTGACAGTTGTGAGCCTAGACTTTTACCTTTTCTAAAAATAAAACCTGGTTGAGCAGGTAAGGTTTTTTTCAGTACTGGATCTTGTTTCAAAACATGCCAATATTTACGTATTATTCTCTGGAGGCGCGGGGTGTCAGATGTGAAAGTTGTGATCACACGGGGGCATCTAGATCCATCATGGGTAGCAATATGCTGCCCTTTTTTGGTGTGTGAACTATCATGTATGTTTTTATTTTTACTACTCAGTAGATCCACACAATTAGCACCAACAGCTGTATCATACGCTTTTTTAATGTCGGCTTGGGCATAACCCCTTTCCAGGAAACGATCCCAGAGGGACATAGCCTCCTTATTAAAGGAGTCCCATGTAGTACAAATCATGTAGCTTTTAATTATATAATTCTATTGTATGAGTATATCACTTCTATATTATTATCTTTGTTATCCAACATCAGTTCCCTAACTGAACAGTAGGGGGGAAGCTACATATATATGGGTATTTGGCAGAAGGCGCATTGGCTTCTTGAGGAAGTGACCAGTTTTGAGTCACGAAACGCGTCAAGCCATGCTCTCACCCTGCCTGCAATTTATTTCTGCGTGCAATATGTTTTTATGCCACATTTTGAATAAAATTTGACTTTTATTATCCTGGCCTATGGATCCCCTGTCTATGGCAGTCGATGTGCCTTTTCTCCTTGTTCTCTTGAAAGTACAGACAGGTTTGAAGAATGGCCCTTAGCTCTAAGACGATTGATGGCTCTTCTGAGCACTGTTCTGGCCATAAGCCTTGAGCCACCTGGGAGCCCAGTTGAGCCCCCCACCCTCTTCCAGAGGCATCTGTGGAGATCGTTATCCAGGCTTCTGGAAATAGCTCTGAACCTTGAGAGAGATGATTGGGAACCAGCCACCAATTCAAGTCTGGGACTACTGAATTACTGAATACTTTATCTGCTGATCCTTGTTCCACTGCTGGATGAAAGAGTGCTGAAGTTGCCTCATTCTCCAATGAGCCCAAGGGACTAAACCTATGGTGGATGACATCATCCCCAAAATCCTTAGGCATATCCTTGCCGGGATATTGGGGCACCCGAGAATGGACCCGATTTCCTCCTTTAGTGCTATTTGTCTCTCTCTGGACAGATAAATTATCCCCCTCCTGGAATCTAGAACCGCTCCTAGGAATTGAAACATCTGAGCTGGGTCTAGCTGACTCTTCTGTAAATTCAGGGTCCACCCGTGGGACTTCAGGAAATTCATCACCTGGTCTCTGTGATTGACTGCCTGGGATCGAGAGGAGGCCAATATTAGATGGTCGTCTAGATAATGGAACACCTGGATGCCCTGCCTGCGCAGTTGGGCTACTAGGGTAACCATGACCTTTGAGAATACTCAGTGCCGTGGAAAGGCCGAAGGGTAGACATCGAAATTGAAAGTGTTCCTTGCCCACCATGAATCTCAGGAATTTTCTATCCGTTCTGTAGATTGGCACATGGTGATAAGCGTATCTGATGTCTAGAGAACACATCCGTTCTCCTGGTGCAATTGCTGCTCTGGCTGAATCTATGGATTCCATTCTGAACCGTTGAACCCTCAGGGCCTGATTGACCCTGTTCAGATCCAGGCTCCTGAATGCTTCTGCACTATGTAGAAAATTGAGTAGTTCCTCTGGCCCCATTCGTTTCTTGGAACCTGAGAGATGACTCTTTGAGGCCCTTCAGACATAGCTGAAGGGCCCTCTCTTCATCAAACATGATGGAAGAGGTGAAGGTCGAAAAAATGGAGAAGGAAGATACTTGAATTCCAACCGGCATCCTTCTCGAATAATGCTCAGAATCCAATTGTCTTCTATAGAACCTTCCCAGGCGGTCAGAAACAGCAATAGTCTTGCCCCTACGCTCTGCCCCAGTGGAGCACCACCTTCAGAATTGTTTTCTGGGATTGCTAGAGGACCTGCATATGGCCACCTTAAAGAATCCTGATTGTCCCCCTCTCCAACTGCCTGATCTCGGATTATCGTTTCTAGAACGAAAATTCCGCTGGTCGTGTGAGAGGGGGGATCTAGATCTAAATGAGCCTCTGCCCCTGGCTGACTGCTTGTTAGGATATCTCCTTTTTCTCTTCTGTGGAAGTAATGGACTCTTGCCTCCTGATGCTTTAGAGATAAGATCCTCCAGCTTCTTCCCGAAAAGTGTCTGACCCTGAAAGGGCAAGGAGCACAGAGCAAATTTGGAGGCTGCGTCTGCTTCCCAGGATCTGAGCCATAAGGCTCTCCTTGCCAAACAGAAAGAGCCAGATGACTATGAAGATTTTCATTCATCCAGGTCATAGTATATCTAGTATAGGTCAATCTAAAACAACTGGACTTGCTGAGTAATCAATGAAGACGTTTCACTACTCATCCGAGCAGCTGTCAGTTGAACTGAAGAAGCTGCTCGGATGAGTAGTGAAACGTCTTCATTGATTACTCAGCAAGTCCAGTTGTTTTTAGATTGACCTATACTAGATATACTATGACCTGGATGAATGAAAATCTTCATAGTCATATTGCCATTCATTTTGGAGAGAATACTCTAAAACTGGTTCGGGAATATGAAAAAACAGCAAGAAAAGTGGCAGACTATCGAAACCATCTACGCTTTAATCTCAGATGCCTACATCAGGGTCTCACCCCTTGTAGCCTGCGCCTGGGTTCCACAGAAAAAAGTCACAGAGCCAACAAGATTTTACAAAAAGCCCAAAAACATCTACTAAATGAACGAGTCAGACAGATCAACTTTACCATTGATGCCCTTAAGCAGAAAGTAGAACATCTAAAATGGAGTCTGGCAAAAGAACTGCCTGATGGAACTTTGGAAAGGGTGGTTGTGTTTGTTGAACATGCACAAATTGCCCAACACATTAAGAGTAAGGAGCGACAAATAAGCAAATTCACCACATTACTGTCACGAAGCAGCAGTTGGAAAAGGACTGAAGAACTAACCTGGAGGCAGAAAGATGAGACACCAAAGAACACCAAAGACACTTGGGTTAGGAACCTATCAGATAGGGTACTAACCCAGCCTGGAATGGATGTGTTAGCCAAGGGGTTAAACTATGCAGTGACACCACAACACATACCAGTAGTTGAACTCATCACAGCCACAGAGTCTGCTATCAAAAATAATAACTTGAAAAATGAAGAAGCAGAACAACTCCGGCTAAAAGTGTCAGCTGCTTTGTCAAGTGCCAGAACACCTCCCTCTAACCTTACTACAGAAGAGAGGAGAGCACTCAGCTCTCTGAGTAAGGACCCGAACATCACTATCCTGCCAGCAGATAAAGGGAGATGCACAGTTGTGCTCAACACAACTGACTATGACTGCAAGATAACCACTCTGCTCAGTGATAGCAATACATATGAACCCTTAGGGAAAGACCCAACCAGTGGTTATAAGAAAAAGGTGATCGGATGCCTACAACAACTTGAAAAGGAGAAAGCCATTGATCGAATTTTATACCACCGTCTGTATCCCAGGGAAGCCACACCATGCTTATACGGACTCCCCAAGATACACAAGGAAGGAGCCCCACTAAGACCCATTGTCAGCAGCATAAATTCAGTGACATACAGCATTGCAAAATTCTTGGCTAACATCTTAGTCCCGTTGGTAGGCAATACAGTGCATCATATCCAGAATGCCAAAGAGTTTGTAACCAAGATTCACGGCGTTACACTAGAGGCAGAAGAAACAATGGTATCATATGATGTCACTTCTTTGTTCACATGTATACCTACTACAGAGGCGATTGAGACTGTAAGAAATCGACTGCAACATGATAACACCCTCAGCAGCAGAACGAAGCTCAGTCCCAACCAAGTTTGTTTGTTGCTAGATTTGTGCCTTAACACCACATACTTCAAGTACAAGAACCTTTTTTATAGACAGAAACATGGCTGTGCAATGGGTTCTCCAGTCTCTCCCATTGTAGCAAACTTGTACATGGAGGAAGTGGAAAGGAGGGCCTTACTTACTTTCCAGGGAACTACACCGACTCACTGGTTCAGGTATGTGGATGATACTTGGGTTAAAATCAGATCCAATGAAGTGGCGGCCTTTACAGAACACATTAACTCAGTGGACAATAACATCAAGTTTACAAGGGAAGATGTCCATGAGAACAAACTTGCTTTTTTGGACTGTTTGATATGTATCCAAGAGGGGGGTAACTTGAAGACGGAAGTATACAGGAAACCCACTCATACGGATCAATATCTGTTGTTTGATTCCCACCATCCACTGGAACACAAACTGGGTGTCATTCGAACCCTGCACCACCGGGCGGAATGTGTGGCAACTGATACAGAGTCCAAAGACAAAGAGCAAAAACATCTCAGAGGAGCTTTGAAAGTGTGTGGCTACCCAGACTGGGCCTTTGTCAAAACAGCAGCAACCAAGCCCAACAGGAACACCAATAGAAATAACCGCCCGGAGACACATAGTAGGCGAAACATAGTCATCCCATATGTAGCTGGAGTGTCAGAGAAACTCAGGAAGATTTTCAACAAACACCATGTCCCTGTGTTTTTCAAACCTAGCAACACACTGAGACAAAAACTGGTACACCCAAAGGATCAAACACCAAAAGAAAAACAAAGCAATGTGGTATACGGAGTCCAGTGTAGCGAGGAGTGCACAGATCTATACATCGGGGAGACAAAACAACTGCTCTCCAATCGAATGGCTCAGCACAGGAGGGAGAACTCTACAGGGCAAAACTCAGCTGTCTTTCTACACTTAAAAGACAAGGGACACTCCTTTGAAGACAGCAAGGTCCAAATCTTGGATAAAGAAGACCGCTGGTTTGACGAGGCGTGAAAGAGGCGATTCATGTCAAGGTGGAGAGACCATCTCTGAACAGAGGTGGGGGCCTTCGACACCACCTGTCTGCTACATACAATGCTGTTCTAACATCTGTACCCGGGCGGATTCAGAACACTTCACACATCCATTCATGCAACTCTCACAAGTAACACCTGTATCTAGGAGTTGCATGACACATTGGATAATCCTATCACAACTACACAGAATCAACACCTCTGTGAGTTTCTTCAGATGTCACCTCTTTGAAGAGTTACAATGTGCCATTGTAAATGGATTAGTGGAAGAGTTTATATGCCGAGAACTTCCCACACCAGTCAGTTGAACTGAAGAAGCTGCTCGGATGAGTAGTGAAACGTCTTCATTGATTACTCAGCAAGTCCAGTTGTTTTTAGATTGACCTATACTAGATAGAAAGAGCCAGAGATCTAGAGGCTAAGTTTATCTGATCCACCAAGGCATTCATCAGGAATGATGAACCCAATTTGAGCTCCTTCAAGCCATCAAGGCTATCCGCCCTATCACAGCCTTCTCTTAAACCCGCAACTATCCTCCTATCTGCCGCCATCCCCCCTGCTCGCTAAAAAAGTAGTGGGTGAGGGAACCCGAGCCGCCGGACGCCCACATGGGCCGGTTTAGGCTAGGCAGCAGGGAGACTACCGCACAATCTTTGGATTTACCCTGAGGATATGGTGCAGGTGGAGAAAAAGGCAGCTTATAGGCCAAAAAAACTCCGTCTCAGGGACGCTACACAGCAGCCCCATAGAACTACGAGCTCCTGCAAGGAGCTAGGAGAGAGACAGAGAAATGAGAACCCAAAAAAAGACGCCGGGGAACGTTAAGGGGTAAGTATTAATTAATTAATGGGTGTGTTCTACAATTAGGAGAGGGAGGGACCTATCCCGTAACGTGTTGACATGGAGAGGACTGGGGAAAGCATTCTAACTGACTAATATTATTGAATGTCTTTCAAAAAGTAAGCATTTCTGTTAAATTAATATATTCGAGAATATTATAATTTCCATCCTATCTATCCACTGGGAAAATTTGATTTTTGCGATAGTTCCCCTTTAAAGATATGGCATAGAGTTTGCTGCTTGTGACATTGGAAATGCTACAAGTTGCTTGTGTTGACTACACAAAAAATACCCTTTTTAAGGTAGCTCTGTACAAAAAGCTAATCAAAGATCTTATTGGCATTGCCTGGAATTGGTCCATGGTGATTCCCAGTATTTTCATCAATGCTAGCCAGTAGTGCAACAAAAAGATCATGTATGGTTGTAGTCCTTATTATTAACACATATTTATAAAATGCCAACATTCCAGAGCATTGTACAATAGAATATTGTGTATAATGACCATGCACATACAGTATGGACTGATACAAGAGGTAAAGAAGACACTTTTTTTTATTGCTCTTTATTTTGAATGTTTCCAAATAAAGGCACTTGAAATATAACAATGCAGTAAAGAATTGTACATTAACAATAATACTGTAGCATACACAATTAAATAAAAGCAAACCAAAAGAAAAAAATTAAAAAGAAAAGAGGAATAAATAACTAATCATAATGCATCAAACATTTTCAACCTTTAGATAAGTTCTGGAAAATAGACATATTCTGACCAGACAATGCATGGGGCGAAGCTGTTTTTACTTTAACCCTTTAAGTGCCAGCAGAATTTCACATTTTGGTTACGCGAAATGCCAGCCGTTTTTGAAACATTTTGTGCTCTCTCACTTTAGGGGCATTTTCTGAGGGGAAACCTGTAGTTTACCTAGGAAAACTATACATTGTTTTTTTCGGTAGAAACTGAGCTTTCTAAATCTGCCTGAGTTTTCATGTATTTCCACCTGTGCAAAAAAAATTATAGTGCTAAATACCAAAAAAAAATGAAAAATTACCATTTTTCATCGTATATCAATTTATACCAGAAAAATATTTCATTTTACGGATGAAAATCCAACTGATTTGGAAAGCCTTATGTCTCTCGAACGTGCCAATACCAGATATGTATAGTTTTAGGGAGATTTAGGACTTCTGTACCTCAAAAACTCCCGGCAGTATATTGCCGAATTTTGAAAGCACTAAGGCAGAAAACGGCATGCTTTAGATTCCAAGGCAAAAAATCCTGAAACCGTAGGTTTACCCCAGAAAACCATACATTTTTGAAAAGTACACATTCTGCCGATTACAAAATGGGTAACTATGTCTCTCTACTCCCAACTACCAAACATAAAAGCTTGTCTGAACATAGCGGTTTTTCAAAAAAAAATTCAAAATTCTGAAAAATCATTTCAAAGGTTTTATTTTGCTGCTCCGCATATCCCAAACTATATTAGGTACCAAGAAAAAGCACCTGAAATATGATTGCCAGGGGTCCACTGAACAGTTTGATACCCATTATGCATAGGTTTACCAAAGTATCTGGCATTTAGAGACACCAATATGAAGTTAGCACATCCAAATTGATCAGGACTTTACTTCAGCTACTGAGAAAGCAACACATTGACTGCATTTTTTGTGGGGTAAAAACACAGAAATATATGTTTACCCCCCAAACCCATATATTTTTGGAAAGTACACATTCTACCGAATCTAAAATGGGTACCCACGCCTTTCTGCTCCAAACTACTGAGTCGCAAGGCTTTCCCAAAATTGTCGGTTTTCGTGAAATATGTGAAAATTGCCTCAAACCTTCAACTTCCCAGCACCATATCACCCATGTATCATTATGCACTAAGAAAAAGCACCCTAAATATGATTGCCAGGGTTCCTCTGAACATTTTGGTGGCCATTGTTCATAGGTTTACCAAAGTATCTGGCATTTAGAGGCCCCAAAATGAAGTTAGCGCATACAAACAGTCCAGTGGGTAACTTCAGCTAATGAAAAATCAACACATTGACTGCATTTTTGTGGGGTAAAAACACAGAAATATATGTTTACCCCCAAAACCCATATATTTTTGGAAAGTACACATTCTACCGAATCTAAAATGGGTACCCATGCCTTTCTGCTCCAAACTACTGAGTCGCAAGGCTTTCCCACAATTGTCGGTTTTGGTGAAATATGTGAAAATTGCCTCAAACCTTCAACTTCTCAGCACCATATCACCCATGTATCGTTATGCACCAAGAAAAAGCACTCTAAATATGATTGCCAGGGTTCCTCCAAACAGTTTGGTGGCCATTGTTCATAGGTTTACCAAAGTATCTGGCATTTAGAGGCCCCAAAATGAAGTTAGCGCATACAAACAGTCCCGTGGGTAACTTCAGCTAATGAAAAATCAACACATTGACTGCATTTTTGTGGGGTAAAAACACAGAAATATATGTTTACCCCCAAAACCCATATATTTTTGGAAAGTACACATTCTACCGAATCTAAAATGGGTACCCATGCCTTTCTGCTCCAAACTACTGAGTCGCAAGGCTTTCCCACAATTGTCGGTTTTGGTGAAATATCTGAAAATTGCCTCAAAGCTTCAACTTCTCAGTACCATATCACCCATGTATCGTTACGCACCAAGAAAAAGCACCCTAAATATGATTGCCACGGTTCCTCCAAACAGTTTGGTGGCCATTGTTCATAGGTTTACCAAAGTATCTGGCATTTAGAGGCCCCAAAATGAAGTTAGCGCATACAAACAGTCCCGTGGGTAACTTCAGCTAATGAAAAATCAACACATTGACTGCATTTTTGTGGGGTAAAAACACAGAAATATATGTTTACCCCCCAAACCCATATATTTTTGGAAAGTACACATTCTACCGAATCTAAAATGGGTACCCATGCCTTTCTGCTCCAAACTACTGAGTCGCAAGGCTTTCCCACAATTGTCGGTTTTGGTGAAATATCTGAAAATTGCCTCAAAGCTTCAACTTCTCAGTACCATATCACCCATGTATCGTTACGCACCAAGAAAAAGCACCCTAAATATGATTGCCAGGGTTCCTCCAAACAGTTTGGTGGCCATTGTTCATAGGTTTACCAAAGTATCTGGCATTTAGAGGCCCCAAAATGAAGTTAGCGCATACAAACAGTCCCGTGGGTAACTTCAGCTAATGAAAAATCAACACATTGACTGCATTTTTGTGGGGTAAAAACACAGAAATATATGTTTACCCCCCAAACCCATATATTTTTGGAAAGTACACATTCTACCGAATCTAAAATGGGTACCCATGCCTTTCTGCTCCAAACTACTGAGTCGCAAGGCTTTCCCACAATTGTCGGTTTTGGTGAAATATCTGAAAATTGCCTCAAAGCTTCAACTTCTCAGTACCATATCACCCATGTATCGTTACGCACCAAGAAAAAGCACCCTAAATATGATTGCCAGGGTTCCTCCAAACAGTTTGGTGGCCATTGTTCATAGGTTTACCAAAGTATCTGGCATTTAGAGGCCCCAAAATGAAGTTAGCGCATACAAACAGTCCCGTGGGTAACTTCAGCTAATGAAAAATCAACACATTGACTGCATTTTTGTGGGGTAAAAACACAGAAATATATGTTTACCCCCCAAACCCATATATTTTTGGAAAGTACACATTCTACCGAATCTAAAATGGGTACCCATGCCTTTCTGCTCCAAACTACTGAGTCGCAAGGCTTTCCCACAATTGTCGGTTTTGGTGAAATATCTGAAAATTGCCTCAAAGCTTCAACTTCTCAGTACCATATCACCCATGTATCGTTACGCACCAAGAAAAAGCACCCTAAATATGATTGTCAGGGGTCCTCCAAACAGTTTGGTGCCCATTGTGCATAGGTTTACCAAAGTATCTGGCATTTAGAGGCCCCAAAATGAAGTTAGCGCATACAAACAGTCCCGTGGGTAACTTCAGCTAATGAAAGATCAACACATTAACTGCATTTTTGTGGGGTAAAAACACAGAAATATATGTTTACCCCCCAAACCCATACATTTTTGGAAAGTACACATTCTACAGAATCTAAAATGGGTACCCATGCCTTATTGCTCCAAACTACTGAGTCGCAAGGCTTTCCCAAAGTTGTCGGTTTTGGTGAAATATCTGAAAATTGCCTCAATGCTTCAACTTTCCAGCATCATATCGCCCATGTATCATTACGTATCACAAAAAAGCACCCAAATTGTGATTGCCAGGGGTCCTCCAAACAGTTTGGTGCCCACTGTGCATAGGTTTACCAAAGTATATGGCATTTAGAGGCCCCAAAATTAAGTTAGCACATACAAATTGTCCTGTGGGTAACTTCAGCTAATGAAAAATCAGCACATTGTCTGCATTTTTGTGGGGTAAAAACACAGAAATATATGTTTACCCCCCAAACCCATACATTTTTGGAAAGTACACATTCTACAGAATCTAAAATGGGTACCCATGCTTTTCTGCTCCAAACTACTGAGTCGCAAGGCTTTGCCAAATTTGGCGGTTTTGGTGAAATATCTGAAAATTGCCTCAAAGCTTCAACTTTCCAGCATCGTATTGTCCATGTATCATTACCAGCATAAAGCATCCTAAATATAAACATACGGGTCTACTAAATAGTTTGATGCCCAATGTGCATAGATATACCAAACTATGTGGCGCACAGAGACCCCCAAATGACAATATGTATAGACATTTTCACGGCTGACGCGCTGGCTGCTGCAACATAACCACCCGGTGTGTGTATTATGCGACATTAGACCACCTAACAGTACAGAGACCCCAGAAAACCATATATTTTCAGAAAGTACACATTCTGACGAATCCAATATGGGTAAATAAGTGTTTCTACTACAAACTGCCAAACTGCAAAGCAATGCTGAACATAACGGTTTTTATCAAATTTCTGAAAATCGTCACAAAGCTTGAATTTTACCCCATTATATGCCCCACATTTCGTAAGTTATCAGCATAAAACATCCTAAATATGAACGCCAGGGGTCTACTGAACACTTTGATGCCCAATATGCATAGATATACCAAACTATGTGGCGCACAGAGACCCCCAAATGGATATATAGTAGATAAAATGTACAAGGCAAAACAAAATAAGGCAGTAAAGAGTGAAATGAAAAAAAATCCAATAAAACCACAAAAATCAATGTTTTTTTTTCCAGACTAGTGTTATCGGCCGTCAGAATCACAGTTTGAATATTTTAGCTGGGCCAAACAGGTTATACGGCTAGAAACAAGTGAACACAACATATGCAGAGCTGAAAATGCAATAAAATGGCTAAAAATTCAATAAAATGGCTAAAAATGCACCAAAATACCCAAAATTGCAATATAATCACCGAAATAACATACAAAAGATATTGCACAGTACGGTTAGCGAATACGCTATTCGTAATGGCAATAAAACATTTTTTTCAGCAAAAAAAAGAGACGATGCGATAAGAAAAAAAAAAAAAAAGCCACAATGCCATGTATGTGCGTGTGCATGTGTACAAATGGTAAATTACATGTTATGTGCGCGTGTGTGCGTGTGCACGTGTATGTAAGTGCAGTGAGTGTAAGTGACCCCCCCAATCCCCAAAAATGTATGTGTAAGTGTGTGTAAGTGTGAATCTAAGTGTGTATTACTGTAATAAGTGTGTGTTGGTGTGTTTGTGTGTGTAATTGTTGCACTAACCTGAAAAAGTCGCTGAAGACTGTTGCACACGATGTGGAGGGGTCCCAGGAAGACATCTGCGACGATCTGCGTGTCTCTGTGCTGTGGGGGCGGAGCTGGATGGCGCGGTGTAGGCTGCAGCAGCAGGACACGTAAGGAACACGTGCCTGCTGCTGTTTTTGGGCCCCTGGGCGATCGCGCCCCAGGGGCCACTCGATCCCCTGCTCTGCTCGTTGCCTAGGGGCAGGGGATCGAAGCGGAACGGAGCGAGCGGCTCTAACAGCCGCTCCTCCGCTCCAGAACCCGGAAGTGCTGCAGAACGTAGAATCTACGTTCTGTGGCATTTCAAGTTACTTTTCCACAGAACGTAGATTCTACGTTCTGTGGCACTTAAAGGGTTAATGTTAAGGGAGATTATAATCAGACAATTTGGGAGTTTCCAGTATTCAGAACCATTGTAAGGCCTCTGCTTCTAGGCTGATTTCAGGGTTGAATATGTATACTTGTGGTGTTACTAGTACTAGGGTTGTTGATTTTTCTTGAAATTTTCCCATGGTTCCCATATTTGCTTATGGGACTTCAAGGAATCTGATATTAGGGCAGAAAGGTAAGATAATTAATGTATATGGTCCACTCTGGATATCATTTGTGACACAGCTAAGGTTGGCTAAGCCAATTTAACACTATTGTCCATCTTGTTGCTGCTAAAATTTGTGAAATTTGTTTTGCAGTTTAGTGAGTTTTCTAGAGGGAAGGCAGAATCAAGCATTTTCAGGATCCGGGGAGAGTTGCGTGTTAAAAATCTGTGATGCCATTAGGAATGGTTCTGTCCATATTTTGGTTACAATTGGACATTTGCACCTTGAATGAAAATATGTCCCTCTCTCTCTGAACAGTTCCTAAAGCAAGTGTCCGGGAAGGTCGGTAAATACTTGAGTTTTTGTATTGGTGTGGTATACCATCTCATAATTACTTTGTACACTGTTTCTATAATATTGATATTTGGAGATATGTGTGTTGAATTGCATTACAAATTCTCTTCCATTTTTCAGGTGATAAAGTGTTAGAGAGGTCTTTCTCCCATAATTGTGTATATATCTGTGTTTTTTCTGGAGCTGTTTCAGTTAACTGGGCATAAATTTGAGAAATCCCATTAGTAGTGTATTCAGGGTTCTTACATCTGGATTCAAATACTGAGCTCTCCATTGTAGGTCTGAGGGAAGTTTGTTGGTTGTTAAAGTGTGCTAATTGATTGCAGTGAAATTGTTCTGTGTTAGGGATTCTGTAGGATAAAAGAGCTTGTGGTGAGTAAATCCTTTATTCTGAGAAAATTATTGCTCGACCACCATACAAAAGATTGAGGTGTTAGTCCAGGTGGGAAATCAAGATTGCCTGTTATTGACTGTAGGTTGCTGTGTGATTCATGTTGTAATATTTTATTTTTCGCTGATCTCCATATTTTGAGATGTAATCTTATAATTGGGTTTTCTTTGTTATATGATCGTATGTTTTGATAGTGGAGATGCCGTTTTCCATTCCATAAAAATTGAAAGGTCGATCTCTGTAGTTTATCAATGTCTTTGTTCTGTATTAGAATAGTGTACAAGCCGGACGGGATTTATAGTGAATGGCAGATATGTATCCCCAGTTTTTAGGTTCTGAGCCATCCATTTAAGAATGTTCCCTTTAAGAAACACCAGAGGGTTAAGCAGCCAGAAGGTGGGCTGGACAGCCAAGGGGTGTTTAAAGAGGACCTGTCACCTTGAGACATGAGTAATATATAGCTTTCCCTCCTTAGTTAAACCCTTTAGTCAGCTGTTTTTGTCTATATCTGAAACGGATTAGAAAATATCCTACATGTAAAAAGTGTTTCATAGGCGCTGCCATCTTGAAACAGGACCCCTTTGTTTTCTGTGTGTGGGCTGAGCCAAACTGCCAAATCTCATGCATGCTTAGTCATCTGTGATAGACATGTTCTGCACCACTCATGTCACACCAGGACTTGATATTCTATTAGGATTGTTTGAAACACATTCTGTATTAGCATATTGTGTGGCTAAAACCTACTAAGAATGTGCAGTCCTTGGGGCTCATTTATAAACACTGGGCAAATCTGCACCTGGGCAGTAACCAATTAAATGTTTGATTTCATCATTCAACCTGCAGCTGCCTGTAAAAAGCCAGTCACAGTTGCTATAGGTTACTGCCCAGGTGCAAATATGCTAAGTGTTTATACATGAGCCCCCTTTAACTTAAGGTCAAACCCAACATAAAAAAACATAATTCTAAGCAACTTTCTAATTTATATTTATTGAAGATGTTCAGTGCTTTTAAAGTTATAGTATTTGCTTAACTCCTGGTTGGTACTTTTTAAAGGGCATGTAAAGGCAAAAATATAAAATCCCATTTTTACTTTCTTTAATGAAAAAGAAATCTATCTCCAATATACTTTAATTAAAAGATGTCTACAGTTTTTATCATAAACCTGACTGTATGCAGTGCAATTCCCCCTTCTTTTACTGCTGTTGATAGGAATTGTCAGATGGTCCCCAACTGCTGTGCAGGTAAACGATCATACTTTCAAATGGCAGGGGGGGGAGCCCCCCCCCCACCTTACTTCCCAGAACTCGAGCAGCATTGTTGGATTTCCTGTAGAGATTTGTATCCAGAGACGCAATGCAGTCTCTATATTATGATTATTAATCAGCCTTGCTGTATTGGCTTCTATGGCAGATATTATTTGACTTGTGCTGTTTTGATAATTTATGACGATCCCTAAGCTTAACCTCCCAACTGAAGCCCAGACCACACTGAGCATGTGCGAGTCTTGATATTGCAGAAATGTCTAACAAAGTTACAAGATGACGGCCCCCTGCGCCAACTTTGAAAGCATAAATCATTTGTCTTATTAGGCTGCTGGTGCAGTAAGTTCATGTTTATATTTAGTATACATAATACAGCATTTCTAACATTATTCTATTTCAGACTTTAGTTGCCCTTTAAACAATGTTGCAAAAGCCTTAGTTCCCCAGCAGCAAAGGCAGTTCTCCTATTCAGCTGCCTAGCTGGCCATAGACGCAAAGATCTGATCGTATGAATCGAGGATTCGTACAATTTTCGGACCGTGTGTGGAGAGTCCTGACATTTTTCGTCCGGTGGAGATTGGTCGTTTGGTCGATGGGACAGGTTAGAAAATTTCTGTCGGCTGCCGATAATATCTCTGCGTGTATTGACGATCGTACGATTTTCAGTGGGAGTCACTAGCTTTGGTTGGACATAGATATCGTACGATTGCTGACAGGGGTAGAACATTGCTGATCTGTTCTTTAACTAATCTGACTGGTAAGACTTAGATCTGAATGGTTAGTGGCGGGTCGGGAGATGGGAAAGTCCGATCGTACGATGATTCGTACGATCGGATCTTTGCATCTATGGCCAGATTTAGTTGTATCCACAGTCTGAGCCATCAGGGCAGAGAATAGAGAAGGACATCCAGTACATATACAAATAATTTGAAAACCCTGGAAAAATGTATATTTCAAAGTTAGAAGTACATTTTATTTTGTAAAGCAAAAAATATTTTGCATTTGTGAAATACTGATGCCATGGTGACATATTTAGCTCTGCATGGACGTGAATATAACCACCTTTCTTTTCTAGTGGGATAGGGTGGATAGTTCAAAATTCTGTGTGGGGGAGTGTTAGTTAAAAGGGATGACAGGCTAGGGGGAATAGATACTAAAGATGGTTGTGTCAGTGGGGTTGGGAATCTGGGGATACACAACAGCACACAGTTAAAATAAATCTGGCTGTCCTGTACCTGAGGGCAGAGCCAGGCTGGGAGCAAAAAGCAGCCCGGGCAAACAACAAACAAAGCAGCCCACATGTAAACACACACACACACTGAGGCACACGCACACACACACACTGAGGCACATATACACACACTGAAGACACACTGAGGCACGCACACATACACACGCACACAGGCACACTGAGGCCCACACACACACGCACACAGACACACTGAGGCCCACACACACACACGCACACAGGCACACTGAGGCCCACACACACACAGGCACACTGAGACACACACACACACACGCACACTGAGGCCCACACACACACAGGCACACTGAGGCCCACACACACACACACACACACACAGGCACACTGAGGCCCACACACACACACACACACACACACACACACACACACAGGCACACTGAGGCCCACACACACACACAGGCACACTGAGGCCCCCACACACACAGGCACACTGAGGCCCACACACACACAGGCAAGTGGGGGATCGGATGGGGGAGGGAGCCCACTGCCCAGTACAGCAGGTACCTTCCAGCAGCTATTTTCAAATAAAAATTGTAAAAAAAAAACAAAAACGCTGCAACAGAAGAAAAGCTTACGGGAGCACAAAAAAAAAGTCAATGCAGACTGCTACTGTAATTAGAGGGACTAGGCTGGCCAGAGGCTTTAAGAGGCGCGCAGATACTGTACTTACCCCTTCTTCCTCGCTTCAAGCCATAACACTGAGGTGAAATCTCACGAGATTTTGATTCAGCATATTTTTCCCATGAGGCTTTGCACACCTACTTTCAGAAAGTCGGGGCTTGTGGAGTCTCGTGCGCACTTTTGAACCTCTGTATTAGTTACATTTATTTAAAAAAAGAGAAGCTATGTGATTACTATTAACTCTTTATTTACAGTTCTACTATAAGTAAAAAAGTGACAGGTTTCCTTTAAGGGAGTCAGTAGCAGGTGTGCAGTGTGTGAGAGAAGGAGCTGCACAGGAGGGCTGGATTTGGTTGGAATGGCTGTACTTTGAGAGACCTGTGGGGCCTGATAGCCAGGGGGATATTTTCCTGGTGTTTTCCCCACAAACCAAGCCTGGATAGTACCTTGGGGTACTGAAAACTTAAAACGCTGAAGTAAGCTATTTTGTTTATTGCTGGACTTTATGTTGCTGAATGAAGCTGTTTTTCTTTCTGTTGCATTTTGACTGCTGCTGGAAGCTTTGTGTTCAAAATAAACTGACTACTTTTCTTTTCACCTTGGAGTGGCCTGCATTTATGCTAACAATCCTGCTGTGATCCCCCAAACTTCACAATAGGTAAAGTGCAAAATAAGTAACATTTTTGGCAAAATCACCATGTGAATGGAGGTTATACTCCCAAGCCATGAAAGTGGAAGTTTGTTCCATTCAGATAATTTAGATTGTAAAAAGTGTTATAATCTTTAGTTATTTTGACTCCTAAATATTTGTTGCTTCCATTGAAATGGGAAATTCAACTGTGATAATTTAATTTGAGGGGAAGGTATATTATTTGACATAGCTTCTGTTTTGCCTACATTGACGTTTAGGCCCGAAATCTGTTGGAATTTATCAAATTTTTGAAACAAATTGGGAAGGCTTGTTAAAGGATTAGTAATTGCCATGCATAAGTCGTCTGCATAGAGGCCAAGGTTATAGTTTTTTGCCTTTGTTGTATCCTTTAACCCTTTCCCTGCCAGCCGTTTTGTCCTAGATGCGAACATCTACTGCCAAGCAGTTTTTAGATATTTTGCACTCTTTCACTTTAAGGGCCTTTCCTGGGGCGGTCTTTTAGTTTACCCAACAAAACAATATATTGTTTTTTTCAGGACAACCTGAACTTTCAAAATATGCAGGAATTTTGGTGTAATTCTACTTCTGTAAAAAAATATTGGCTTCTAAGTGTCCAATAAAATGAAAAAATCATGTTTCACAAAGAACAATCACATATATCAGAAACATCATTTACTTTATGTACGAGAACACAGCCTATTTGGAAAGGTCTATGTCTCCTGAACGCGCCAATACCAAATATATATCGTTTTATGGAGATTTCTCACTTGTATAGATCAAAATCTACAAGCAGTATACAACCAAATTTCCAAAGCACCACTCCCCAAACGGCATACTTCTGATTTCAAGGCCAAACATTCCACTAACAGTAGGTTTACCCTAGAAAACTACCCATTATTAGAAAAAACAGATTCTGGTGAATCAAAAATGGGTAAATATATTGTTGTACTCCAAACTACCAAGTTGCAATTGTTTCCTAAAGTTATAATGTTTTATAGAAATTGGTGAATTTTTTGAAAAATTACCTCAAAGCTTCCAATCTACAGAATCATATCTCCCACAAATCATTAGGTATCAATGTAAAACACCCCAATTATGAAAGCCTGGGGTCCGCTGAACAATTTGATGCCCAATATATATAGGTGTACCCAAACATGTGGCATATAGGGGCCCTAAAATGTAGACACCTCATTTGAGCTATCAGTTCTGTAATTCCAGATACTGCAAAATAAACACATTTGCATCGTTTTGCGGGGGGTAAAAGTAGAAAAAAGTAAGTTCACCCCAGAAAACCATATATTTTCGGAAAGCACACATTCCCACGAATCTAAATTGGGTATGCATGTCTTTGTACTCCAAAGTACCAAGCTGCAAATCATTCCTAAATGTGGTGATTTCGGTGACATTTCCAAAAATCACCTCAAAATTTCTACCCTGCAGCATCGTATTACTCACATACTTTTAGGTATCAAGAGAAATCACCCCAAATATGAATGCTTAGGGTCCTCTGAACAGTTTGATGCCCAATATGTATAGGTGTACCCACGCACGTGGCATATAGGGGCCCCAAAAGAAGACCCCCATATGGTCTGCCATTTCAGATACTGCAAAATCAAGACATTTACATTGTTTGGGGGGGGGGCAAAAGTAGAAAAGGGTAAGTTTACCCCAGAAAACCATATATTTTCGGAAAGTACACATTCCCACGAATCTAAATTGGGTATGCATGTCTTTGTACTCCAAAGTACCAAGCCGCAAATCATTCCTAAATGTGGTGATTTCTGTGACATTTCCAAAAATCACCTCAAAATTTCTACCCTGCAGCATCGTATTACCCACATACTTTTAGGTATCAAGAGAAATCACCCCAAATATGAAAGCATAGGGTCCTCTGAACAGTTTGATGCCCAATATGTATAGGTGTACCTAAGCATGTGGCATATAGGGGCCCCAAAAGAAGACCACCATATGGTCTGTCATTTCAGATACTGCAAAATCAACACATTTATATTGTTTTGAGGGGGGCAAATGTAGAATAAAGTAAGTTCACCCCAGAAAACCATATATTTTTGGAAAGTACACATTCCCACAAACCCAAATTGGGTATACATGGCCTTGTACTCCAAAGTACCAAGTCGCAAGTCTTTCCTAAATTTGGCGATAAAAGCAATGGTTTTTACATTTTTGAAAATCGCCTAAAAATGTTGCAATTGGCCGCATTTATCTCACCCAATTTCTTGCATACAATTGTAAAATAACATAAATATTGATGCCAAGGGACTGCTGAACAGTTTGATGCCCAATATGCATAGATACACCAAGGCAGCTGGCATGTGCAGACCCCAAATAAAAATAGTGCATATGAGTTTTCTCCGCTCCCGATTCGCCTTCTGTGAACATAGACCATTGACTTCATATTATGTGCCTCAAGACCCTCCTTACAGCAAAGACCCCCCAAAACCATATGTTTTTGGAATGTACACATTCTGACGAATCCAACAAAGATAAAGACGTCTTTCTACACCAAACTACCAAACTGCAAAGCTTTTCTAAACTTCGAGGTTTTTACAACATTTCTGAAAACATTTTTTACAACATTTCTGCAGTTTGCCGCATTTTTCGCACACAATGTTTTACGTACAAAGAAAAATCACCCTAAATATGGACGTCAGAGGTCTGATGAATAGCTTGATGCCAAATATGCATAGATTTACCAAAGTATGTGATGTGTACGGACCCCAAATGAAAAACATGCATATGAATTTTCACACTAGCCAACTAAGCTGCTGAAAACAGTACCCCAACTTTGAGTTATGTGTTGTAAGACCCCCAAACTGTAAAAAGCCCCCAGAACAGCATACATTTTTGGAAAGTACATATTCTGACAGATCAAACAAAGTAAAATCTATCTTTCTATACCAAAGCACCAAACAGCAAAACTATACTAAAGATACATAAGGAAAAATAATGCAGGGATAAAATTGCAATAAAACCACAAAAATTGTATAAATCAATGAAATAACAAAATTACTGATCCAACAGCATAATTAGTGGCCAAAATCGATTACCCAATAGTCATGCTGCCAAAACAAATGGTTTTTAGGGGTAAAAAAACACAAATTAGTAAAATGAAAAAGTAAAAAAAAAAAATCCCTCTTTGTGAGTTTTTTGTGTATACATGTGTATACACTTCTAAAAGTGGTGTGACAGTGTGTATATAAGTGTGAAATAAGTGCAAATAAGTGTACATAACTTCCAAAAAAAAAAAAAAAAATCTTTACTAAAATGATTGTGTAACTGTGTACAGATCTATACAATGTAGTGTAGTGTGTATGTAGTGTTTGTGTAGTGTGTAATTTAGCAAATAAAGTCCACTTACCATTGCTGGAGCAGGGGAGAGAGATTATCTTCTTTCAGCAGCGTGTGTGCTGAGTCACTGCAGCCAGGAAGTGCGTGGGCGTCGACAGAGCAGGAGAGAGCAGAAGGAAGACGGAGGAGCTGGTAAGCTGCTTCTTTTTGCGATTTTAGGTCGATCCTGCAACAATCCTGTTGCAGGACCGACATGACAGCCCCCCAGCCTTGTTGCCCAGGGGGCTGTCAGCACTGCTAAGTCTCTGCAGAGGCGGCTAAAGCCGCTGATGCAGAGTACAGCATGTTAAACTGCAAGAACGTACAATGTACGTGCTTGGCAGTTAAAGCCCTTGCCTGCCAGAACGTACAGCGTACGTGCTTGGCAGGCAAAGGGTTAACGTTGATCTCCTCACGTATCATCCATGCAAGTGGACAGCTCTATTGCGTTCCTCTGTAAATTTTGAAAGTTGGAGATGGTACGTTTTTATCAAGGCTGTTGGATTATTATAAAAAAACACACAATCCTTCTATGAAAGGACCTGAAATATTGTATCTGGGGAGAATGTTGAACAGAAATGGCCATGATACAGAGTTGAATGCTTTGTAAATATCTAGCATTAATGGTAGTATAGGGGATTTTGTTACATTAGCATCATGTATTATGTTAATTAATCTTCAAATGGCATCCATATTTTGCCTTCCTTTGATAAACCCTGACTGATCAGGATGTATTAACTTTGGTATCGGTTTATTTAAGCGAAGGCTGAGAATTTTGGAGAATAATTTCACATCTACATTTAAGACTGGGTCTGTAGTCTTGCACTTTGGTTAGGTCTTTGTTCGGTTTTGGCAAAAGGGATAAATTGGCCTGTAGCATATCCAAAGGAACTGAATGTCCTGCTAACATGTCATTGAACAGCAATGAAGAATTCCTGAAAATGTTTATAGTAACTGGAGCGTAAACCATCTGGTCCAGGGCTAACACTTGTTTTTCAGCCTATGAATAGCTTGTTTGATTTCTTCTTCAGTTATGAGTGATTCCTTTTCAGATGAGGATATTTTGGGGAGATTGATCTGATCAAGGTATTGATCTCTTATCTGTTAGCGATGTTGAGGCGTATAGATTTTCATAAAATTTGTGAAATTCCTGTAATATATCTGCTGGTTTATTAAGATGGGTGCCAGAGAATGTGATGGTGGTTATAGGTCAGTAGCCTTGTTCACTACAGAGGTAATCTTAAAAATGCATTTAACAGAAAATATACCTGGGAGAACCTGACATTGAAATTGCATAATCAGAAAATGCCTCCTGTCCAGAGCATATATACTAACATAATCTAGCATTGTAGACATCTTGTCAAACAATACAATGGAGTATGGTACAATAAAATGTATCTTTTGTGATAAGTTATATAGAACATTATTATAACCCCCACATAGATAACCTGAAAGTCAAAAACTTTTACTAGTTGCAGCTGAGACGGTAATGTGGAATTGTTTAGAATAAACAACCAAAGTATTTGTTTGCCAGTAAATGTTATATCAAAAAATTGTTTGTCAGAGAAAATATCACTGAAGATATGCAGTGGTTGATCAAACTTAAAATAAGAGAGTAAAACGTTCAAAAAATCAAAAAGTGAAAACAGAAAAAATATCATAATAAACTGAACTTCTAAGGCTAACGGGGTAAATTCACTCAAGAGGATTGATGCCTGTGGTGTGCAAGGTTCATTGAACCTACAATCCTTGGGGGGTGAGGGATGCATAACTCATGCTGCAGGTGTGACATCACTGGCTCCCAACCACGCCACCGCTTGTTGTTTAATTATGCTATTCTCTCAGGACAAAGGGATAATTTGTCCTCTAGAGCTCCATAGATTTAGTTGAGCTATCTGGGAGAATTAGATACTGGGCTCACAGATTTTGGAAAAATAGGCGTTGTCATTTTGAGTTTCCTCACTGCCTTTTTTGTAACTTTCCATTCCCATACTGGTCGTAGTGTAGGTGGTTTCTCTGGGAGTTGTTTTCTTGGAGGGCTTAATGTTGCAAGGCCTATTTTCGCCCGGAAGGAGTGCCCATCTGCAGGATCCGTTAAGGAGTGTTGTATTCCATTTTTTACTACCGGTAAGTGAAACGGAAAGCCCCAGCAGTATTTCAATCCTGCTTGTGTAAGAGTCATTGTAATGTTTTTCAGCTCTCTGCATTTCAGTAAAGTCGAAGGGGCTATATCAGGGAATATTTGAATCGGAGCTCTGTCTGTTTCAACTGCCTCGTTCGTTCTAGCCGACCTTAAAAAATCCTCCTTCGTTTCAAAATAGTGTTATCGGGCTATGATGTCCCTAGTCACAGGAACATTGCGCAATCTGATATTGTTACGATGTGACCTATTCTCTAGATCTTCTGCTGATTAGTAAGAGATATGACTGACCTTTCTAGCGAAGATACACAAGTAGTTAAGTGATCCTGTGCTGCAACCATCTCGTCGTGTTTGGTTTCAAGGAAATCAGTGCGAGAACCTAAAGCTGAAATTTCTGCTTTTATATCCAAAATTGCGGACCGGAGCTCCGATTGAAAAGTAGTAGTCATTTTTTTTAATGAGGAATCAAGGCTATTGTCCAGCTTTGATTTGTTTAGGCAGGAAGAGTGCTCATTACTTTCCACCTCTCAGGTGATGTGGCGCCATCTTGCCTCTGTTGTATGCCATTTAAATAAGTTTCCACTGTCTTTTTGAGAACTAGAATGGCGAGTCATTCGGTATTCGTCCAGAATGTATAATAGTTGGACATTTTTGTAAGAAATGAGGCGAATAACTGTCCCTTCAGTGAATATAGTGGAGTTGGTACGGGAGCTCTCTGTATCGACGTCCTCACAGCATGACGCTAGGCTCCGCCCCCAAGACACTTTTTAAAGAATAAGTAAACCTTTAACATAAGTGAATGTAAATTTGATGACGGTGCTATTCTCAGGTTACTGCTCCTGGGCAGTAACCTAAGGCAAACAATCAGATGATTGTGCAGTCCTATTATGGGTATAAGTGGGCATAACTTTAAATTTATAAACATTGAATCTCATTTGCCACTTAGCTGTCCAGATTGTCAGTTTGTCAAGATCCTGTTGCAAGGACGTTGCATCCTGGATAGAATTAATTGGGCTGAATAGTTTTGTGTCATCTGCATTTATATTTTACTTAAAATACCCTCCCCATAGTCATTAATGAACAAATTAATATAAATTTTTGGTGGTCCCTCACTCCATATGTTTCATGGTATCTTCAACAGAGTAATATGCTTCATCAGCAAGCACCAAAACATGTTGACATTAATGAACAAGTTAAACAAAAGTGTACCAATAACAACCACCCTCTGTACCCAATCATGTAGCCAGTTTCCTATCCATGTGCAAACAACTTCATTAAGCCCAACAGACCTGCAGCTATTGGGAGGATCTTGGAACTCTGACTCCTCTATTGTATACTCTGAAGAAATGAACTTTTTTTTTTAGCACATTTACCTTTTCAGTGCCTGTTACATCCATACTGGTACCATTATTTAAAGGAGCCACACTCTCAATCCACATCTTTTTACTACAGGTATTCCTATACTTAAAAAAAACTTTTTTTGGGTTTAACTTAACCTCTGCTGCAATGCACTCCTCATTTTCTATCTTTGCCTTCCAGATTGCTGTTTTACAGAATATTTTATAGTGTTTCTGTTTATGAAATGCAGCTTCTGTCTCCACAAACTTGCAGCTTTTAAATGCCTTCTCTACATGACAGACAGGATGAGAAGTGGCAATCCCAAAAGTAAAGTTGGGTTTCTGGTTTTGAAGTCACAATTACTAGCAAAAGCAAAAATTTAGACAAAATAATCAGTATAACTATGGCTAACTTTTGGTGCATAACTTTATTTTGAAAAAATATTTCTTTTTTTGTCAGAACAGATCTAGTCCAATAAATGTAATTAGTTCTCCTTTCATGCATGAATATAGGGCTTTGTACCCATGAGTGTCTAGATGTGAACAGAAATATTAATATGTATGACAAATTAAATATAAATATATTACCTACTGTTGTACTGTTATTGGCAACCCAAACTAAACGTTTGTCAAAATTGTTTCACTATTTCACGTTTAGGATTCAGTTGAACCACAGAAAGAGGAGGAAAATCTTCCTTATCGGGAAGAAATTTACAAAGACTCAAGCACATTTCTAAAGGTACTTGTTTATTGCACAAATCTGCATAATATATTATACAATTGATGTTTAGTAGTCCATATATACTGACATTTATAGAAAAGTAAAACACTGGCATTTAAGTAGTGCCATACCTAAAGTATAAGACACAGCTAATTAGGTTTGTAAATACTATATATTTTCACCTGTTGACTTGGCTATGTCAATCTCTTGCTGCACAAAAGGGTAGTGGGTATGGTTTCTTTAAAGCTAGCCTTACATGGCTTCACCCTAATAAAGCCTGGTAAATAACAAAATACTTAAAACAACTCCACAATAAGTCTCAAAAATAATGCCGCGCTTAATAATGACTGTTTCTTTCAGGGAACTCAAAGCCTGAATCCTCATAATGATTACTGCCAGCATTTTGTTGACACAGGACACAGGCCACAAAACTTTATCAGAGATGTTGGTATGGTCATTTTCATGTGTTTTCTGATTCTGTATTCTTAGACAAAAAATAGCCATTTAATTTGTCCCATAAGCACAACTGTGTTAATTATGCAGATCTCTGTGAAGTGTAAGGCTAGGCATGGAAAATCTGACATGTATAAATCTCCAGATCATTGCGCTGGAAAAAAGATGATTTTCTATAGTTTGTGTGCATAAGCACTTTCCTCCTTGGTTTTCAGAACTAGCTAACACTGTTTCACCTTTTCTGTTTAGGATTAGCAGACCGATTTGAAGAATATCCAAAACTCCGGGAACTAATCAGATTAAAGGATGAGTTAATAGCTAAATCCAATACTCCACCCATGTACGTGTGATTCAACCACTGTAATAAGAATTCTTCCCATGCTTCATATTATTACTCCCTGAAGTTAATTTGCTTTACTGCAACTAATTTTGTTATTGTGCTACAAATATTCACAATATAGTGATCATGCTGATTTCAGTTACTTATTTTATGTAACTGTACAAAATCCATAGGGTTAGCTTTTATGTGAGGCCACTCAGTGATCAAAACTCACTCTGTCAGTTCCTGTTGACTGCATTGGGAAGCAGTGAAAGCTGGCAAAAACTAAAAGAATAACTAAAAGAGAAAGTTGAACATCACTACTTTCAAACCCTTTCAATGCTTCATACATATTCCTCTTTACGCTTTACACTTATACTTTGTGTTCATCTGAAAGAGACTCCAACATAATGGATATTTCACATACACATAAGTGATGAGAAAAGTAACTTTTATATATGTATGAAGCATTGAAAGGAGCACTGTTCAACTCTCTTTTAGATATTTTTTTACTGAGGGATATTGCTATAATTTATATTTTGACAGTTTAAGTGAACCTGGTGTCTATAAAAGAGGGGAGAACACTCACGTCTTATAAATTTTAATCTAGTTTACAAAAACTGGGCTGATGCTTGTTTTGGGACCTCAGCTGAGTCCTGTTTACAAGTAAAAACTGTCCATGGCATTTTGAAGCCTACCCTCTCTCTGCTTAACCAAATGCAATACCACATACTACATCGCTCACCCACTTAATTCTGATCTTGCCCACTCCCACGCCGGCTAAAATAAAAAAAAACGCCGGCGCTAATCACGCGGCGGTTGGTTTTCTGAAGTTGCGCAAATTTCGGGCGACTTCGGAAAATGAATCGATGTGTGATTAGCGCCGGCGTTTTCCCATTTTAGCCGGCGCAGAGTGATTGAAGGTGATTGGTCGCCGCAATGACGAGGCGATTTGTCGCCAGGCGACCAAATCTCCCTAAAACGCCCAGTGTGGCCTTACCCTTAGTCAGGGAAGTAGAATGATATATGACCTAACATAAAATGATGTAATGAAAAAAGTGATGGAAGAGTACTTTTTTTTCCTAGTGTGACCAAGGTTCCAGTGACCCTAGAGCACATTTTGAACAAAAGGGCTAATGGCATGCTATGTCACTAACTAATAACTATGGCTAATCATTAACTATGGCTCTCTGAATTTTATTTCAGTGCGCTGATGCACAAGGTATTTGCTTTAACCCTTTAAGTGCCACCCCATGTGGAATCTATCTTCTGTGGGAATGGCACTTGAAATGCCACAGACTTTCTGCAGCATTCCAGGGTAAGGAAACGAAGGAGTGGCTTTTCAAGCAGCTTGCTCTGTTCTTTTTCATTCCCCAGCCCCCGGGCAACAAGCAGGGGCTGGGAACGAGTGGCCCCTGAGGCGATATTGCCCAGGGGCCCCAAGGCAGCAGCAGGCACGTGCAATATTTGTGCCCTCCTGCTGCCTGCACTGTCAGAACGGAGGAGCGACTTGTAAAGTCACTTGCTCTGTTCTTAGTGTTCCCTTCAGGTTCCCCAGCCCCTAGGCAACGAGCCTAGGTGAAGAATAAGGGGTCCCTGGGCCGCGATCGCCCAGGGGACCCTAAGCAGCAGGCACGTGAAATCGACATGCTCTGCTGCTGCCTGCACTTTGAACAGAGGAGCGGCTTGTAAAACGTTTGCTCTGTTCTAACTCATTTTTGCCTTCCTCTGGATCAACTGGCAGGCAGATATATAAAAAAAAAAAAGGTTAAACTTGATGAACGTGTGTCTTTTTTCAACCTTACTTACCTACTTTGCTGCTAAAAACACTGGTCCAATTAGAAAATGTTCCATTTACCACCACTCTTTGTAGTCTATCTTTTAGCCAGTTCTCTATCCAGGTACAAATACTATGTTCCAGGCCATCATTCCTTAATTTAACCTTTTGTGTGGCACTGTATCGAATGCTTTAGCAAAGTCTAAGTAAATCGCATCCACTGCCATCCCAGAATTGAGGTCCCTGCTTACCTTCTCATAAAAAGAAATTAAGTTAGTCTGGCAAGATCTATTACGCATAAAACCATGCTGGCATACACTCATAGTATTATGATTTGCTATAAAGTCCAGTATCTTATCCTTTAATAATCCTTCAAAAAGCTTTCCTACTACTGACGTCATACTAACTGGCCTATAATTTTGAGGCTGAGAAAGGGATCCTTTTTTTGAATAGAGGCACCACATTAGCAATTCACCAGTCTCTCGGCACTATGCCAGACCTAAATGAATCCTGAAAAATTAAGTAAAGAGTTTTGGCAATCACACAGCTAAGCTCGCTAAGTACCCTGGGATGAATACCATCTGGCCCGGACCTTTGTTTATCTTAACATTTTCTAGTCTCTTTTGAATTTCCTCATGTGTGAACCTTGCATCATTAGTTGTATTACTAGAATTGGGACTATTGCAAAAGAAACCTTCAATAACTAGTTCTTCATTTGTGTAGACAGATGAAAAATATGGATTCAGAATATGCGCTTTTAATGTGTTTTCATCAACCAGCTGACCCCCCCCTACTCCTTCCTGCTTCATTTTTTTACTATTAACATATTTAAAAAATAATTTTGTATTCTTTTTACTGCTTGCTGCAATATCCTTTTCCATACCAATTTTAGCTTGCCTTATAGCTTCTTTGCATGATTTATTGGCCTCCTTGTACCTTATAAAATGATTTGGCTGCCCCAGCTAACTTGAAAGCCTTAAAAGCACGCCTTTTCTTACCCAGCTCAACACCAACACTTCTATTGAACCAAAAAGGTTTTGCTTTGCAATGTCATTCCTTGCTTACAAGAGGAATATACTGACATGTATATTTATTAAGCATCATTTTAAAGACTTCCCATTTTTGTTCCGTGTTTAACCCTGTGAAAAGCATTTCCCACTTAATATGTTGCAGAGATGCCCTTATACTGTCAAAGTTTGCACGTCTGAAATTTAGTGTTTTAGTGACTCCCTTATAGAATTGCCTCTGCAACAGAATCTCAAAGGAGACCATGTTATGATCACTAATCCCTAAATGCTCACCCACACAAATGTTAGAGATGAGTTCAGTATTATTAGTTATTTTATTACAAGGCCCAAAAGTGAGTTATTCCTAGTAGGTTCTTGAAGGAGCTGGAATAAAAAGTCATTCCGCATATTTACAAACAAACCTACTAGCTTTTTCTGTCTTGGCAACCCCATTACCCCAGTCAATGTCTGGATAATTGAAGTCACCCATAGCAACAACTTGACCCAGTTGTGAAGCTGCTTGTATCTGCAAGAGTAGCTGGGCTTCAAACTCGTCACCTATACGAGGTGGTTTATAGCATACACCAATGATAATTCTCTTTGTAACCTTTTGCCCAATCAAAATCTCTATCCAGAGGGATTCTACACCCTCACCAGTGCCAGCTATGGTTATTTCTTTAGCGCATGGCTTTAATTCAGGCTTTACATACAAACACACTCCTCCACCCTTTTCTTATCCCTTTGTCCCTCATAAATAGGGTGTAACCATTAAAATTCACAGTCCAGTCATGTTTCACCCCACCAAGTCTCTGTGATACCAATTATATCATAATTTTAAGAGCATGCAATTAATTCTAGGTCTCCCATTTTACCTGACAAACTCTGTGCATTTGCCAGCATACAGTGGAGGTTATTACTTTTACTTTTGAAATTTGCATTACTTAGTGGAGAATTATATGTTAAGTTAGCATTATTCTGTTTTTTGTTGTAAGGTGAATAACCCCTTTAAAGTCCCACTACTTTCCAGAGAGACTGAGCCGCCAACCACGGAAAGCAAGTCCCAAAAAGAGAAAAGGACAGAATATTTATTTTATTTAATTCTTTTTTTTTTTTTTTAACATAAGCTTTAATGTGTAGACTTGTGATAGTATTTATTGTTAAAAAGTCAAATTCTTGTGGCTCTAAGAAGATTGCATTTCTCATGCCCCCTTTGTTTGTTTTTTCATGTCATTGATTTTTAGGAATATCATCCACAATGCAAGAATATCTTTGCATTCAGTGATGGCATGTTGAGATTGTTATAATAGCAAAAACTGAAACCTGGCAATATGTATTGCACAGACAGGTCAGCTTTATTGTCCGTACTTAACTCTCTGTAAATGCTGTGCAACAAGACTCCTGTCTTCTACCTCCATCCAGTAGAGGAAAATGCACTTTTTTCTTTTACAAATATTCAATTAGTGAAGCAGATTGTATTTGGCAGGTACTTACAAGCAGACCTGGAAACCTTTGATCTCAGAGAGCTGAAGAGTGAGTTTGATGTGATCCTGCTTGAACCTCCACTAGAAGAATATTTCAGGGAGACTGGAATTGCAGCTAATGAAAAGTGGTGGACCTGGGAAGATGTAAGTAGAGCAGGAGATGGGTATATACTTTACAGATATATGTCAATGTATATGTTTAAACATAATAAAATTTGTATCATAAAAAAATCATTAATTTCTTTGTACTCTGCATAAATCCCACAGTCCCTTTAATTAATATTAACAATGTATGAAATTAACATTAATGCTGTATAAAATGTAAATATATATATATTGGTTACACCTTAATGTGTGTATAATTATCATTCAGCCATTTACCATGTAGAAAATTTCCATTTCAAATTCATAGTAACAGTTGTGGTTGAAAGAAGACCCATTTGCCAAGTCCACTAGGTGATTACAGGGTAATATAATTCCTGAAGCAGTTTACAGTTTCCCAGGAAAGTACTGGTATATCTCCCCCAGAAAACTGTGATCCCACATACTGTACTCTGAATCAAGGTTGAATCCTGTCAATTATATTTGGCTGCAGACCGGTACTGCACATTTCTAAAAATAAAGGCATCAAAAATTGTAAGAGTAAATGTTACTTAAAGGAAAATTCAAACGGTAATAAAAAAACACTCCCCCCTACCCTGGGTAGACCTCCCTCCCCAGCCTACTCCCCCTGGCAAATGGCCCTAATTTTTTTACTCACCCCTACATGCAGAATCTGGCCTTGGAGTTCACGGCACCATCTTCTTTCTTCGGTCTTTTTCGAAAGTTTAGGATTTCCAGTCCCGAACCACTGCGCATGCACTGGAAATTTACGGAAATTTGTGTGACTTTTGGCGCATGCGCAGTTGTTCGGGACCGGAAATTTACTCCAACTGCACATGCACCAAAAATGCCATCTAGACACAAATAAGAAGAAGATGGCTGCCTTGAACTCCGAGGCCAGAATCTGCACGGAGTGGTGAGTAAAAAAGTTGCCTGGGGGAGCAACTAGGCTGGAGGGAGGGGGGTCTACACAGGGTAGGGGGAGGGTTTTTTTTATTACAGGTTGAATTCTCCTTTAAAGAAATTTTGAAATGTAAATAGGTAGGATGTGCAAAATAAAAGATGTTTTCAATATACTTAGCCAAAAATGTAATCTATGAAGTAATATTGGACTAAACCTTAAAGATGTTTGTGTGAAGAGTGTTTGCTGTGCCTGTCTCACCATCATAAATTTCTATTCCTATTTGCTAATGGATATCTGTTGCACATTATAGTCTCAAATCGTATGTGCTTGACTGATGAAAGAGTCTGGGGTTTTATTCTATACACTCTGGGATTTTAGAGCTGCAGTAGAATTTCGATGTTTCTTTACTGAATAAAATATACATTGTTCTGTCATTCGCTGGTTTCTAAACATACACATTTTTCAGTATTTTGTGCCCCTCTTTCCTTCTAATTTAGATCATGAAATTGGATATAGAAGGCATTGCAGGGTCCAGGGCATTCGTTTTCCTTTGGTGTGGCTCTGGAGAGGGCCTGGATTTTGGCAGAATGGTACGTATTTTTCTATTAATCTCCGCTCACGTCTTCCGGGATTAAATAACTATTGCATTTTTTAAATGAGGATGTTTTAGGTCCATTAAACACCAGATTTGCACAATAGAGGCAACAATGCTTGCTATGCTTGGTTTTTATTGAGGATAAAAAAACAGCTGATTCATGTGTGCTGGCTTTTTATTTGCATTTAGCGGGGAAATAGT